>CAUDMG010002125.1:807726-1285226 GCA_958450375.1 Homarus gammarus | reverse complement strand
AATAATATATAAGTAAATTCAATGTTAATATATGACTGATGTGAAAAAAGAAACAAATTGAAATAAAATGTTTTAAAACGATACAACGATTATCAACGACGTGTGAGTGTCCAAATCCCGCGCTTTCCCGCCACCATCACTGCCAGATGTAAGATAACACTAACCTTTCCCTGATATATTTGACCCTGTTTCAACTGGTTATTGTACGCGTTATGTCTTTATATTGACAAAGAAATATTAAATACAGTAATTGGAGAGAAGAGATTGAAAATGGATGTTGAAAGGGATAGTTTTCATGTTGCCATCCCAAGGTCACGCACAGTATACCCACTAACTAACCTGTTCCCGCTAAAATGACTCCCATAAAGAGGATACTTGCCAAATAACCCCACAGCATGATTCTAAAGACAGATTACAACAACCTGGCGCTTATGAATTAACTAAACTCACCAAAAACACGAAGATTCTTAAGAAATTCGATATAACGAGGTTGGTGTCCGACATAAAATGGCTGGGGGGCACTGCTAATTTTAGGTATTTTGTCAATACTTATTTTGTTTGCTGTACAGGTTAGGGCTTTTCTGGGAAGTGAGATGCGGTTTCAACCTCACCCTAACCTAACCCAACCAAACCTAACGTAAGATTAACCTAACCTAACCCAACCAAACCTAACGTAAGATTAACCTAACCTAACCCAACCAAACCTAACGTAAGATTAACCTAACCCAACCAAACCTAACGTAAGATTAACCTAACCTAACCTATTCCTACTTAACCTTATCCCAACCTTACCTAAACTAACTTAACCCAACATCCAAACGTAATACTAACTTAACTTAACCTCACCTAACCTAACCTAACCTAACCTCACCTAACTTAACCTTAACCAAACGTAACATTAAGCAACCCTAAACTAACCTAACCCAACACTAATCTAAGGTTAGGATAAGGGCGGGATAAGGGCAAGATGAGGGCAAGATAAGGGCAAGAAGAGGGCAGAATAAGGGCAGGATAAGGTCAAGATGAGGGCAGGATAAGGGCAAAATGAGGGCAGGATGAGGGCAGGATAAGGGCAAAATGAGGGCAGGATGAGGACAGGATAAGGGCAAGACAAGGGCAGGATAAGGGCAAGATGAGGGCAGGACAAGGGCAATATAAGGGCAAGATAGAGAAAGGATGAGGGCAAGATGAGGAAGATGAGGGCAGGACAAGGGCAATATAAGGGCAAGATAGAGAAAGGATGAGGGCAAGATGAGGGCCTGACGCCAAGAAGCTCCCTCAAGGCCAACCTGTTGAGATGATTATCAAGGCCTTGGAGGCAACACACACACGTACATTACATACACACATACACGTACGTACATACATACATACATACACACACGTACATTACATACATACATTACATACATACACACATACACGTACATACATACATACATACAGACACGTACATTACATACATATATTATATACATACATACATACATACACACACGCACACACGTACAGTACACACACACACACACACGCAAAGTACATACATACATACATACACACATACCTCTATATAATTGTAAGTTAATATATCAATAGAACCTAATTAAGGAGAGATTGGAAGTGTCGGGATAGGTTAAGTGTATACAGTATGTTGTCTGTCTGTCTGTCTGTCTGTCTGCCTGTCTCTCTGTCTGTCTGTCTGTCCTCCAGTCTCTTCCTCACGCTCTCTATCTCTCTTTCATAAAAATAAGAGAGAGAGAGAGAGAGAGAGAGAGAGAGAGAGAGAGAGAGAGAGAGAGAGAGAGAGAGAGAGAGAGAGAGAGAACTAGTTAAAGAAAGCTTGGTCGTGAAAGCAGAAGAGACTGGCAACTTTCTCTGAGGCAAAACTAATTGTCGTGAAAGTGTGTATTGAGTGTCGTGTGAGTGTGTCTTGAGTGTCGTGTAAGTGTCATGAGTGTCGTGTGAGTGTCTTGAGTGTCGTGTGAGTGTCTTGAGTGTCGTGTAAGTGTGTCTTGAGTGTCGTGTAAGTGTATTGAGTGTCGTGTGAGTGTCTTGAGTGTCGTGTAAGTGTCTTGAGTGTCGTGTAAGTGTGTCTTGAGATCCTTTCCTCGTATGTATGTATGTATGTATGTATGTATGTATGTATGTGTGAGGGCCTCTGCCGAATATAATAATAATAATAATAATAATAATAATAATAATTTACTATTCAATGTATATCTAAAAACTAAATTGACTTCATAATAGACAGAAAAAAAATCAAAACACACACACACACACACACACACACACACACACACACACACACTATCCTTTACATAAAACAAAAGACGAATGGGACACCGCCTCCCCTCACGTCTCCCCCACCTTACCCAAACACGGAAGCGACATCTCCTCCTCTTCCCCTACCCCACCTCCCCCACCTCTTCACCCTCACCTAGCATGTATGTAAACAACGCCTTCTGTTTTGTTTGTTTGTTTCTGTTTGCCGAAGATAAATGAATGAATGAGTGTTGTTGACAAGGTAAAATGTTCCTCAGTATTGTTTTTGTTTACATTGGCGCATCTTCCTCCACTTATACTTGAGGGGCCGTGTTTACCAGGTGGATATCATTTAAAAATTTATGAAAGTATTTTAAGAGTTTCTGAATATTACCGACACTATATTAATGATTTCTAATATTTATCGGATTTTAGAGTCTGAACATTACCACATTTCGGAATATTCTAAATTAGGATAAAAAGATTCTTAAAAATAATGGAAATGAGAGAGAGAGAGAGAGAGAGAGAGAGAGAGAGAGAGAGAGAGAGAGAGAGAGAGAGAGAGAGAGAGAGAGAGTAATTTTGTGTTAAGGGCAAGAAATCTCTCACCACACACACACAGTCAGATGAAACCTCCAAAAAATTCCCATTATTTCCTCGCTTTCACTAATGACGGCAGATGCTTCTTCCCTCCCTCCCCAGCTTCAGCATCTCCCTCTTTCGATCTCTCTTTCATTCTCTCCTTCCCTCCCTTCCTTCTCTCCTTCCCTCCCTTCCTTCTCCCCCTCTTTCTTTCTCTTCCCCCCCCTTCCCATTCCCCTGCCTCGCTACCCCTCCACTTCTACCCTAACACACCCCCCCCCCCAACACCTCTCGGACCCTCTCTCCCTCCCTCCCTCTTCTCCCCAGCACCCTCCCTCCTCATCTCCCTCACTTTCTTCACCGTAAGCCAGCACACCTCCCTCTAGTGGGGAAAACGACCCACTTGGCAGTGAAATCCTTGTTTATAACGGTCCTGCCATCCCGAGGTCCTCTAACGTGTCTGTGGTGGAGGTGTGTTGGGGAGATGTGTTAGGGGTGTGGTGAGGGTGTGTGGTGGTGATGGAGGAAATGACAACAATATTCTCTGCTGTCGTCATATGAAGCTGTCACACACACACACACACACACACCACCTTAGGATGCAGGAGTCACCATCTAACACACATAATTTTGGCTAGGTTAGGTTAGTAAATTTTTGTGTTAACTAATCCAAATTTTAATCCCATTTTTTTTTCAGAGTTTATTCATTGCCTCCTGAAAGTCTTTAATGCTGATGGGTATTAAAAACATTGATGGAATTTTTAATATTTTTTAAAGATATATTTTCGAGTATTGATTCTTTGTTCATTAAATTAAAAATGGCGAATTGTTTATGTTTTGATTTTCTTGTCTATAATTTTTAATACTTGTTTCGTGACTCCACTTCTTCCCCCTCCTCCTCCTCCTCCTCCTCCTCCTCTTCTTCCTCCTCCTCCTCCTCCTCCTCTACGTCTTCCATCATCACCACCCTCTTCCCCTCCTCCCTACCAGCCACCATCCTCTTCCTCCCCCCACGGTCAGTCACGCTCTCTTCCCTACACTTCATGACACCAATTGTAAAAACAACAACAAAAAAAGGTTTATAAAAATTTCCCCACCATCACCCTAGTCAGCCTCACGTACTGTACATATTTCTCCCTTCCTTCCCTTCTCCCTCTCTCATTCTCTCCTTTTCCTTCTCTTCCCTCCCTTCCTCCCCCCCCCCCCCATCCTCCCATAGCATTATACTACACAGGTAAAAACCATTATAAATTACAGGTGTATGAGTGTGTGAGTGTGTGAGTGTGTGACTGTATGAGTGTATGAGTGTGTGAGTGTATGAGTGTGTGAGTGTGTGAGTGTGTGAGTGTGTGAGTGTACTGTATGAGTGTATGAGTGTATTAGTCTCAGTGTATATCTTAACTCTGTCTCTCTCTCTCTCTCTCTCTCTCTCTCTCTCTCTCCACTTTATGTAAACATCTCACCCAATTATTGACCGGCTTCAACCAATCAGCGAGTATTATCCATCAGCCAATCATTGACCAACATCTCTCGACCAATGACGAGGCAGAATCACCCCTAAAGATCCACTTCATGACGTCACTGCTCTCTCGAACCCATCACCACTATAGCCTACTTAACCCCTACCCGCCTGGCCAATCACAGAACCGATCGACCCTCCACTAACCAATCACAAGGGGGATCCATGGAGTTAGGTGACGTCACTGAGGATAACTGTACTGTATCATATGATCTTCAAAAAAGTTCCAATAATGATTTTTTGCTCGTAACTGAAGGTGTTAAAATGGCATCAAAATAACACTGAGACTCTACCTTAACACACACACACACGAACACACAGCCAATCGGAGAACATGAAATTAAAAGGCAGGAGAATAGCAGCCAATCAAAAACCACGAAGTTAAACGGCGGATAAATAACAGCCAATCAGGTACCAAGACGTAAAAGTGTGGGAAAATAAGAGCCAATCAAACACCAGGAAGGACAATTGAGGAAGTATTAACAACCAATCAGATTCTATGATCCTATATGACGGGACTAATAATGAGAACCAATCAGGACGCGGTGTTAATGACGGGAATAATCACAGCCAATCAGAGACAAAGAGAGACATTAGTCATGTGTGTGTGTGTGTGTGTGTGTGTGTGTGTGTGTGTGTGTGTGTGTGTGTGTGTGTGTCTCATAGGATTTCACATAATTCCTATAATTTTCAGGGATTTCTTATAAACGCTCCAACCATCAATTAACACAATCTAACCTAACCTAACCTAACCAAACCTAACGTTCTTAATGGATAAATTAGGTTAAGAAATTGAGAGGGAGAGAGAGAGGAGGGGGAGAGGGGAGGGAGAGGGGAGAGGGGGGGGGAGAGAGGGAGGGAGGCAAAGAAGTAGGGTAACGGGTCAGGACGCTGCTGGTGGTGATAGTAGTTGTAGTAGTAGTAGCGGTCTTCCTCCCCCCCCCCCCCCCCCCCGTCCTCCACACCTGCGGCCTTGAGTTGCGGAGATGAGGAGGGACGGGAAGGAGCGGGGGTGGTGGTGGTGGGGGGGGAGAGATATAGTGAGGGGGAGGGAGGGGGAGAGAGAGAGAGAGAGAGAGAGAGAGAGAGAGAGAGAGAGAGAGAGAGAGAGAGAGGTGAAATGGGAGGGAGGGAGGGAGGAGTAGGGAGAGGGAAGGTGAGAGGAAGAAGGAAGTGTGTTTTATTACCTGTTAATTATAGCTCAGGTGAGGGAGTGTGACAGTTACTCTCCCACACACACTCTCTCTCTCTCTCTCTCTCTCTCTCTCTCTCTCAGTAATTTCCACACCCCTCTCACGCCCTCCATAAGAATGTAATAGAGCAACAACAGAGGTACGGTGAGTGACCAACAAGAGGGCAGAACGGGTGAGTGACCAACAGGGGGGCAGAATGGGTGAGTGACCAACAGGAGGGCAGAGCGGGTGAGTGACCAACAGGGGGGCAGAGCGGGTGAGTGACCAACAGGAGGGCAGAACGGGTGAGTGACCAACAGGGGGGCAGAGCGGGTGAGTGAACGGGTGAGTGACCAACAGGGGGGCAGAGCGGGTGAGTGACCAACAGGGGGAGGCTCCGTCGCGTCGTACAACTGAGTCGTTAAGGTGATACGTCACTTTTTTCCTCTCCTCACGGTTTCTAACTTTCTCCTTAGGGTGAGGGAAGGGGGGGGGAGGGAGGGGGAGGAAGGGGGGGAGAGGCAGGGAAGGGGGAGAGGGAGGGAGGGAGAGAAGGAAGTGGGAGAAGGGAAAGAGGAGGTAAGAGAAGAAAGGATAGGGAAGGGGGAGAAAGGGAAGAGGGGGAAGGTAAGAGAGAGGATTAGCCAGAAAAAATATACTATTATTATCACCAACAACCATTTTCAGCTACCACCATTATTAGCAACAACCATTATCAGCTACCACCATTATTAGCAACAACCCTATTCATCTGCCACCACTATCACCACTAACAACAACTACCACTACCACCACCCCCACAAACAACCACCACCACCACCACACACAAAAACTACCACCATTAACAACCATTACCACCACTAACAACCACCATTACTCCCCGACACAGAGTCAACTTGTCCACACCAACAGCAGGGATACCAACTGGTGCGTCAGCTGGTACACACACACACACACACACACAGAGAGAAATCGGTCAAGTTGGACGGACACTCAAGGGCCAACAGGTGTCACCCATAAGCCTTTTAACATAAAGTGTGACAATAAAGACAAAAGGGGGGGGGGGGGGAGGGTGTTGTCAGTCAGCTTGTGGGAATCATTGTGTTGGTACGCCTGGGTGATGGTGGTAGTGTTGGCAGGTCGGGGTGTTTGGTAAGCTTGGGGTCGGTATTGGCAGGCTTGGGTCAGGGTAGTGTTGGCAGGCCTGGGTTATGGATGTTAGAAAGTCTAGGTGGTGGGGTTGGTAAGCATGGGTGTTAGTGTTGGTAAGCATGGGTCGCTGGTTCACGCCCGAGGCACCCCGAGTCCACCCAGCTGTGAACGGGTACCTGACGATATAGTTGAGGAAGTTAAGGTGGTCGAGTGCAGTGTCGGTCACGGTGCTGACGGGATCCACTCAAACTTGTCAAACTAATAAAACATCTGTCAATATGTCTTTCTCTCTCTCTCTGTCAACCTATCTATCTGTCTCTTAAACTAATGTAACCAACCACTCATAAGCTGCAGTAGTGAGGTGAGCCTGCCCTGGCGTCCCGTATGTCTTCTCATCACACTGCTGTTTCCCTCGCCATCTGTGCCTCTCTTATTTATAGTCCAACTTTCTATCTTCACTACGACAGATTCTCTCTCTCTCTCTCTTCCCCCACAAAGATGATGGTTGAAGTTTTCCTCTCGTTTTGGTAACAGTGGATGGGGTTGTGTTGTATTTCGGCAATGCTGCATGATGTTATGTTCGATTTGGCAACTCTACGTGACACTACAGACAACTTGGCAGGAGGCGAGGCGTCATCTGGTTAGGTTTACTGATAGTTGGACAATAGTGTGAAGGATGAGGGGCGGGCGGGCGTGTAGAAGAGCGTATGTGTATATAAGTGTGCTTGTATGTGCATATATGTGTGTGTTTGTAAGTGTGCGTGTACGTGCATGTGTATGTATGTATGTATGTATGTATGTATGTATGCATAATTGTGTTGCATGTGCATATATGTGTGTGATTGTAAGTGTGCGTGTACGTGCATATGTGTGTATGTATGTACAGTATGTATGTATGCATGTATGTATGTATGTATGTATGTATGCATAATTGTGTTGCTTGTGCGTATGTGTGTATGTATGTGTGTGTGTAAGTGTGTATATGTACTGTATGTGTGTACGTATTTGTATGTGTGTGAAACTAAATAGAGATATTTCAGAAGTTTAATTATATATATATATATATATATATATATATATATATATATATATATATATATATATATATATATATTGTAGTGTGGACATTAATGTTCTTGATGATTAACAGACCATCAACTTATAACATAACCCAAGGTTGTGTTATAATGTGTTCTCAGAGTTACTGTTAATACACCGATCAAAATAATTATACACCATAAACACGAATAAAGGAATAATTTAACACATTGTTGAACGAAACAAAATTCAATATAATGTGTCCACAATTTCCACACCGTGTAATTACGAAAGAAAGACCTGCACTACTCTTCAGACAAGTTCAAGACACACACGTACGGTATTATCAGGAGGAGACAAGACACCGTCACTTTCACACTTTCACTCACCCAGGTGAATCACACAGAGAAACTCACTCACTCCCATTACCTGAAGGAGAGGCACACACACACACACACACACACACCTAAAACCAGACTTAAGCTTTACAAGACTCCAGCAGACGTGGATCATGAGCCACATGTTGACCCTATTGTGCCAAGATTATTGGAACGGGCTTAACACACACACACAGCCCGCCTGACCTTACAGCTTTCCCCATGGCCGCCAGCATTCCTCAGCTACTTACTTAAATGTAACTATAGTCTCAAATTTCTTATCAAAAACACACTCCATTCATAGACTCCACTTGTGCAACGAGATTTAAGAGACAGTGTTAGGTAGTATCTCCTTATCTCTCTATCTATCTCTCTATACTCATCTGCTGTCTCATCTCCCTAACCCTATTCAATGATGTTCTGAGGGTCGGCGACTATGGCCCTCCACGCCAAATATTCTCAGGGGCTGTGTTTACAAGTCCTGCCAGATGCTGTATCTCTCCCGGATCACAACTATTAATGTCACTCATCTACCCCAGTCTCTACCTTCCCCTGGCCCTCCTACCCTCAGTTATACCCATTAATATCTCTTCCCCGTCTCCCTATACCGATCTTACGATCCTTATTTTACATTCAGACAGTATTTATTCATCCTTCTTCTCTCTCTCTCTCTTTCTCTCTATCTATCTATCTTCTCCCTTTACTATTCCGGCATGCGTGTCTTTCTCCAGTCTCTCACTTCCTCCTCTTTTTCTCACGCCCCAGGGATTCTCATCCATCTTTATCTCTCACACGCATAAACGTCTTCTCTTGCCATCGTCATTCCTCACTCACAGCACCTCAGGGTAGAGTTGAACGAACGCCTTCAGGAACTTCGCTGAGTAAGGTCTTCTTCATAGCACCACCGTTCACTTTGTCTTACATTTCTACATCACACAATAATCTAATACACAAAGCATATTATGTCTGTGTTGTTGTTCGGTATACACGTCTACAACTGTGAAGATTGAGATGCATTTTGTCACCCCCAGTAGTGTCAAGAAGGTGGAAATTTAATATATTGGCTCCAGTGGTCACCCCCCTCCCGCCCCTCCCCACACCACCCATACACCCGTAAATATAATGAGGTGTTTCTATGTATATCCACTCACATCGTCTATACACTCAATGAAAGTATAAATAATCCTCCACTGAAGAATAAATAAACTAAAGCAGAACAACAAAGATAATAAGTGAAATAAACTGATAAATGAACAATAGACAGTGACGTTACATAAAAACAACACCGCGCTCACACACCCGTCGCCAAACAAAGAAAACGAAGGAGTTAAAACAAAAAGACAAAACACCATCACTCACATCAGCTGATAAACCAAACAAAAGAATGATTAATGAATGAAACAAAAGGGAAATTAACATATCATCAGCCATTGTCTAGAGGAGAGGTGAGCGTACACGTCTTCTCTTCCGCCTTTTATATATATATTTTTTTATTTCACCGGAATTTAAAGATGGTTTCCCGCCCTTTCTTACACCATTACGTGACTCAGCGGAGAGAATGGTCGAATCATCCACTGTATTTTTTTTTAGAAAGTTGTGAGGTTTATTACTAGTATTGATAACAACAGCGATAGCAACAAATGTTCATGTTTATTCATTTTATTTTGTCATTTTTTTTAGAAGACTATGTTATGATACCGTAAATATTACCGTCAAAAATATTGTAGCAACAGAGGGAAAGATAGCGACTACGAACCTATAATGTTATATAACAAAAAATGAGTAAATATATAATTCCTAACCAAATTTAATAGAAAAAATCTTTAAAAATAAAATAAAAATTGATATTACAACTGCACTACAATTTACTTCAACACTGTCTCTAAACTTTCACATAAATATCAAAAAGTGTCAGATCCAGAAAACCACAAACACTATTCTTCCTTACCAAACCAAACTACATCTTCCACCTTTTATCTTGAATTTATAAAAGTGGTCCTCACCTTTCCCTCTCAAGAAAATACCAGTACTAATAATAAAATCTCTGTGGTAAGATATATAATGATAACTGGTGTGAAATTGTGTTGTATCTCTCTTAAACTTGACGGGTATGTTGGGAATAGTGAATCAGTGGCTTCATGCATCACTGTCAAGGATGAAATGTGTTGCCATCCATCTGGGTATTACTTCTCCGTCTCTCTCTCATTATTATTATTTTTCTTTTTTCTCTATCACTTTCTTCTTCTATCTCTTCGTTTCCCTAATATTTTTCTCCTCTCTCATATTTCCTTCTTCAATTTCTCTTTCTATTTCCAACATGTCATTATATTTCTCTTTTCTCTATCTCTCTCTCCCTGCCCCCTCCCCCCCGTCTCCTTCTCTCTCTCTCCCAGCACATTCCAATAATACACACATTACTCGTGGGAGCAAAACAAGTTAAATATACCATAAGAAATACAATCCTACCATTATCCCTTACACGATTTAGCTACTGTACTTAACACACAAAACATAATGCCCCAATAATTCCAACTATTTCTATAAATTTCCTACTTTAAAATTAATTAAAAACAAAAACAAAAAACAAAAAAAATACAAGAATTTATTTGATATTTTATTTTATTATTGAAATTTGGGAAGATTGTTTTAAAATTTATTTGTATAGGAATAATAACACGAGTTTTAACAGGTGGTGAGGTTGCATGATTGGGAGGCTGGGGAGAGGGGGGGGGGTGAGGTGTAGGTTGGTATGTGGGCAGGCTGGTTGGTGGGTAGGAATTTGAGCAGGATGGTAGGCTGGCATGCGAGCAGGCTGGCATGCGAGCAGGCTGGCATGTGAGCAGGCTGGTAGGTAGGAATGTGAGTAGGCTGGTAAATTTGCATGCGAGCAGGCTGGTAAATTTGCATGCGAGCAGGCTGGTAGGTTATCATGTGAGCAGGATGGTAGGATGGCATGCGAGCAGGCTGATAGGTTGGCAGGTGGGCAAGCTGGCAGGTGAGCGAGAGTGAAAGTGGGCAAAAAACAAAAACTTGACCGTCGTGTAAGTGGATCACCCCAGCGGTACCCCATCCTCCGTTTTCTGTTCTCTCGTTTACCCATCCTTCGCCTATTTATTTATTATTTTGTCTCCCTCTTCTCTAATCTACATTCTCTCGTCCTTCCTCTTACCTATTGTTTCATTTTCTATACTTCCATCTTCCTTAATTTCTATCTCTTCCTTTTTTTTACCCATTCTCCATTTCCTATTATCCAATCAACTTTACTATTTATTCATCCCCCCTTATCTCGTCTTCTCTCTTGTCTATCGTCCGTTTTTCTACTCTTCTTTAATGCGTAATTAAAACAGTAAGTGAAGCATGTCCTTAAGAGCATAACGACCTTGGTACCAGCGAGGGATTCCTAAAACCATGTATCATTTGTTCCCTTCGACGATTGGTCACACACAGACACACTTTGGCTGATCTGATTGGTGGAGACGAGCATGTGTATACGCTCTGGCTGATATGATTGGTCGAAATAACGTCCATTATCTCTCTTATATGATATTTCTTACCTTTGTTGTGGTCTATTGTATTTCCAGAATCACACATCTGACGCAAAGTTTTGAGGTTGACAGTTTATTGAAGACAACTCTGTGCAACTCTATTTCATAATATATCGGTCACTGGCTGCGGTAAGGTATATTTTTTTCCCCTAGTCATATTGTCGGGTGAGTGGCTGGCTGGGTGAGCGGCGGACCAGACAACAGCTAGCAACAACAGCGAAAGGAACCAGATATCGTACTGGTCACTGGAGTACTTTTTTATATATAGATTATTTTTTGTTTTACCTGTGATAGTAATAGGTATATTTTCCTAACCTCACACACACACATCAAGACAATCATTAGTCTTAATCATAATGACCTATATACACCTGTGACTAAAGGTGAGAATAGATGCATTAGTGATGGGTTGATCGTACGCCTGGCAGTAAACACAATTCTCAAAGTGATCTGGTAAAAAGTGCAGAACGAGCGTCTTTTCGAGTGAACTGGCAACAATGGTATCAGTGAGCAGGTTTATCATACGCCTGGTAGAAAGAGCAAATGTTTACATAGAGCAACGAACCTAAAAATTCTTAATTTACAACCCAGCTCCGTAACCCTCCTACCAGTGTTATCAAATAATTACGAGCGACCCTAAGCTGGTGTATTTTTAAAGTTGGTAACATAAATTATAATCTCTCTCTCTCTCTCTCTCTCTCTCTCTCTCTCTCTCTCTCTCTCTCACACACACTCTCTCTCTAATAAAGTACAAACAATTCTTCATATTTCCCTCTATCTGTCGCTCCAGTAAGGCACACATTCTATTAGCTCACGACTCACACAATAACCCACATCCACACATACAAACCCCAAAATCCGTCACAAACTGGATCAGAATTCAGAATATATCCATCTGTGGCACCCTTGGCTCGAATCAGCTACCTCACCCACCCTGTTTTTTTACGCCCCCTCTTCAAAGTGGGCTACCCGCACTGAATCACCACGTTTTCTTTACCCTGGGCAGACTGGTTTTATCTCTCGGGCACTGACCTATACCCTACTGCACTCTCCAAACATTTTTATTAAAGCTCGCCAGCCAGCCAGCTAGTATTATAGTGGCGGCTCGAGTACTGGTTCACTCACTCACTCACTGACGGAGATTAGTGTAAATAATAATAATAATAATAATAATAATAATAATAATAATAATAAAATAATGAGTAATGACACAACAATAATAATAAATAATAATAATAATAATAATAACGACAGCAACTAGATTATCGATACTAATAACAATCTATAATTAAAAATGATATAATAAAAAAAATTCAATTATCACCCCCTAAAAAAATATATATATAATAATTATAAGTGTACAAATTATCCTCCAGGAATATACTCTATTAATAAACCATTTATTATCATTATTTTATTATTATTACACACACACACACACACACACACAAAACTAAATTAAAATTGGTCATAAACTGAAGAAAAAAATACGAAGAAACAAACAGGAAGAAGATAAAACAAGCGATAAAAGTGAAAAAAGAGACATTCACAAAGAGAGAGATGAAGAAAGTGTGAGGAGAAAGTGGATAAGAAAGAGATGAAGAAGAAGAAAGTGATGAAGAGGATAAGTTCAGAAGATGGAATGTTGGTCTATTCTTCTTCTTCTTCTCTTACTTCTTCCATTCCCAAGTTTATTCGCTTACTTAATCTCATCTAGATGGAACAGTCTCTCTCACTCTCTCTCACTGATTTCAAAATACTCTAGAAAAATTCCAAAACTGTTTCGACTATGTATGTATGTATGTATGCGTTTGTGTGCAAGTTTGTATGTGGTCTGCGTATGAATAGCGAGAGAGAGAGAGAGAGAGAGAGAGAGAGAGAGAGAGAGAGAGAGAGAGAGAGAGAGAGAGAGAGAGAGAGAGAGAGAGAGTAATATTCGCCTCAGTGAGAAGTTTATGCATGAGTGATTGACATTTGATGACAATGAGATAAAGAAAGGTCTCTCTCTCTCTCTCTCGCTATTCATAGACAAACTCCACATACAAACTTGCACACATACATACACACAAATGCATACACAGGTACATATCCAGCCAACATACAGTGATGATAGTACAGTAGTAGATAAAAGTGACTTACAACTTGGATCATGTCTTAAGTACAGTTGAAGTTACTTAAGGCGCTGTGTTGCTCAGAAATACTTTTATATAACACGCAAATAGCAAATGCCTTAAGAATCTCCACTAATTCAGGTTTAGATAATCGATATGAAATTATATGTAAGTGTGTGTGTGTGTGTGTGTGTGTGTGTGTGTGTACGCTTCGGTAAAACTCAACTCGTACTGTATGTGTGTTTCGTAAATTAATGTTTCGTAACTATATAACTATACGTACGCGTGTAAACCTACATCTACATGTGTATATTCATGTACGTAACTGTGTGTGCGTGGCGAGATGAGCCGTGTACACCTGAAGCATCTATCGCGAACACCTGTGTCACTTTCACGACACTCTACCTCGAGTGTGTAAAAAAAATAATAATAATAAACGGTTTATTAATAGAGTTGCAGCCGGTGGCTGAAAATATACAGACTTACATTTGATTTAGATATAATGATATAATGTGTGTGTGTGTGTGTGTGTGTGTGTGTGTGTGTGTGTAAGAAAGAGAAGAATGTTTAAAGCATCCTTGGAAGGTCGTTCTTGCATTCTCTCTCTCTCTCTCTCTCTCTCTCTCTCTCTCTCTCTCTCTCACACACTAACAATAAAAAACCCACAAGTCACATAAATAACAAACAAACAAACATATATAACCACAAACAAGACAGAAGGCACACTTATATACACTTAAAAGTCTTCTACTATGAAATATGATGATAGGCAGACAGACAAACCTCACTAACAGGTGTACGGGGATCTTGTGAGAGGCATAAACATGGCGTTAACGACTTCAATTAGTTGTGTTATTCCTGGGATAATAATAATGATGATGATGATAATGGTGATGATATATACACATATACACAAACAAGCACACATGACACATACATATATACATACATAAAACACACACACACACACACACACGCCTTCAAAGGGTTAAAATTTAAACCATCGTCCTTAAAATAATAATAATAATAATAATAATGGACAGAAGAATAATTACAGCGAAAATAATAATAACAGCAAAAAGAGTGAAAATGACAACAATAACGCCAATTATAGCAAGAAGAACGATAATGACAGTAATAACATTAATAACAAGAAGAAGAACGAACGAAAAACACGATAACATTACCTAACAATAAAAACAAACAAACAATAATAACAACAAAAGTAACAAAAACAAACACACCTATATCACCGTCAATACAAACAGGAAAAAAAAACACGAAAAGGCTAAAAAAAAAACAGGCATAAACACCCACCCCGAACAGTGATAAACAAGGTGTAAACAATGACGGTGAACTCTTACGGTGAAGGTAAACACAGGTGAGTTAATATTGCTCATTAAGGTAAACACAGGTGAGTTAATATTGCTCATTAGGGTAACACAGGTGGGTTAATATTGCTCATTAGGGTAACACAGGTGAGTTAATATTGCTCATTAGGGTAACACAGGTGAGTTAATATTGCTCATTAGGGTAACACAGGTGAGTTAATATTGCTCATTAGGGTAACACAGGTGAGTTAATATTGCTCATTAGGGTAACACAGGTGGGTTAATATTGCTCATTAGGGTAACACAAGTGAGTTAATATTGCTCATTAGGGTAACACAGGTGAGTTAATATTGCTCATTAGGGTAACACAGGTGAGTTAATATTGCTCATTAGGGTAACACAGGTAAATTAATAAACACCAGAACGATAAGAAAAGAACAACGACATAGACGGAATGACATAAACGACAAATCAGGAATTATTAAACAAATAAGAAAAAAGTTGTTAAATAATTAAAATCTACATCGAACAAACACACAATTTCAATACAGAAACATTACGCACGCGACTAATATTTTCATACACAAGACGTCACTAAACATACATAACTAATATCTACACACAAAATATCAATTAAAACACACACACAGGACGAAGCAACACGTAAGAAAAATAAAAATAAACAAATGAACATCGGAAGGCAGCCGGGGCCCTACCACCCACCCAACACGGTCGTCGTCTTTAGAAACTGAAAGTGAAGAAGGAGAATGAACTTACCTGCTTAACATAGTGGCGGCGCTGTGCTGTATGAGGACACACACACACTACACCCTTTCACGCTGTACACGACGACCACAGACTAACACTTAACATAATAATAAATCCCGTTCTTTTTTTTTTTACTTTACTTATCACTTAAAACACACTTAAAAGAGTTATCCCAGTCACGCAAGCGAAATTAGATTTGATAAAATTTAACGGAGGGGATGAAGAAGGTTTATCGTTGGAAAATATCAAGACTTGGGAGGTTTTTTGTGGTCCAAATTCAGGGAGGTGGGTTTAATTTTTGTCTATTAATCACTTTAAGGAAGGGTAATGTTTTGGAGTTGAGTCTAGGACGGTGTTTGAAGGGGGGGGTATTTCTTAGTCCCAAGCGTGACTGGACGAGGTGTAGGCACGTCCGTACAGTGTAACAGACGGACCGCAACTGAGAGAGCTGCCCGTATACACTGCCAACCCTTCCTCCCCTCCCAGCTGCTGATGACCACGCCCCCCTCCCTCCCTTCCTCCCTCTGTCTAAGCTCTCTCTCTCTCTCTCTCTCTCATTCTTCCGGTTTTCTGTCCTTCACTTTCTCTTCTTCACACAGGTAACAGTTAACAACCTACCTGTCACCTAACCAATCTTACCTGTCATCAAACACAAACCTTCCTCGGATTCTAGCAAAACCCACTTGATGTTTTGGTTAGGTTAAGTTAAATTATCATCCCATAAACAAACACATTATCATAAATGGTGACGTCATCATCCCACAAACATAAACAAATGTCATTATCCCAAGTAGTGGTGACGTCATCAAAATAAACACTGAGCCTGAAGTACAACGTTGAGAAGATCACTGACGGGTTTTAAGAGCTCATAACAACACACCTTAAAATAAAAGAAGGTTCCAACACTATAATACCTTGAGGAACACCGCGGCTTGGTGAGTATCATTCTGACCTAGTGAGTTTGTATGTATGTATTTATGTATGTATGTATGTATGTATGTATGTACGTATGTATGTATGTATGTATGCATGTACGTGTGTATGTATTTATGTATGTAGCTAATATACCCAAAGAGCGCACAAGACTACCCAGCAAGATACTGTCCCCTTCACTAGTGCGTTTACAGGGACTCGTCAGGTTTTGTGTTGTGTGGCAGCCCTGTGTTTGTTTACAATCGACAGAAGGAAACTCACAATAATAAACAAACTATGGAATAAAATTAAAACGACATTAAAACAAATACCTCAAAGATAATGATTAGTAGAATGTTTATATGAGCAGCCCCTGTAAACACCACTAGTGAAGGGGACTTTTACCTGTTTTACCCCAATACTAGAGAGAGAGAGAGAAAATATAGGGTTAGCTCAAAGTATACCTCGCCATCACTAACATATATAGACACCCTGGTACCATAATCCCATAGGTTCTTTTTATCATGGTGGCGAGGTGACCTAATATATATATGGATCCTTTACCTGAGAGAGAGAGAGAGAGAGAACTGGCCAAGTCGCTCATAATCAAACAAAAATGAATCTTTCTCTCTCTCTCTCTCTCTCTCTCTCTCTCTCTCTCTCTCTCTCTCTCTCTCTCTCTGCATTCTTTCCTCCCTTTCCCTCTTTCTCTTTCTTTCTCCTCCCAGCGCTCAAGGCAACCAACCAACCCACACACACACACACACACACACACCTGATATTGTGAAAGTTCTTGGTGTGAATAGAGTCAGTGATAAGTGATACAAAGAAAATGGGATGATAAAGACATAGAAAACGTGATAAAGAATGCACAAAAAATGGTATGCCATTACACGTGCATCAATGTAAGTAATATTAAGAGGTCGTACTGTACTATTTTGTAACTATCCAGGTACAGTAGTATGTATTGTACTGGGTTTCTCTAGCCCTGACCTGACTTAACCTAACCTAATGCTAACCTAACCTAATGCCAGCTTAAATTAATGATAACCTAACCTATGTTAATATATTCTAACTCAACCTAACTCAACCTAACCTACCCTTTGCATCATGATTAGGTCCCAATCTTATTCGTTAGGGTTAGATTAGGTCAGGTCATGTCAGGCTAGGTCATGTTAGGTTAGGATACAACAACAACAACAACAACAACAACAATAATAATAATAATAATAATAATAATAATAATAATAATAATAATAATAATAATACTAGCAATACTACTACAACACCAATAATAGCAACAAAAAACAACAACACAACAATAACAACAACAAACACAACAACACAACAATAACAACAATAACAACAACAACAAGGGTCAAGTCATGAATCAACTCTCTATATCACTTTCTAAACCATGAAAAAATCATGAGACCAGTTTGTGCATCCTGAAACGAAACGAAGAAATAAATAAGACGATAAGATATGATTTGAATACATAGAGATTCATTTAAAGAAGGAAAAAAAATCACTCACGAGGAAAAACAACTTCAGGCAGTCAGTCAGTTCAGTCAGTCAGTTCAGTTCAGTCAGTTTAGTTCAGACATCCATTTCAGTTTATTGGCCAAAGTTAACGAGGAGGTGAGTGAGTTAAACATAAGATATCATTCTGTAAAATACTCACATACATACATACATACATACATACATACATCAGGTGAAGAAAGGCAGTAATCACTAAGGTTGTTTACACGCAGTTAAGACAGATAAGGAGATACCTGATTTAAATGCAGGTAATGAATGAAAACAATATATTAATGACATTTCAATAAACATTAGAGAAAGAGAGAAAAAGAAAGAAAGAAAGAAAGAAATAATGAAAGAAATAAACATAGAAGAGACAGAAAGAAATTAAGAAGGAAAGAAAAAAACATATATCCAATAAATAATTCAACTCGTGAGAACTTCCGTGATAATGTTCCTGTCTTCCTCCTCAATCATTCACCATCATTGAAACACAACAACAGAGAGAGAGAGAGAGAGAGAGAGAGAGAGAGAGAGAGAGAGAGAGAGAGAGAGAGAGTTTTACCCGCAGGCCCCTCCACACCCGTTTTCTATGACAACTTCCTCCCCTCCCCCTCTTCCTCCCCTCCCCCTCTCCCCTCCTGCCTTTGCCTTTCATTCTCCTCTGTGATAGTGGTGAGAAAATTAATGATGTGAGATTGGAGTTTTTATGTGTGTGTGTGTGTGTGTGTGTGTGTGTGTGTGTGTGTGTGTGTACAGTTGTGAAAGCTTAAGCACCATGGATCAAATTAGTTTAACATGTGATGGCGACCTTTCTGAACTGTGGAACGAGTCTGGGTGAACTGGCTGTTAAGCTGGAGTAACTTGCCGAGTCTCCAAGCTTAAACTTTTCAACCTTGTCATCGTCAGCACTGTGCAACAACTACACACTGGGAAAGCTCTCTCTCTCTCTCTCTCTCTCTCTCTCTCTCTCTCTCTCTCTCTCTCTCTCTCTCTCTTCTTATCTGTTCTTGTTTCCCTCTCTCTCTCTAGTTATCTCTACTTCCTCCTTCTCTTTCCCTTCTTATCCACTTTCTCTTTCCTTATGTCTGTCCACCCTCTCTCACTCTCTTTCCTCTCTCTATCTCTCCTTATCTGTCTGTCCTGTCTCTCTGGTTGTCTATGTTTAACCCGCCTCTCTCTCTCTCTCTCTCTCTCTCTCTCTCTCTCTCTCTCTCTCTCTCTCTCTCCAGCACCAACCCACTAAGGGCGGGTCTTCCACCACAGTAATACAATGTTAACTATACAACAGGTTCTCTCCCGGGTTTGGCATTGGTCGTATCATCAGGTCAAGTAAAGTCATGTGTGTGTGTGTGTGTGTGTGTGTGTGTGTGTGTGTGTGTTTCTATCTACGTGTATGTGCGTGTGTGTGCGTAGGTGCAAGAGAAAGTGAGTGTGTGTCTTGCGGACATCACTCTTGGCAATAAAGCCCAATGAGATACTTTCTCTTGCTTTCTATCAGTTATACACACACACACACACACACACACACACACACACACACACACACACACACACACACTGTACCCTCACATATATACATACAAACACGAAACGGAACAGCAAATCACTGATGGTATAAGGAATCGAACACCAGAGATCCCCTTATGATGACAGAAGATAAGGGAGACCACAATCATCCCCCGGTAGAGATTAACTAAGGAACTTAAGTGGAGGTGGAGAGAGAGAGAGAGAGAGAGAGAGAGAGAGAGAGAGAGAGAGAGAGAGAGAGAGAGAGAGAGAGAGAGAGAGTATTCAGGTGCTGTTATTACCTGGATTTCACCCCCCTGACTCAACGCTCTTGCTCGCGGTCTTTACCTTTCATCACCAAACGGGAAGGAAAGTTTATTGTCAGAGTGGTTTCCTATAGTTCAAGGACCCCCGGTGTATAGTGACGCCATCCTTCGAGTCCTTTAAGACAACCTATTTATTTATATATATGTTCCGAGGTAAAGGTGACATTTGGGTCCCATATTAAAACAACTTCTTGTCTTTGGGTTAATAAGTTTGCTTCCTCGGTGACATCTGAAGGTCGTACAT
This sequence comes from Homarus gammarus, assembly GCA_958450375.1. Lineage (NCBI taxonomy): Eukaryota > Metazoa > Arthropoda > Malacostraca > Decapoda > Nephropidae > Homarus > Homarus gammarus. The sequence continues at coordinate 1,264,854 of CAUDMG010002125.1, read as the reverse complement.
TACCAGGGAGGGAGGGAGGGGGTCATCCTCAAGGCTCTCACCCCTCACACTTGAACTCATTTGACCTCATATTGTTACTGTGGAATATGAGGCGTCATCTATGCCACACTATTCACCCATCCCATCAACCACCACCAACCACCCCCCACCACACACGTACAGTATGTAACAGAAGTGAAGGGAAGGAAGTACAGTAGACTCTGGGAACTGTATCGACTCTGCTGTACCTCGGGAACCGCTTCTTAACACCTGGGAGATTAATCTACCTGGAGTTCACCTGTTAATTAGGGCTGGTATACAATGAACACGACAACTATTACTATGACTGCTGCTGTTATTCTTGTCATTGTTATTGTTATTATTATTATTATTATTGTTATACTTAAGAGTAATTATTCATTAGGTTAGGTTAGGTTAATCATCAGGTGAAATGCACATATATACATCACACACACACACACACACACACACTTAGAAATTACCAGGCGGCCAGTCTCTCAATAGTGGAGTGAAGGGGCGGTGAATGGGCGGTAGTGGGCGGTGAATGGGCGGTAAAGGGCCGTGAGTGAGACTAATGGAGTGTTTAATGGAGGAGTGGAAAGCTAGGACGCCTATCTCTCTCACACCAAATACACATACATACATACATACATACATACATACATACATACATACATACATACAGACAGACATACAGACATACATACATAAGCAAATAGATAGGAGATAAAGTGGAAAGTTTTGGGTCATGAAAGATGGCCAAGTAAAGTTTTAGATAAATAGATATATATAGATAGATAGATTGATTGATCGATAGATAGATAGATAGGTAGGTATGCAAAGGATATACTGACTGACTGACTGACTGACTGACTGACTGACTGACTAGCTAAGAATGACACTGGACCCAGATTGGCCCAATTAGTATAGATCAACATTCACTCGTGTACTCCTGCAGGCGAGGGAGCTCCCAGGTAGGACGTCAGCTGATGATATGCCAACACAGATCAGCTGATGGTATGTCAACAAAGATCAGCTGATAGTATGTAAACAAAGATCAGCTGATAGTATGTCAACAAAGATCAGCTGATAGTATGTCAACAAAGATCAGCTGATAGTATGTCAACAAAGATCAGCTAATGTCATGTCAACAAAGATCAGCTAATGCCATGTCAACAAAGATCAGCTGATGCCATGTAAACAAAGATCAGCTGATGCCATGTAAACAAAGATCAGCTGATGCCATGTAAACAAAGATCAGCTGATGCCATGTAAACAAAGATCAGCTGATGCCATGTAAACAAAGATCCTCTGACACCATGAAAATACACACGAGTTGAAGCCATGTCAACACACTCACACCTGTTAAGTGCCTGCAGTAACAGTGAATGAGTTACCGTGGGAAGTGAGTGAGCGGGTATCTCTCACCTGCACTCCTAGTCTGGTGTTCCTATCTCTCTCTCTCATTGTTTCTATTACTTTCTCACTATGCCCCTTCTTTCTCTCTCCCAATCCCCTTACCCCTTCCCTTTCCCTCTCTGTCACACCTCCACACTTTCTCTTTCCTTTCCTTTAGTCTCGATATCTCTTCCCTCCCTCCTCCCTCCACCCCCCTCCCATCCATCCATCCCTTCCAATCTAACCCTCCCCCACCCACCCACCCCCACCACCCACCCACCCCCACCCACCCACCCTCCCTCCCCTCACCCCCTCTTACCTTCGCCTGGGGCAAGGACCACACCCCTCCCCCCCTCCCTCATACTCAGTAGAAGGTTGCATCATCTGGGTTACGGTATGGAGAGTACCTTTCATTAATACTAGGTCGTTCTAACCGCTGCTCTTAATTACTCCCCTTTGAGTTCTTCTATAATGTCTCTATTTCCTCTCCTATTCCATATTTATCTCTTATTTTATTAGTTTAATTTTATTTGATTTATTATTTTTATTTATTATTTATCTTATTTTCTTAATGTGATTTTGTTCTGCAATCTCTGTATCTCTTTTACTTTCTTCTCTTTATCAACTTCTTCATTCCTTCCTCCATTCTTTCCCTCTTCCGTATATTCTTCTTCCTCTGTCATTCACATCCACCTCTTCTTTTCTCTTCCTTTCTTCCTTCCCCCCTTCCCCCCTCCCCCACCACCCCCTACCCCCCCTCCACACACACACACACCCAAAATAAACTCATTTGTCAAAAGTTATACACACTGTTTCTTCTTGGTGACCCTGTACAGTACATGCACAGCTGTGAGGCATAATAATATGACCACAGGGGGAAAAGATCAAGTGTTTTTGGCACAAACTTGGAAGTAAAATGTTCTTGTGAGTGTATGTATGTATGTATGTATGTATGTATGTATGTATGTATGTCCCTACCTACAGTATCTTTCTATGCTTCCTTATAAATATACTTCTTTGCGTCTCTCTCTCTCTCTCTCTCTCTCAAGGTTGACCCTCTCCACCACGCCCATCTGTTGAAAGTGTTTAATAATTTACGCCACACACCTGCACACCTTTATGTGGGCTAGAGTGGGGGAGAGAGAGAGGGGTGGGGGGTGTGGGGGATGGTTTGTGTGTGTGAGAGAGAGAGAGAGGAAGGGCATGGGTGAGGGAGGGGGGAGGAGGGAGGGGGAGGGTGTAATGGTTGTAACTCAAAATGAAAGGGAAAGGTGACATGTAACAGGGCAGTAATGGTGACCCGCTGGAGCTATATAAGCAAATAATCTCTCTTGAAGGAATGCTGCTACACCCTTGCTACTCTTTGATTGGTCGAGATGATGATAATATCGACCTTCCTACTCTTTGATTGGTCGGGGTGATGACGATATAGACCTTGCTACTCTTTGATTGGCCGAAATGATGACGTAGATGGTGACATCGACCTTGTTGCTCTTTGATTGGTAGGGTTATGATGTAGGTGATGATGTCAGCGACCTTCCTACTCTTTGATTGGTCGAGGTGATGACGTAGATGGTGACGACATCGACCTTGTTGCTCTTTGATTAGTAGAGGTGATGACGTAGTTGGTGACGACATCGACCTTACTACTCTTTGATTGGTCGGGTTATGACGTAGTGAATGACGATATCGACCCTGTTTTTCTTTGATTGGTCGAGTTATGACATGGGTGATGACGAAAGCGACCTTACTATGCTTTAATTGGGTCGGTTTATGACGGAGATGATGACGATATCGATCTTGTTTTTCTTTGATTGGTCGGATTATGGTGTAGGTGATAACGACAGCGACCTTGTTAATTTTTGAGTGATCGGGTTTTGCGCGTGTGTGTGTGTGTGTGTGCGTGTGTGTGTGTGTGTGCGTGTGTGTGTGTGTCAGGTGATGAACGCAACAACACATGACTGGCAGTTTAAACAACATTACCTGTTTCTATTTATACTACCAGAGACATGTCACAGCCTTCTTACTGTCATGTCATGTTACTGTCTACTGTCATGACACTGTTACTGTCTACTGTCATGGCGCTGTTACTGTCTACTGTCATGACACTGTTACTGTCTACTGTCATGGCGCTGTTACTGTCTACTGTCATGACACTGTTACTGTCTACTGTCATGACACTGTTACTGTCTACTGTCATGGCGCTGTTACTGTCTACTGTCATGGCGCTGTTACTGTCTACTGTCATGACACTGTTACTGTCTACTGTCATGACACTGTTACTGTCTACTGTCATGGCGCTGTTACTGTCTACTGTCATGGCGCTGTTACTGTCTACTGTCATGGCGCTGTTACTGTCTACTGTCATGACACTGTTACTGTCTACTGTCATGGCGCTGTTACTGTCTACTGTCATGACACTGTTACTGTCTACTGTCATGACACTGTTACTGTCTACTGTCATGACACTGTTACTGTCTACTGTCATGACACTGTTACTGTCTACTGTCATGAAACTGTTACTGTCTACTGTCATGGCACCTATACCCTATTGTAATCACACACCCCCCCACCCCCCCGCATATTCACAGCCACCCACCCATTCACAACCACCCACCCACCAACCCATTCACAGCCACCCACCGAACCATTCACATCCACCCACCCACCAACCCATTCACAGCCGCCCACCCACCCATTCACAACCACCCACCCACCCATTCACAACCACCCACCCACCCACCCATTCACAGCCGCCCACCCACCCATTCACAACCACCCACCCACCAACCCATTCACAGCCGCCCACCCACCCATTCACAACCACCCACCCACCAACCCATTCACAGCCGCCCACCCACCCATTCACAGCCGCCCACCCACCCATTCACAACCACCCACCCACCAACCCATTCACAGCCGCCCACCCACCCATTCACAACCACCCACCCAACCATTCACAACCACCCACCCATTCACAACCACCCACCCACCAACCCATTCACAGCCGCCCACCCAACCATTCACAACCACCCACCCACCAACCCATTCACAGCCGCCCACCCACCCATTCACAGCCGCCCACACACGCCCATCCACAAATACTGCAGCCACCAACATTGTGCAACACACTAATTACGGGTTGCGACCACAGCTGTTCTCTCTCTCCCTAGATCAGGGTTGTGTAGTGGATCACCGTTCATATTACCGGGTTTGTGGTGAGGTGTTGTTTATGTGTATCGGGGGAGGGGGAGAGGGGGAAGGAAAGGAAGGGGGAGAGGGGAAATGAAGGGTGAAGGGGAGGGGAAGGGGGTGGAAGGGGGAGGAAAGGGGAAGGTAAAGGGGAAGGGGTGAGGTTAGGTTAGGTGTAAGTAAGAGAAATAAGAGGAGATGATGGTAGAGATATGAATGGATACAAATTTTCCCCCCCTCCCACCTCTACCCCCACCCCCCCTCTCACCTCTTCCCCCACCCCCTCCCACCTCTACCCCCACCCCCCTCTCACCTCTTCCCCCACCCCCTCCCACCTCTACCCCCACCCCCTCCCACATCTACCCCCACCCCCCTCTCACCTCTTCCCCCACCCCCTCCCACCTCTACCCCCACCCCCACCACCACAAGACCACCCTGACCACTACACCAGACAAACAATTGGGACAGACATACGCCCGAGGACTCCTTTCTGGACACCCACCTCCCCTCGGCAAGGACGCCCACACACACACACACACACACACACACACACACACACACACACACACACACACACACACACACACTTTAGTACAGTATTTTCAAACAATAAATAAAGATTAATTATTTACCTTTAGTCCACCTGTGAGAACATTAGTCCACCTGTCATCTTCTCCTCCGTTTTCCAGTTCACCTGTTGAAGATGTTAATTACCCCTCCCCCCCCCCCCACTCATCTTCCCACCCCTCCCAACCCAGTCATCTCCCCTCGCCTCCCCTACCCCTCTCCCCCAACCCGTCCAGCAGCTGTCAATACGACGAAAAAAAAAAAAATTGATGTCCGTCTGTCTGTCCGTCTGTCTGTCCGTCTGTCTGTCAGTCTGTGCATACCTGAGAAAATTTCCACTCCACACACGTATGACTTCACCAATTAACCTGAAATTTCCTAAGGTAATTCAGAAGGTAAATAACTACATTAGGTTTGGCAATGATTTTTTTTTTTTTTTTTACAAGTTAATTTATTCGATTTGTGGGTCAAAACAGACTAAGGAATTTTATCTGGGGAGTTGGAGGGTGTGGTGGGAGATAGTGGTAGTAGTGATGATAGTGGTGGAGGGGTGGTGGTAGTAGTAGTAGTAGTAATAGTAGAAAGTAGTAGTAATGACAGTGATGCATGGTGGGGTAGTGTAGTGGTGATAGTAATGGTGGTTGAGTTTAGATACACTATTCGTCCAGCTCTCTCTCTCTCTCTCTCTCTCTCTCTCTCTCTCTCTCTCTACCGTAACAAGTCATCAAGAGGGTCGTGTGTGTGTGTGTGTGTGTGTGTGTGTGTGTGTGTGTGTGTGTGTGTGTGTGTGAGAAGAAATGTTGATGGTATTAATGGCGTATATATGTATGTATGCATGTATGTATGTATGTATGTATGTATGTATGTATGTATGTATGTATGTGTGTATGTATGTCAGAAAGTAGCAACACAAGGCGAGCGAACATTTGCCAGACGTAACATCCATCACCTTTTCATCGCACGGTATATAGAGTTAGGAACGCCAGACTCTAATTTTCGCTTATACTGGCGTCGTTATGCCAAGCAGAGTACTTTTTGAGTCCATCTTGTACTCTATGTTATTTAAATAGGTTAGAAGTGATGTTTGTACTCAAGTAATTTAAGCTCAGGTAATATAAGTACTCAGGTAACATAAAGTACTAATGTAAGGTACTCATGTATTTGAATCCATAGTACAGTACAACACCTCCAGATGACGTTAGCATTTCTATTTATATTAGTGGGGAAACATTTGCATAGGAAGGTGAGGATCTGAGTCCACATCCATCAGCTGTCGGGAGACGTAAATAGTGATACCTGACGTAATTAGCAACACCTGTCTGTCTGTATGTGAGTTGGTCTCTCCTGGGGCTAACTTTCTTCTCTTGTGTGTGTGTGTGTGTGATGGGTGTGTGTGTGTGTGTGTGTGTGTGTGTGTGTGTGTGTGTGTGTGTGTGTGTGTGTGTGTGTCAGTCGTTCCTAGGGTTACTTTCTTCTCGTGTGTGATGACCACAAGTCACCACCTACACCCATCACACACACACACACACACACACACACACACACACACACACACACACACACCCCTCTCCCACTCATCAGCTGACGCACCTCCCCCTCTCATCAGCTGACGCACCTCCCCCTCTCATCAGCTGACGCACCTCCCTCTCCACCAACCAACAGGTGAAGTCAGTAATCATCCCACTTTCCACCTGTCTGTATCTTTGTCTGTCTGCCTGTCTCTCTACCCCCCTCTGTATCTACTCTGTCTCTCTCTCTCTGTCTTCTTTGTCTCGATCTCTTTACTTAATTCATCTTTCTCTCTCTCTCTCTCTCTCTATTCACTTATCCTGTTTCTCCTAGACCATCCCACCTTCCTCATTCCCACAGGTGTGCTCCACTGCCTCTAGCCTCCTTACCTGTGTACCTGGAGGAGCGCCATTAACAAGCCTCTAATTGCTCAGGTAGGCAAGGTCGGTCTGGGGTCATTACAGAACGCTGATTTCATAGACGCCAAATACAAGTCCGGGTACAGTAAATTTACACCTGGTTACAACGTCTTATAGGTATTCTTTGAGGGGTTAGGTTAGATTAGGTTAGGTTAGGTCAGGTTAGGTTAGGTTAGGTGAGGTATAGCCAATAATATGATGAACTAATTATAAACGTGTGTGTCGAATTTTACTGTCTGTCTGTCTGTCTCTCCGTCACTCTCTCTCGTAGTGCGGTCCCTAACTTACACACCAGAAGGGCCAAAGACGGCTGATTTAACAAACGTTTATAAGCACGTCAAAGGTCAGGCATTATAACCCAGTCAAACACACGCATGAGGTCAGCCAACTAAAGGTCACATCAGCCGTATGTTAAAGAAGCTATCACACGGATAACTGTCAAGAGGTGTAATATCTTGGGAGGAAAAGTTGTGACGTGTTGTAATAACCTGCCAGAGAATGTTGTGACAGCACCCGAGTATGAGCTGGTTTATTTAAGACCAGACTTGACCAACACTGGCGTTTGTTCAGGTACATTGATTCCAAGACCCAGTACTTGCCAACAGAGTCCATACATGCCCAGTACTTGCCAACAGAGTTCATACATGCCCAGTACTTGCCAACAGAGTCCATACATGCCCAGTACTTGTCAACAGAGCCCTTAGTACATGCCCAGTACTTGCCAACAGAGTCCATACATGCCCAGTACTTGCCAACAGAGCCCATACATGCCCAGTACTTGCCAACAGAGTCCATACATGCCCAGTACTTGTCAACAGAGCCCTTAGTACATGCCCAGTACTTGTCAACAATGTATAACAGATATTCCATACATGCCCAGTACTAACAGAGAAAAGACCAACGGCCCGACCGTCCAGTGAGCTAACAGATGATAAAGATGATAAAAGTAAAGTAAAGTAAAGTAAAGTAATGAGGCCTATAGCTGACGACAACATTAACAGCCAGCAGGTGTGCCACGAGGAATGGGTCACCTGTGTCCAGTTTGTTTACCTCGTGGGTGAGATATGACACTAAACTATTTTCAACATACTACCGGGATTACCTCACCTTACCTCGGTCAACCTGACAACTTAACCTAAACGAACTTAACTTAACCTGGTTAGATTAGGGTAGGGTAGGTTATGTTATGTTATGTGACGTTATGTATGTCTCTCTGTCTCGTCAACAGGCGAAGAAAAAATAGCGTAGGAACCCTTGAGAATTCATCATAGTGTCGAAGCTTAGGTGAGATAAAAAGATGCACGTTTTTCTTCACACGAACGATAAGAGAATTTTTTATCGTAAGAGCATTTGAGAATTTACCTTAAATGTCATGTTTTTTTTTGACAGAGATAAACATAAAAATTAAATCGTAAGAGACTTTGAGAATCCAGAAAGATTGATGGTAAGGGGAGACAGACAGAGAGCCATGGTGGGGGCAACAATTGGCTCGCTGCCGTAAACAAGTGAGCGTCGTCGGTGTATCGCCAACACGTCCGGTCAGACTGGCTCACTTTCCCTTGACCACACCCACCTCGCCTTGACCCTGCTACCCCACACCTCCTGCCCCGAGCTAACGTTATATCTTGCCCTATGGCCAACAATACCCCCCAAAAAATAATAATAATAATAAAGATGAATAAACACTAAATAATTAATAAAGTTAAATAAATAAAAACAAACAAATAAATAAATAAATAAACGATCCCAATAACATAGAAAACGGAAAACGAGAACGCTCAAATCTCCCGCCAAATTTACACTTGACATCGCTGTAAAAGAGTCATTAGTTGCCGGTATTTTGTCAGCATAGTTTCATAGGCATATTAAATAACCCACTTTTAAAATAATTACTAAAATATTCTTACATTTCCGGAAGGTAGAGTGTTAATACAGAGTTTCAAGGCAATCCACTGACATCTCGCTGGGGAAACTGGATTGCGTGGACGGACAGACACAGACACACAAGGCACGTATTCCAACATGTCCTCTCTCATTGAAGGGCGACGCGGCGGGGAATAATAAAATGAGGACAAGGGTTTAAACAATTCTATTTGAGGGGTTAAACCAGCGTTCTCAAGGGGTTATATATAATGCGTGTAAATGTAGCGTGTGAGTCCCTTGATGTTTGTGTTTATCGAGTCCCTTAAGCACGACACACACACACACACACACACACACACACACACACACACACACACACACACACACACTACACTACACAACACACACTACACTACACTACACTACACTACACATAAACTTAATATCTTTACCAGGAATTCCCACAAGAAACACATCATGACGGTCGTGACAAGAACCGGATATAACTCACACTTACAAGTCCAACAGTATGTATGCACTGTATGTATGTATGTATGTATGTATACTTGGTGAGGATAGGAGGTGTACAGTTAGGTGTTGAAAGTAATGGCTTATATTGATCAGTATGTTGGATAAAAATAATATTACTACCAACAACCTCCACCTTTAACACCATCAACCATCACCAACCACATCTACTACCACTATCACAACTACCACTACAACCACCACAACCATCAACTCTGTTCCACGATATATTTTTTTACACACACAAGGCCCAACCTATTCTCGCCTGGATTCCAAGATTGCGCAAAAAAATCGACACTGGTGATACACTAAGAGGTCGGGTCTGAACCACACACCTTAATGACTGCCATCCTTACCTGTCGTGTGGGTGATTGGTCGCTGCTGCCAGGTGAGTCGTCGCTAACAACACCTTGAGTAATCACACCATGCGAGGTAGTTTAGTCCCACTCAGATCACTTAAGTCCCACTCAGATAGTTTAAGTCCCAATCAAATAACTTAAGTCTCACTCGAAAATAAAGAGTAAACGTCTATCGTTAAATTTTCGAAGGGAACTTTATAAAAGAAAAAACTTAACTGATGAATTAACAGTAAAAAAACACTATTGAACTCACCTCTATCCCCCCCCCCCTCTCCCCTCCACCTACCCCCCACAAGGCCGTATTCCAGAGGTCATACTTGAGTGAGCGTTTTCATCAGGTATAAGTAGAAGAGTAGTATTAGTAGTAGTAGTAGTGAGATGGGACCAAATGCAAGATGCTTCTACGCCAGACTCGCGGAGGTGCTATCCGAACAGAAGCAGCAGCCCAGATGTTATGTTACAGCCTGGATGAGATGTCGACTGTCCTTCTCTCTCCTTAGGTCGGCTTTGCTCTGCCTCAGGGGAACGAGAGCATCGGCCCCAAAGCCGACAACTGCTGCAGATATTGACTATGAGGCAAGTCACTGAATGCCGCATAGATCTGCGGCTCAACTAACTCAACACAACGAGGATAGCTACTTATGTATTAGGATATTTAATATTAAGGAAAGAAAATGGTGGCGAAGGTAAGGCTATTGGAGGAGGCTGGAGGGAAAAAAAAATAGTAGTAGAAGTAATGATGACGACAAAATCACACTTGTCAAACCACCACCATCAACACACACTTAAGAACCACTTAAGTGTGTGTGTGTGTATAGATAACTTAAAAGAACTCTCACTTAAGCGCTCTTCGTCACAGAATCTGGGTCAGTCGTACTCAAGAGAAGAGAAGGTTGCCGGTTACTGTATTATTTGGCTACTTTATCACACTCGGGGTAAAAACTTGTTTAGAGGAATAACTTTACTTAAATCTGGTTTAACTTTGACAGAAATCTGAAGTAGTTTATTGAAAATCTGAGCTTAACTGATTAAAATCGGGTCTAGTTTATTAAAAATCTGAGTCAAGTTATTTAAATCTGCTTTTTTTATTGGAAATCTGGCCTACATTATTTAAAATCTGAGTCAAACTTCTTAAAAATCTGACATGCTTCCAAACGTCATAAAATCTGTCCTAATTTGGTAGACCGGTGATCTACCATAACCTAACCTAAACTTAAACTTACCGTAATCTAACCTGACCTAGAAACAACCTAACCTAACCTAGACACAACCTAACCTAACCTAACCTGGACACAACCTAACCTAACCTAAACACAACCTAACCTAACCTAGACACAACCTAACCTAGACACAACCTAACCTAACCTAAACACAACCTAACCTAACCTACACACAACCTAGTCTACCCTACTCTAACCTAACCACGTGCCATAACCTAATCTAACTAAACCTAAACACAGCCTAACCTAACCGAACCTACCCTAACTTTTAACTCTTAATAAAAACCTGACCTGATCTGACCTCAAGATGACATCACTTAACCACACCTGACCCATGAAACACCACAATGACGCAACAGCAACATTACCTAATCTCGTCTTACAAATTAAGTCCCATTAATCCCTTCAGGTGGGCTATTTAATTAATCGAATCACACCTGCACGCGCCGTACTTAATTTCATCTCACTTACAAGCGACATACATGATTGGGCCAAGCAGCTGAGTCATCAACCAATCACGAGGGAGCTTTCATCAAACGTAATAGTTTAATTGGGGAGATAGGTGACTTCATTGGCCAATCAGCGGTGAGGAGGTGATATTAACTAACACCTCATGCTCTTGTTATGAAGCTTAAAGAATGGGTTAGGTTAGGTTAGGATATATAAGGTTGGGTTAGTTAGGTGTGACTAGGACTAGTTAAGTTTAGTCTAGGTTGGTCCTTAAAGATTTAAACCATCGTCCTCAAATTGTTAAACCATCGTCATCAAAGGGTTAAACCATCGTCATCAAGGGGTTAAACCATCGTCATCAAGGGGTTAAACCATCGCCATCAAGGGGTTAAACCATCGCCATCAAAGGGTTAAACCCTCGTCATCAAGGGGTTAAACCATCGTCATCAAGGTGTTAAACCATCGTCATCAAGGGGTTAAACCATCGTCATCAAAGGGTTAAACCATTGGCATCAAAGGGTTAAACCATCGTCATCAAGGGGTTAAACCATCGTCATCAAAGGGTTAATCCATCGTCATCAAAGGGTTAAACCATCGTCATCAAGGGGTTAAACTATCGTCATCAAAGGGTTAAACCATCGTCATCAGAGGGTTAAACCATCGTCATCAAGGGGTTAAACTATCGTCATCAAAGAGTTAAACCATCGTCATCAAGGGGTTAAACCATCGTCATCAAAGGGTTAAACCATTGGCATCAAAGGGTTAAACCATCGTCATCAAGGGGTTAAACCATCGTCATTAAAGGGTTAAACCATCGTCATCAAAGGGTTAAACCATCGTCATCAAGGGGTTAAACTATCGTCATCAAAGGGTTAAACCATCGTCATCAGAGGGTTAAACCATCGTCATCAAGGGGTTAAACTATCGTCATCAAAGAGTTAAACCATCGTCATCAAGGGGTTAAACCATCGTCATCAAAGGGTTAAAACATCGCATCAGAGGGTTAAACCATTGTCTTTAACTCTGTCAGTGCACAATTTAGGTTTAACATATCCTATACGGCCCAAAAAATAAACAAAACAATAAAGAATATACCAATATAAATATTTATATAAAATCCTTTACTAACAATTATCCAGTAAGACAACGAGAGATACCAGGACTTTTTTTTTTTGGTTCAGACGATGAAAATCAAGTCATGTTAGCTGCACGAAGTAAGAGCTGCACACACAAAATTAAATTACAGAGAAAGTGGATACATGTGTTGCTCTGAAATAAATACAAGACTCTTACTTCCATCTGAAATTAACTTTGTATTTAAAGTCAAACATTAAATAAGTACCAAAATATATGACCCTTACCTTCATAAAAAAAAAAAATGTATATTATTTCTTCATCTGAAAAGTAAACTTTGCATGTCGCACTGAGCAAGACAAAAACATTATCTTCATTTAAAATAAACTTCACATATATAGCGAACAGATATAAATATATATGTACTTCATTTGCATCTCAGGTATTGTTCTTACTGTTTATACAATTATGGATGATACCTGCGTGTTTATTCACTTTGGATGTACATTATATGAACACTATACCTCCATGGGTAAAACTAACACTGTGTACTTACCTCGTAGCTGCTGATGTCTTACTGATATCTCAACCTGTAAAGACATTAACCAGTGTTAGATACAAGCAATTATTGAACAGCGGCTTTAAATCATCTCTTGAATAAATACAGTTTTTGAGCCCTGTCGTCAAGGGCTCATTAATGTCAGTTATTCCCTTCACCAACCAATAATAACTTTCATCCCTTATAACGCCTGAAAATTTTATACATTTTTTATAGTTAAAATTTAAAATACCATCATGGGAAAATTTATTATAAAACCTGTGGTACTTTTTCCATTCAGGTGGTGGAAGGGTTGGGTAGAGGGTTAAACCAGAGGGTTAAACCAGTGTCCTCAAACTATCATTCTGAAAAGATTAAACCATCGTTCTCCCCAAGGGTTAAACCAGTGTCCTTAAAAGATTGACCCATTCCTCTTAAATATTTAAACCATTATTCCTGTAGGAGTTAAACCCTCGTCCTGTAAGTCGTCTTTGAAGAGTTAAACCATTATCCTTAAAAGAGTTAGCTAAACCATACAAGAATTAAACCATTACCTATCCTTCACGGACACAAACTATCGTCCTCAAAGGGGGGGGGGGGGAGAGAGGGGGGATGGGGAAGGGGGAGGGGAGAAATGGGGGTTAACACACCTCCATCTCACAAAAAATCATCCAGACAGCCTACACACACACACACACACACACAAAACACACACACACACACACACACGCGCACAAAACACACACCCACACACACGCACAAAACACACCCACACACACGCACAAAACACCCCTCCCACACACACACGCACAAAACACCCCTCCCCCCCCCCCACACACACACGCACAAAACACCCCTTCCCCCCCCACACACACGCACACAAAACACCCCTCCCAACACACACACACACACACACACACACACACACACACACATACACACTCACTGACCTCTAAACACCGCCAGGAGACAGTATTACACTCTACTATGACCTAAAAGAAATACCGATAAAGCATACAAAAGGAATTCCACCACTCACGTTCCTTCCAGATGGCCGGGGAGTAATTACAGACTCGCACTTGGCAGGAAACGATTGGTATTTCTTTTGTCTTTAGGCACATGTATGACTCCTGTGTTACTAATAATGGGCTGACCTAGAAATATCGCCAGGGTGGAAGGTTAACAATAATGCCCCTGGACCTATAACTGTCTCTTAGGGTACAGTGTAAGGGGGTGTGGGTTGTACAGTATAAGGGGGTGTGGGTGGTACAGTATAAGAGATGTGGTACAGTATAAGGATCTCTCACTCACACACACACACACACACACACACACACACACACACACACACACACACACATATTAATGATTACTATCAGTATTTTGTGCCATTGCTGTGTAGCGTTATGGCGCCTTGAACTTTGTTGTGGCGCAGCGGAGAGGGACTTGTCCACTGGTACTGCTAATCTTGTTCTTTAATGGGGGGTGAGAGGGAAGTGAGAGGGGGGTAAGATGAGAGGGAAGTGAGGTTAGAGGGAATGGGGGAAGGTGAGAGGGACTTGAGAGGGAAGTGAGGGGAAGGGAAATTGTGGGCAAAGTGAGAGGAATGCGAATGGGAAAGTGAGAAGGATGAAGAAAAAGAAGAAAGGAGGAGGAGGAGGAGGATGAAGGAGGAGGAGGATGAAGGAGGAGGAGGAGGAGGAGGAGGAGGAGGAGGAGGAGGAGGAGGAGGAGGGAGAGGATGAAGAAGGTGAAGGAGGATGATGAAGGTGAAAGAAGAGGAGGAGGGAGAAGAAGGTGAAGGAAGAGGAGGAGGGAGAAGAAGGTGAAGGAAGAGGATGATGAAGAAGGTGAAGGAAGAGGAGGAGGGAGAAGGTGGAGGAGGAGGAAGAAGAAGCTGGAGGAGGAGTGGTTGAGGAAACTTCCTGTCGGTGGAGGACGAGACCAACACATTCACCTCTCACTCACCTCATTGTACCTGTGCTAGATCAGGTAAGCGAGGTGCTGGGTCGGTCTCTCTCTCTCTCTCTAAGTCTCTTTCTGCTTCTCTCTCTATCTCTCTCCCTATCTACTTCTCTATCTGCCTCTCTCTCTCTCTCTAAGTCTCTCTCTATCTGCTTCTCTCTCTATCTCTCTCCCTATCTACCTCTCTATCTGCCCTCTCTCTCTCTCTCTCTCTCTCTCTCTCTCTCTCTCGCTCTCTGTCCGTTTCTCACTCTTTCACACATACAAAATCTGTCTGTCTGTCTGTCATTCTCTATTTGCCTTTTATCTTTCTCTCTCTCTGTCTCTTATCTCTCTATCTCTGTCTTTCAGTATCTTTATCACTGTCTGTCTGTCACCCCCCCTTCTCTCTCTCTCTGACACACACGTAAACTATCGACACAGAGAAAGACATACACACATACATACAAAATACTTAAGACGCACACAAACACATACATACATACACGCGCGTATTCTTAGAGATGAAATAATAAGAAAAGGTTATGGCTGTGTGTGTGTACGGTATGTGTTGCACCTCTGAGGAAGTTGGCGACACAGACGGAACTTTCACTCAGTCAGTCGAGCAGAGAAAGTGTTAACCACCATTACCACCACCACCACTTCCTCCCACCAACACGCAGTTCCCTTCCTCTTCACTATTATATTTCCTCCTTAACCCTTTGAGGATGACGGTTTAACCCTTTGAGGATGATGGTTTAACCCTTTGAGGATGATGGTTTAGCCCTTTGAGCACGATGGTTTAACCCTGTAAGAATGATGACAACCCTTTAAAGACGATTATTTAAACATAAAAAAATCATTCGAACAAAACAAGTTCAGTAATTTCCCTTCCGGTATAACTTCAAATGACACGTATCATCAAGGTGTTCATTTAATCCAGAGGTAAAAATAAAATGACAGTCACGTTTCCTCCATTTTTCTCGATGAAGTAACTCTTAAGAAGATCAACAATTTTCACGCGCGGTAGTAATCAGAAAGTTCTAAATTCATCTTCACCATCGTCCCCAACCTGATTTTTCAACTTTAAATCTTGAACGTGACCATCCAGCCATCCTATGATTCTACTTTACCACCGCTTACATAATCCCAGGGCGGAAGGCGATACAGTATTATATCCGGGGTACGGTCAGAGGACGAGGAACGGCTGAGGATAGCGTGTAAAAAAAAAAAGGCGAGCGAAAAAAAGCAGTAGATGGATGTGGGTGGGTGTTTGCTGGGCGGGTCATCAGCTGGGTGAAGAGGACTAGTTGCTCAGCTGCTTAATGGAAGCTGTTGTCCTGGGTGGTGTTCCGAGCTGTTATATTATTAATAATAGTATTAGTAGTAGTATCCTTATTATTACAGGTATTTTATATTATTATTATTTTTTATTATTATTATACAATTAAAGTATTATAATTATACAATTACAGTATTATTATTATTATTATTATCATCAAATCCAAGAACGAGTTCGAGATATACAGTACAAAATCGCTCGACTGGTCGTGTCCGTAGCTTCCATCCTTGCTTTCAGCTTACAGTACACGTGAATGCTACCGACTATTGCAATAAGTGAACGGATTGTCTTGAAACTCGATCGAGTTTCTGATTCAACTAAGAGTTCAGACTAGTGTGATAATAGACAGGATTCAATTATTTCAGCGGCGGGTTGCAGTGTGGGAAGCGTTCGAGTACAGTACGTCGAGTGTTGGATGTGTAGAACACATGCCATATACTGATGGTCATGTAGTGTGTGTTTATTTCTTTATGTTTGTGATGTTTGTTGATGGCTAATCTGGGTCATTTATTAAATGAGACAGATAGAGTTAAGAATGATAATCTACATAATATCAGGTGTGTGCTGGAGAGGTTGACCTGTTGAGCCAGGTTCAAGCGGTTGTATGTATGTACAGTATGTGCCTTTTCCCCCACGGGGTAGGCGTCTTGTTTCGTCACGGTGTCAAGCGTGGGAGGAAACTTACGATTACTGCTGTGTTGCTGCTGCTATGTACCTCGGCCCGGCGTCTCATGACCTGGCCTGGGAGTAAAATAGTGACGTAATAACGGGAGAGAAGAGAGAGAGAGAGAGAGTCAAGTACCCAACGCCTCTGACGCAACGTTCGACGCTTGCGCCCCTCAAGCCTAGTCAAGCCGCTCCCTGCACGTAGATAAGTGGAGCGCATTTATCTAACCTTCATGACTTTGTAATCTCCTTATTGTTTAAACAAAGCCTCGAGTATATTAATCTGGAGGTAATAAGCGAGTAATACGTCCTGGCGGTGACTACAGACACAGGAAATATAGGCGGTGTCGAAGAAGCTAATACGGGTAGGCTGTTAGCGCCTCCGACTGACGAAACTCGATGTTGGTGAGTTTATGTATGGTGAGAGGCGAAAGGTAGTGGGAGGTATCAGGTGGCGGCCTCCACACCCCTATATCTCACATGCTGGGTATTAGTAAGTGTCTGGGGGCCTCCACGTACCCCGCTAACCTAGATAACCCGTAACGTGTTCTTTACTTACCCCGTAGTTCAGAGCCTAGTTGTTGCGCTACACTCTTGCATAAGTTCGCTCTTGTAGTTAGTTGCCCAATTGTGAACCGGTTGTTGTTGATGCTATCTGCTGTAACTAAGGCCCTCACCCACACATAATGTAATTAGGAGAAAAGTAAAACACACCCACTCACAAAAGAAGAGTAAAAGTAAACCATTTAACCACTCACGTAATAAGTAATGGTAAAAGTAAGACCCACTTTTAAAAAGAGGAGCCAATCTTCCCGTCACTTACAGTATATACAAAACTAGAACCACACTTTAAGTTTCCAACAAAATAAAGATGCCAATTCTCTCTCTCTTAAAGATATTTACTTACTGACCCTACTGATTTAGATATCTTCAGGACGAGGGAGTCGGCAGGTCAGGGAATCCAAAAATATTATAGCCACAAGACAAGACCGGGGTTAGGAGAGAGTCGAGCATCCGAGAGAAGCCTAATGGAGTCACATAAACGCCGTCGTTAAATGTGTTAAATACAATGACAAATGTACAGTATATATATATAATTCCTATTATTTACTGTATTAATCAAGTAGGTATAACTGTTGGACACATAATTACACATAACGCCAAAAAAGATGCCTTACCTCAGTCATCCAAGTTTTCTTTTCAGTCTTGATCGTATCTTCCAGTTTGTTATTCCAAAGATTTGTTCGTACAGTCAATCTCGTGACTGTACTTCAACAACTAAGGTCTTAAAGCGCGTATAACAATTCCAATAATTACACTCGTCCATCAACGATTATATTACAGGAGAGATTATTAAGCCCCAATGTCAATACCATCAGCAGTTGATGACCACTGACTACAGTTACTCTACAACCTTGAATTCTGTATCTCTGGGCTGGAAAATTCTTGAGTCATTGTCTATTGGTAAACTAAATGATTGTGTCGTGAAACTTGGGTAGACTTTCCAACATAAACTCAAATATTTCTCCTCTAACTCAATAAGATTTCCGACAATTCATTTATTAAAGGTAGTCACCATGCTGTTTCTTACTTTACAACCCAGTTTATAAATAATCTTCTATGGTTTTCTGATACCACAGGAGTAAGAATATTCACAACTATAATGTTATAGATTTTTTTTCTTCACGATAACAGTATGACACCTGACGACACTTCACTTGATTGCTTGTTTGAATTACCGTTAGTCAGTAAATTGATGTTACAGTGTTTTTACTATATATAAACCACTGAGGTATTTAAGTGTATTTTAAGTTATCAATACCAAGGAATACCCAATACACTAGTCCTCGGTAATCAAATTAATAGATACGTATCACTGCCCCTTCCCACAGCCACCAGGACACTGCCTCGATCATTCGATGTTCACAAATAAATATGGAAAATATCTCAAAATCTCCAGATGCCAGTTTGAGTATTTCATAAAATTTTATTTAATAATCATACAACCACGTGAATATAAAAAATCAGTTATTTCTATTACTATAACTATTTTTGTTCTTGTAATTAGAGAAAATTAAATTGCTGTAAATTAGGAGTTGCAATATTGAATGACTGAACTACCGGTTACAGGAACAAAGTAAAAAAAAATAAATACTTTATTTAGTGATACTAACACCATTCATGACTAACAACGATACACTTAATTTTATACGCATTAAACCGTGCTGATTTTGTTAGATAGAATACATCTTTATTAATCCGTCATTGGTAACTTTTTAAACAGTAGCCTAATTGGACCCACATCATTATATCGTACACATAACTACATGTACTGAGTAATATGTTATTATACATATTCTACAATAAACTGCCGATTGCTATCATAACTAAGGTAAAACTTCATATTTCCAATACCTTATTCCTTATCAGCAGTATCCAAGTGTTGAAGCAAATGGTTGTAATTAGGGTTGCTTTATCCTATGTGTAGGGTATTCTTAATTCCTTCAAGCATTTCCCGAGACGAATATCTTGAAAAATATAAAGGCTACAAGTAGTATGTACAGTACAGGTACTTGCGTAGGGGAATAAAAGATAATTTGAAACACCACAAGTCTTCCCTCAAGTTGTTTCTGGATAAAATAAAATACTTTTGATGGTTTTTATGTTAAAGCTCATGACCATGGATATAACAACACCAAGAATAGGGCACAATATATGCTAACTCTTCATAATTCCATAGAAAATTGTTTAAACTACTGTGTTTTTACATCCATGAGCAGGCTTTATATTTTATTTAAAACCAAGCACTGCTTCTCAGAACAGTTCAAGATCATTTCTACTACAGTTACCAGCGTAATATAAGTTACCTTGTACAACACACCAAAATCAGCGAATTAACACCAAACTGTGAAGTACAGATTTTAACGTGACACACTCAGCAGGACCCAACCAGCAGCCAAGGACCTGTTATCATATAGACCCCCGCTACTCCCACACCACAACACCAACATATATAAAAATCTTGTGTTCTAACTTCATACATATTGCCTGGAACTGGAACCCTCTGTAACCAGTATACTGTACAATAATTTCTTTACATATATAAATAGCCTTTTCAAGTTGCTTCACTCCTCTTCCCACACTAGAGGACTACATATGTGTAAGTAGTGTACAATACAACATTTTCCATCTCTTACCAATTTACAGCAAATTTATTCTCTCTAATATCAGAATTATCAACTCCCAGACAAACCAAAACAGTTCATTCCCAGTCAAGCCACAACTGTCAACTCTCAGTCAGGCTATAATTATCAACTTCTTGTCAGGCCAGAGGTGACAGCTTTTGTCAAACTGAGAGCTAACACCACTACACCATTCAAAAATATAAGTTCCCTCTAGAATTTAAAATTTAAATTAAGTCTTATTAACAGCTATTAATATTACTCCAATATGATAAATGCTTTTCCTAAGAATCACATTACAGTACTGTATTATCATCATCAAAATTTAGTACAGTACAGTAGTAGATATTCGTAGATTGACTATGTTTATGTATTCTTGTTTACCTCGTCCAAAAACACAAAAACATCATATTTGTAAGATCATAAACCTATTGACAAATTATAATTATGTTTGCATTGCTTAATCACACAAGACAATTTGCTCTTGAGAATAAATTGCCATTAACTTCTCGCTTTGTCCAGACTTTGAAAAGAGTGGAATCATTAAAATACTGTTAAACCACTAAATAAATGCATAAATTATTCATAATAATATTCCACATAGTAATCACTGAGGTACTTTGCATACACATATCCATATTACACAAATTCTTTCTCATTAACCAGTAACTTGAATTTCATGTCATCATTTAGTCTCTTAATGAACACTCAGGAATACCATTTTAGAAACGACAAGTCCTATATGATGCCAACATCTTGCCTGACTTAACGTGCTGTATTTATCATTCCTCTTTTATGTCTTAATGCAGTGAAATCTACAAGAACTGATCCACGAACAGTCTGACTGTATACAAGAATATAATCACAGTTTAATTCAACATATCAAACCAGCACCTGGAGTTAGGATTGGCGTCCGTATAACAACACACTAAGAGGGCACAGTTATGTACGGCACTTCAACGCACTACGACACCAACACCCTACTGATGCTAAATGACCTTCCAGAGAGGTACCGGGTCAATTTTATATTCGAGAACCCTAAATGATTACTATGGCTTAGAACGTGCAATAAACAGGAACCTAATAATCAATAGGAATAAAGTCTAATCATATATCATTGTGAAGAACATAAATGACCCTGCACAATTTTATAACCAATTGTCTATTATAACCACAGTTGGCGAATCAATACTCAACACTCATTTTAAAATCTAATTATCATAGTAACTTGGTTGGTTGTGTGTAGATTTGAGTAAGATTCCTGGTACAGTACAGTAAGCCATAATGCTGACCTCAATATCAACACAATATACAAATTTTCCTAACCCATGATGAAGCAGAGGGTTAGTGTATGTTTCATCAACCTCTAAATAACACGACTTTTGAAACACGACTCGCGTACACTCTCCTTTATATGACGCTATCTCTGAGAGTATCCACAAATTCCCCCATACAACATCTTCCTCACACACGAACTCCCATCTTGTGTACCTTTGATTTTAACTTAACAGCCTCACTTTGATATTCTATGCATGTACACCACCCAGGTAACCTATCTCTTCCTGTTGACATGTCCATTATGATGCAATCAGGCACACACAAACACACACACATTCTACTGCACCACCATATTTATTAGCTTGTGTAAAATTCAGTTTATTCATGTTATATTAAGCAAGTAATAAAAGCAGTTATTACATACACCAGACAAATAGAAGGCCTTACAACACTAGTCAGATCTTTTGATTCACTTTACATCTTGAGGTGTTATATGTACTGAATTGTATATTCTGTATATATATAGTGGCAGTGTCTTACTCACAAACACAAATCTGAATATGGGAAGATATATATCTGATGCGTACAATGTTAAACAAATTAAAGAATATATCCGCCATCTCATTTCTTATGCTCTTAACATCTCCACATCATCATCCAAACTTCTAACATCCTTGCAAACCTTCAACTCTCTCTTTTTCTCCATATATATATATATATATATATATATATATATATATATATATATATATATATATATATATATATATATATATATATATATATATATATATATATATATATATATATTTCATTTCATTTGTTTCATTTTCTATTTACTGTAGATTTCTCAGAACAACAAATGGTTACAACAAATACAAACTGGTCACTTAACCTTCCTACTCTCAGTGACACAGAAGCAGAAATGTAATGACATTGTTGGCAGCACACTACACAATCACACGTCCTCTGATCTCCACTGGAATAAATTAAGTCTTCCCTCTCGTGTCACGCCAAGAATCGTAGATACACTTGGTGTACACAGTGTACACAGTGCTAGGTGACAACTTCTACCTCACACATGAACTGTTGCAAGTCCAGAAGAAGAGTGTTGCTAATCAAAACAAAAGGACCAATCATGAAATCAAAATTATTGACTAATACCCACACTGCAGTCCTGAATATAGGATAGAATGACAACAATACACCTGGAAAACTATGAAATGATAAAAAATTCAGTTAATAAAATAGTACAGTACGTACTAGTACTGAGTAAATACAGTATAGACTATCAAGATCAATCTGTCCAAAACTAATGGACCGTCAAAGCCCGAATACAAAGACTTTAAAACAACTCGTCCTCTTCTGCTCTCTACAGTACTACACTTAAATACTTCAGCTGTGCAAGGAGAGAGTCATGTTCCTCATATAAGTAACATAACCGTACATCCATCGTATTGTTGTGATAGAAACCGTTTTCCTTTAATATGTGGATGAGACAAGGAAGAGACATTGGCCTATACCTCCTCCAGTGTATTGGTTTATTGTGCCTCATACACTGTAGACTCGGTCATACATACAGTACCCCGAGTGACAAATCCAACCCAAACCCTCTACGAGGTCAGTACACCTGTAAGTGGTCAGTAAACCAGCCTGTTAAGTGGCACAAATTACCCACAACAAAGCAGAGAAGTTTAGAAGTGTTGCCGGAGGTGCATCAAGTGTTGCCCGAGGTGTATTGTGAGTGTTGGCCGAGGGGTATTGGGAGTGTTGGCCGAGGTGTATTGTAAGTGTTGCCAAAGGTGTTACATGAGGTGTATCATGAGTTTGATACCAGGGGTGTATCCCGAGGTGCGAGTCTTGCTTGAGGTTACCATGAGTGTTGCCAGTTGCCAGGGGTGTTTCAATAGTGTTGCCCGAGGCTCACCAAAAGATCCATCAACACTGGTAATGCTTTTTTTTTAAACTCCTCCCCCAACAACTACAATAACTACACAAAAGAAATAAGTACCCAACCCCATACAAGAAAACTACCAGGTAAATATTAACCACAAATCCTTCAAAATAAAAGTAAAATTTGACTTTAAATACCAGATTATAAAAAAAAATAATAATTTTGTAATAAATCATCACATACTTTTAATACCTAAAAAAAAGAAGAAAAAATATATAAAAGTTCCTAAAATCACACATGCACAAAAAATAAAGTTTACAGTACTTTAAGGACATACAAAAAATTACAGTACTTAGGAAAATATAATCCTAAAATATAATGGATACCATATTATGTAAGTATTTCATCTGTATACTGAGTAACACATGTCGAAGGAGGGGAGCTTTTCCTTGTACCATATTAAAAAATTTCTGGTTAAGTCCTTGACAAAATTGATGGGACACTTTTGACAAAATTTGGTGCAGTACAGATTAGTATTTCAATGTCTGTTTAGTGGTATTCAGATTTATTTCTGGATTATATAATGCGTTTTATTTCTCAAGTTGCTCCTCTCGCCAATCACACATATGAATCAATAAGTAGTCACCATATACTGTACTGCTACTGTCAAGCGTCGATGGAATTTTGTCCTTGACTGTATGCATGTACTGTACATTGCTATAGGTCACGTTACGGTTTCATTAGTCAAGCCAAGACTAGCATGCCGTGTTCGTATAGGAACATGTTAACCTTACAGCTGTAAAACATTGTCACACATGGGTGGGTGGTTGACTGTGTGTATGGTTGGTTGGTGTGTGTGTGTGTGTGTGTGGTAAGGTTATAATGAGCATGGCAGGGTCTGTGTGTGGGCATATGTGTGTGTAAGTTATCAGGAGCATGTGGCTGGTCACTCCTCGAGATTCCAAGTAAACTCGACTGACTGTCTGTTTGTCATTACCTTCTACTATAATTCAGAGGCATCATTTGGAAATCCAGAATATATACCAGGAATCTTAGGTACTGTACATGCTTTTATACGAGAGAGAGACTCAGTAAGTGACGCTGGGAGGAAGTATAAAACCGATGCCATGAGTCGACAAGGACCCAGTAACCGATACAACAGGACTTAAAAGTAATTGGAGCGACCAGCACACAATTTGAGTCCAGAACACTGTCCCCAGGCCTGACAGGACACCACCCACATCACCATTTCTAGCCTTACCAAGATGCCACACCCTCTTCCACAATGTAATACCCTTACATTAATTATGTCATAAATGCATTATTGAAAAAACAAGTCATTAATACCTGCAATTGTACTATTGCTCAGCACAGCATCATCCAGGCCATTCAGCATTGTTTTGTGATGCACTCATTACATTTCTCTGAATATCCATTAATATAGTCATTTATAAACTAGTTAAACTGATATGAGGACATTATTTATATTTGGTAGGATTAAAACACAAGATATATAAAGTACCCTGGTATAAATAGGGCATATGAGGCTTACAGACTACATAAGTGATAACTTTGGTTGTACGTAAGTTGAAACAATGTAACCCTCTGATGTACAGATCATTTAAGTAGACAACTGAAGTCATTACATTTCTAAGGTATTTAAAGAGTCACTTTTTAACCTGCTCTTCACAAATCTCTTAATATATTGTCACCTTACACATCTAGTTCCTCATTCTTGTGTACATTACTGAACAAATATTTTCCCTCATAACATTTCTAAGACTTGCCCAACAACAATATTTAATATACTATCTATACCCACACCCTGCCCATAATATCAAGTAACTTAATTTCTATTCAATTTTCTTTATTGTCGCACACTCTAAACTTCCTTTGGTAATTCCACCTTTAAGCAGTGTAAAATTCAGGGAGAAAAAATCCCTGAATCCCAGCCCTAATAAGCATTCCTTTAATTGTGGGTCAGTTCAGTGGATTCATTTAGCCTTATGCACCACCCCAACAAGACAGTACAACACCTTCTAGTCAAATTGGTAACTTTAACCCTTAGGCCAGTCTCCACACTTTCATTAAATTATGCCTTACCATTTTCTCTCAAGCACAGATCATATTTTCTATAATTTATTACACTAAAACATTTTCCAATACACTGTCTTATTTAGTTCTGTGGGGTGGCACCTGCTATATGAAAGGACCAGAGGCTTGACAAGACACCTTACAAAATGAAGGGTCAGCTTAATCACCAGCCTTGACGTATGTAGTACCAAAAAACATGAGCACACGGTAGCTTATACTCCAGAGTCCTGACACAATGTACAGGAGTGGCAAACCTTACCTGACACTGATGCTGTGGGTCAGGAAATTATCTCTTTCAGTCAATAGTCCAGAGTATCATCACTTTATTTCCTTACATTCCATAAGTCATCTCGATTGACGCTCTATCACATGTCTTTCCCAGATCAATAAATACTATACCTACGTTAACATCTCTTGTTTCATTTCAGTAAAAGTTGTATTTTTCAACCAAAATTATGAATACAAATAACCTGGTCCATCAAGATACACAAAGGTACAGTAAATATTCAGACTTACATTTTCTCTTTAAGTAACTGAATAATAATAATAATAATAAAAAAGTTCTGTACAAAACAACAAAATGCTAAAATAAATTCAAATTTCTTTTATGATCTTCAAAGTCACAATTGGTTTGGGTCATTAGTCTACAATATATACTGTAGCGACCAACTGGGAAGCTGAACACACAGACACGCATACACACACAGCTTGCAGTTCCTTGCTAACATGAATCATAACAGTGCAAAAACTAATTAATCATAACAGCTTCACCAACACTCAAACCTCTAAACATTAATTTTCAATTATACATTAATTTAATTATGGAAATTATATAAGAAAATTTATAAAAAGTGATATTCTTCTTTAGCAAAATCAATAATTTCTTGAACAAATTTTTATAAGGTCAAGTAAAAAAAAAAATTGCGCTTCGGGTGACTCAATACCCTAAATAGTGTAGTGTTAACAAGTGTAGTTATGCTTAAGGTTGAAGGAAAGAATCAGGGAAAATAAGGACACCAAAATTACAAGTGGGTAGCCCAGGGGATGTTCAGGCATTGTGCATAACCAATACAGTACCATATCTACTGTACTCTGTTGTGGAACACTGATATCAAAAGTTTTTAACCCTAAATGCAATGTTTTCCTTGTCTGCTACAGTTCTATATCACTTCATGTACAGCAGCCATTATGCTACTGTAACTTGGTTATCAACCCACATCAAGTACAATTAATCAAACCATTGGCTGTATAGAAGAGAGTAAATAACATAAAATACATGTACTGGATGCCTTAAATTCCTGTTTGTAATAATGTAGTACTGTATTAAAATCTGTCATTTAAATAAGTAGTTTAGTGACATATTCTACATATTTGTCTTGGTTCAGAGAACAGGGTCATGTACCAGTTTAGAACTATATAGCCACCTTAAACACTGGTATAGAACCATGATTCATTTACTATACTGTAAGTGTATTCTTATTTATAATTTAAAATTCTGGAACCTCCTGATACTTACAATTACCTGCCCTCTGTGATATTCCCCTGTACTTTACCACTGCCTACAGGTCTTCACCCCTCCAGCAAATTAAACTAAATCAACACCAAACAATGACTGAGTTTAGCAGGAACGAATCACTGAGTGCTGACATACTCAAGTAATTGTTGCTTTGTGATCTATTTCTACTACAGTTAGACACAGTTTAATAGTTTGTTTAGTTTCTCTGGGATGCTGAAGGGGTAAACAGGCAAAGAACGAATGATATTGCAGGAGGAAAAATAATTGTATACATTGGGACGTTCCAGATGTGTAAACAAAAGAAAACTCTCGCAAAGCATTCATGATTCTAACCCAATAGTAATGAGGAATGTCATACTAAACTGGTACCTTACACAAAAGGGTAGAACCTATGTGAATATCTCAACATGTACTGTAGAATAATCTTTGTATTTTTTCATTCTTTATTTTATCAAAGAAAATACAAGAAGTATGCTCTGAGGAAGAAAAGCTGCTTCAATATAAACCTTTCATGTTCTGACTTTTTATTGTCTGTTTATGACGGACTTCAACAAAGAGACCACATAAAGAATGATATTAATGATGATAATGCTGCTGCTGCTGATGATGATAAGATTTAATATAAAATTAGATGCCATTACAGTATTGTACTATGTCACTGAACCAATAAAATATCTATATTGTGATCTGAAAAGACTGCTGCAGACTGTAGTGTACCTCTGCTTAGAAACATACCAAACATAATAAGTTTGCTGCAGTGCTTCCAACATAACAACATTAAATAAATAAAAAAAATCGTAACCTAACTGACTGAAAATTCCTGGAGTCACGTCACCTGAACCACAATATATTTTTGGGTCTGACCTAAATATTATACAGCATATAAAAGTATAATACAGATGTCAACAAACTATTTCACGAAAAATAAAAAATAAATCAACAAAAAGGTCACAACAGAAGACAAGACATGACACACACACACAAACAACGGAGATCACAACGCGAGCGGTGGCTAACTGCGGGACAGTCTGAATGTGTATAGCTCCATGGGTTGTAGAGATAGCGTGTAGGACTTGGTCATGTCCACGCCCTCGTACAGCATCGAGAGGGACATTTGGTGCACCTGCTCATTAAACATGCTGGGGAACAACTCCGTCAAACGTACCTGCAAAGACGACACGATAAAAATGCATATCTATCTTGATCAATCTACCATATCTACCTCCAACTTATCTTTCAATATGGTGAAAGTCCCATCGTCCACTTGCGCTTGCTTCCCAACCACACCAAAGTACAGTACTGTGCTTAAACAGAATATACCCAACCAACTCTTTCTATAGCCACCTGGATGAAACTACTGTACCTTTTTCTATAACCAATTATCTATATCTGTCTGTATTGATTCTGTCTCTATTTTATCAATCTCACTGTATGTACACTGTTCATCTATGTTGTCTCCTTACTCGGTACATGATGAACCAACTGTAAACCCATGTGTTGATTTTTACTGAATGAAAATCTATCTATCTATCTATCTCTGTAGGTGGTATAAACACAGACATCATCAGAAGATACAAATTTTATCTGAAAAATTACGTAGTCGTTGCACTTGGTACTAAATCCATTGACAGAAGTCATAAGCAATGCCGATTTTAACCCTGAAATGGCAGCCATCATCAGCGGAAGTTTGCTGTAGGGGCAGCGGCCATCATTGGTGGACGGTGAAAATAATTCAATATATTTGGCAATGCTCAAGGTATATCTCTGAATAAACAAAGCCAACATAATTCTTACTTATCATCTAGCATATCTTACCTTCCCTCCATTAGTTGAACAGACCAAACCGGGTGACTTGAAACCGCAGTCAAAGCCAAGTCGGTGCAGCGTGAGCGATGTTATTGATCCCGGGGGGTGTTGCGTCAGGTGGGAAGTGCGGCCTATCGTAGCCCGTGGTGGGTCCAGCATGGTGCGTAGGTTCACCATGTGTACGTCACAGGGCAATTCCCCACCAATGTCCCATCTGTGTTGTGTTGCACCAACCTGTAAGAGGACATAAGAGTTACCTTGTGTACAGTACAGTATACTAAAAACACCTTAATCCACACCATATACATCTGATAAAATAATTGGTATATTTATGGAAAAGTGATGTTTGTCTATCTGTCTGTCTGGCTGTCTCTCTTTATATGTCTATCTGTGCATGTCTGCCATCTATCTATCTGTCTTTTTCTCTCTCCCTCAAAAATAAATAAGTACAATAAACAAAAATTAATAAATAAATATCCCTGTAGTAAACACAATCAATTAATTATTACCATACCCAGTACACACGCACAATAGAGAACTATCATCCTTCCCAACCTCACCTTGGCTGTCGGGAGGAGTGTGTACATTGGGTAGAGTAGGCTGTGGAGCCCCGCGTGAGCCAGGAGCGACGGGAAGGCCATCAAATCCTCACGGCTGGAGCCAGTGGTGGATTCCTGCAGCGAGTCATGTAATAAATATACCTGCTGTAATATTAACCCTTCATGACCTGTAGTAGTAACCTGACATGACCTGTACTAGTATCCTGACTTGACCTGCACCATGATCCTGTAATATTAAACCTTCATGACCTTAACCAATAGCAAGTCACAACATAAAAAATGATAGTGAGCCTATATGTCCTGCATCACACTACCATAACACATTAATACAACAAAGATCTATGAGTAATCTTGGTCACACTCATGTATATATAAAAATAAAGATGTGAACACCACTTTGATATCCGTGTGTAATCTTAAACTCACGCGATAGAGTGTTGTTTTATGTACATTACTGTCCCATATATTAAGACTAACAGATACTGTATCCATGAGTGATCTTAACCTGCAGAGTATATATACCTCAGTGAATATTAATACAGTTTTAAATATATTATTGCCCCATAAATAAATTTGGAGGGATATATTTCACAAGACCACCTCAAGAAATATTTACCAACTATACTGAGCCAACAGTAAATGAATCATAATTACTATAACTGAACTTCAACAATAAATGAATAACAGTTTAATTACAATTATAACAGAAGCCTTCACTCAAGCCAAACCTTAGTGCTAATGCGAGGTTCCAACAACAGACGGAAGACACAGGAAGTGAGCACGTTGTCTTGTAAACCCTGACCAAGTCCCCGGTTGTCATCCTGCATGAGACGCCGGTCCATCATCACCTGTCGATGAGTTCGTTCTATATACTATTTGCATTTTTCTCAAGTGTGATCCATAAGCAAAACTAGTATCCCACTTTAAGAACCTGGAACATCCACTCAAAATAAAACTGTATCCAAATATTAACACAACATTGAGTAGGATTCATTTGGACTACTAGTTAGGTGGCAGCAGAAGAAACACAGGGTCTTGGAGACAATTTTCTCCTGACGTTTCATTCATTAGAAGTAAAGTTGTTTCTCTGTCCCTGTGTTCCTTTGTCACCACTTCACCATCTTTATAATAATCCTTGTCTATAACTGTCACTGAAGAGCAACATGTGTTAGTATTACTCATACCTCAAGCTGACCGTTCTTGAGGGAAGAACCACCAAGAGGCTGGGCTGAGAGTAGAGACAGGCGATGCTCTTTGTCCTGAATGAATGCCTGTGATGGTATGGGGTAATAGTTGGCCTGGAGGGGTAGCTTACTGTACCTCATTCGCTTGCTGATCTGCAGGATAATGTAGGCTTTAACATACATAAGCGATTCTATTACAATACCATATACATTATTTGCAAACATGAGATAAAACAGCACACCCACACCAGATGACAGTTAGGGTAAGTAAGTTCAAAGACTCATTCCCATGGCTTCACACAATGATCACACCTGTACACAGACAAATACATCCTGCACATCCATGCCTACAAACAAAATCCTATTTCATTAAGTTCAATAATTAATTAGTGTACTCACCTGGAAGCCATTCAGATCAGTGTAGAAAACATCTTCATTGTTGATTCCTGTGTTGAATCTCATGACAAACTCAAAATTGCGTTCCAATCTGATGTCGACTAAGTTGGTGATGTCTATCCCCATACCATCCACACCTGGTGAGGGAAGTGACTGGATAGACTTTCATCAACCTTTAGTTACTAGGACAAAATTTTGAGTCATGGCAACATCTGTAAAAGTTTTGAAATATCTGGTGACTTTAGTTCTCAGCAGACAGTCACTGGGTGTGGCACAAGTTGGTGTACATTTACCAGCAGCATGAAAGTGAGCAGCAGAAGGAGAGTTTGTGAGAGGTCTCTCAAAGGCCACATTGGCTTCACTGTTATTCCACAGGTCATGAGAATTTAAGCACCTGCCATGATATAAAAATAAGTGTCCTAATTTCATTGTGATGTAGCAGGAGCTTTACATGTGACCTCTACACTCGAGATAATACAAGAAAAATAAAAACTGACATGTTATTAAGAAATTCAGCAAAGAACATTTGTCTTTGCACTTTTCAGCAAAAATTTCAGACATCACTCCACTGACTAGTTTTGCCAGGTACAAAAGGTGAACAATGACACACAGTAACCAGAGTAACTCAAAATTCAGCCATTACCTGGAGAGTTCTTGATCTTGACAGTGTGGAGGATATCCTTGAGTTGGGTCGACAGGGTGGACATGATGGAGCCTTGCATGAGCACCACTGGAGGCTGACCCATCGGCACTGGCACTGCCTCCTTGTCGGGCAGGAACAAGTACGCTCCTGCAGTCTCATGGTGGTTCCTGCAATATTACGGTACACCATTACCATACCATACTAGAGTACTATATAATTACCTTATCATTCCTTAAAGACATCCAGTATTTTTTTATTAACAGTCGTACATAAAAAACCTTCAAATCTTACACAACAGTTAATACACAAAACTCAATCTTGCCATTTTCAGTCCACCAATCTTCCTCCATTGAAATTTATACAATATGAAACAGGTTCATCAACTTCAAATAACTATAGTACATGAAACAGCAAAACAATTTATGAACTAAAATAAAATACCATATAAATGAAACCTAGTCCACAGTGAAAGGAAGCAACATTGGTCTTACTTGACTCCGTATTTGACAAACTCGAGAGAGACCGGAACCGTGTGTCCCTGGGTTGTTATGGACTGCAGGAGGCCATTACTGGTGAAGTTGGCTTGGATCTGCTCGTTGTGCAGCGTGAAGGGATCTTTACTGTTCTCCTCGGTGACGGTGAAGACGCTGGGTACAGAAGGGATGGCCATACCTCGCACAATCACCTTCGCATAACTCACCAGCCTGGGAAACACAAGTGTAGTGATGAATCCTTAGTGTGTCCCATTATCCTAGCTTGAATTCTATCCACATACAAATAAAAAAGATTAACATTAGAAATAAACACCCTAGTTTATTTCATCTCAAGATTAACTACACTAATGTTAACCTAACCCACCCTTCCAGCTGTTAGCATTAAAGTGTTGAATCATCAGGTGAAATTAAGCTTGGGAGGGTTAATCTACAATACCACTAATGCCAGACGATTGTATTCAGCTCAGAGGGGGGTCCTGTATACAAGGGGTTAACATATCCATGTATTAAAGATAAAATGCCTCCAACATGACTAAGATCTGTCCTCTGGGTGGTAATGTCTTGGAAGTAATAATGGACGACTTGTGAACTACAAAACTTACTCTAACTTTGTCACTGATGATGTACACACGGACAAGATCAACAGCAGAGAAGGATAAAGAGGAGGAGAGAGAAGGATATAGAAGAGAGAAAAGGATAGAGAAAGAGAGAAGGAAACAGAGGAGAGAAGGATCTATCATACCAGGTACACTGCCCCCCCCCACCCCCCTCCCACACAAACACACCAATTAGCAGGTCAAACCAACACGCACAACACAACCACATACTCTGAGTTAACACTGTCGGGCTCCACCGCTTTTATGGTGTACTTGGTGAGGGAGAGAGAGAGAGCGTCAACCTGGAACGTGACGTCGAACATCGTGGGCGAGGCTTCCGACGACTGAATGAACACCGGGTCCACTTGACAGGGTATAATCTTATCTGTCTTTCCTACAATCTGGAAATAAGAAACATGATGAAATATATTGACTAATAATACTCGTTCACAGGGGACAGGAGAAGTACTTTGGATTTCTATAAGGAACAAAAACATGAGAGTTAAAAGGTACTGTTATCAAGATCAATTAAGCTGGATAACCTGACGATTAGATACACCCCCAGCTCATCTCACCTGATGATTAAAACACCCTAATACTAACATAATCTAACCTAACCCCCTCAGGTAGCATTAGGGTGCTTGAACATTACGTGAAATAAGGTCAAGGGTCTAATCTTCAGGCGATCCATAAAATTCTATTCATGAACACAATTACAACTACTGTACAGATACAAGTGCTTCCCATAAGGCAACCAAAAAATTATGTTCATGTTTTAATGAAGATAAGGAGAGAAATGTACAAAAAAAAGTAAATATATGTACTTCACCACGTCATTGAGGTATAGAGTACAGGTTAGGTTAGTAAGGTTGGGTTTGGCTAGACTAATTTCGATTAATAAGGTTAGGTTAGGTTCAAGTAAGCAAAGACAAATCACAAGTAAAAATGCCCAAGACTAACCTCCACATAAGGACTTGAGGTTCGGATCGTGAACAGCTCAAAGCGGTGGTGGGCGTCCGGGTTGTATATGAAGATCGGTATCGCGGAGCCACTCTGCAAGGCGAGGATCAACTTCGAAGCGATCTGGTTGTGCTCTGTGTACTTCTCTCCGAGCTCGAAGTACACGGCTCCGGGATCACTTTTATAACTGTGCTGTAGATGATAAAGTTGGATACTGTAAATGCTATGACTGGGTTGTACAGCTAGTTTGGTGTAACAGTAATATACATTTATTTTATTTCATCAAAAGTACTGTTAGCTTTCTATTATTCCAAGCCCTTTAACCCCTTGATTACAATGGCTTTAATCCCTTGAGTACAATGGCTTTAACCCCTTGAGTACAATGGCCTTAACCCCTTGAGTATGACATAACCCCTTCAATATGATATCTTAACCCCTTGAGTACAACTTTATCCTACTCGAGGGAATAGGTCGTCGTACTCAAAGGGCTAATACATTGTACTCAAGAGATCAAGTCGTACATGGGGTCAAGATAATTAATTGTACTCCTGGGTTTATTACATTAGCACTTCTCTACATAAACCTGACTCACCTCTCTACTCAACTCATCTACACAATCCTGACTCGTCTACACAAACCTGACTCACCTACACAAACCTGACTCACCTACACAAGCCTGACCCACCTACACAAGCCTGACTCATCTACACAAGCCTGACTCATCTACACAAGCCTGACTCACCTGATCAATAGCAAGCAGGTAGTTGGCAGCTTGTTGTATGATGTGTTGGCAGTCGTTGACACTACTCATCAACCTGTAAGAGGCCAAAGGTAACTGTTATAAATGGAAGGAATTATATGGTATTTTGGTGAGGTCTTCAGAATGGTAGAACTCCTCCTAAATCACCATCAATCCATGCTGATGTTATACACCCAAACTGATTGACTTTTCTCTCTATAGATTTCCTGACAAACAATGTTAGTGTGTTTACAGTTGTTAGTAAACATTGGAAGCCAGCTGGTGTGGGAGGTTCGTCAATCATGATCAGTTGAATCACACCCATGGGTCAATTCTGTATAACTTTGAAAAAAATTATTTGAACTTATTTATCTATTGGAAATAAAATATGGATTACTATAGTCTCAAAAATGGGTAAATAGGCAGCTCCTGAATCAAAGCCATTTTTTTATTTAAGTGTAAGAAATCTGCAGAATAATGAGCTATGCAGGAATCTAACCTCATGCTTCAGTCAGTTTCCTCTGTACACTGTGCAAATACTTCAGTACAGTATATGCATATACAAGTACTGTACAGTACAGGATATATAAAGGTACTGCATCTTTTACTGTACAAACCCTGTACAGTAACTTATATGAAGAGGTCATTAGTCACAAACTCACCAAAATATACCGTAAGACTAACCTGTTGGCATAATCCACAACAACATGTTCCCGCTCTGTCCCGGTGATGCCATCGTGGTGCTGGAATAGAGCCAGGTTCCTTCGTGCCAAGACCAGGCGCGCCATCAATGAGTCGGCCAATTCAATTAAGGGTTTGCCCGTCATGCTTTGAGTGCCCAGCATCACCGAGAACAAGATTTCTGCTCCTCTAAAAAAATACAAATAAAATATATAAAGATTAATATATAATCAAACAATAATTCAGGTGTTTAAAGATATTAACTTGTGAGTCAGCCTGCATATACTGTGACCTGACTTATTAATTCTAAAATAAATTTTCACTGAATACATCACTCCTGAATTCACTAAATGTGGCTAATTTACCTAATGACCATGACAACTATAGGTGGCCATAATAGGGTAAGGAGGCTAGTGGCTTGTGCAGAATCCCTCCACTGTTCTTGAGAGTCTTTTCCTGGGCTACTTTGAAGCCCACTACTGTTCTTGCTTTAATAGTTTCAGCTGGTAGACTGTTCCATAGGTCTATCATCCTCTTTGAGACTTGAAGCATGTCCTCTTGTGTTGGTGGCACTTGATATCTTGAAGAAGTGATCTGGGTTTACATTTTTCATCTGTGAGATCTGCCCAATTGTGTCTTGTCTGAAGAGTTGTCAGTCCTCATAATCTCAGTCTACTTGATTTATCGAGATGATTTAGTTCAGGAATAATGTTAGTTGTTCAGTGCTGCACCTTTTCTAGTGATGTTAATGTCCTTCTGAATGTAATGTCACTGTTTGTATACAGTCATCCACACGGGGACGTCTGAGAGACTCAAAGTTGAAGAAGCATTATTTTATATTTATATTCAAAGGTACAGTTTATAATTTTTAGAATTTGGTCGGCTTCCTTTACTGCCGTGTCCAAGTGCTGCTCTGCTTTAGGTACAGGTAATTGGTGTATCAAGATGCACAGGTCTTCTTCCTTATAAACAGGTACCAAGGCAGAGCTATTCACAGAACAGTCATGTTTTAGATTACAGTATTGTGGTCCGCATACAGTCTTATATTTTACCGTGCGAAGAGGTATTTGTCAGTTCTGCAACTGCTTGAAAAATTCATGCAAATCTTTCTGCATGGTTGTGATATCTTCCCGCCTTGCATCCTCGACATACATCTTCGTATCTTCTGCAAACTTGTTTATGTTGCTCGACGAAGATTATCATTCTCATCATTGGTGATTTCTCTGGAAGATTTCTTCTAAAATAGATTACAGCAGTTAACTATGCAGCAGTAACCTTTTTTTTTTAAAACACAGCTGGTTACTTCTGTGTGTGTGTGTGTGTGCAAGTGTGTGCATGCATGTGTGTGCTTCCCATAAACAACAGAACACAAATAAATTGTTAAAAAAGTGACAGTCTTAAAACAAAAACTCTCAGTGTGCCTCAGAGCTACAGATACTGTAGTTCTTCATCAACCTTTGCAGTGCAAAAAAATATGGTGTGTGAATTAAAAAAAAAAACAGTGGAGGACGAACAAACAAAAAAAGCTTTCCTTGATTGTGCCTACAAGGCAAATGGTTACCGTATATCTCGGCCTACAAGGCGACGGGGTGTATAAGACGGCTCCCAAAATTTCCATTTAAAACGTAGCTTTTGAGCCCTATTCGCTGTATAAGACTGGTACCCCAAATGTGACACTTACCATTGGGAGCTTACTGACCCAGTAGTCCTTTACCAACCATCCCATTGACCAGTGCTGTTTACACATCCTTGTTTTTTTAAAATAAGGCCAATTCACTTCAAGTAATGGCATCAAATGTTACCGGTTGGTGTAGTGTAAACACTAGTGACTCACTTAAAAGTCTGTTATTTAACTTGAACTAATGTCGGTGTCGAATACAATTGTTTCATTTACTTGAAATGGACTTACCGATTTATTTGTTTATTTATTTATTTATTTATAATGTACTGTAATATATTAAACACACTGCAAGTATTTTCTTTAATTTATAAGCTTGCTTCAACCAGCTACAGTATTCTAATTCAATAGTGTTTCATTAGAATTTGAGTGAAAAAGATTACTGTACATACTTACTACAGGTGGCCTATCAAAAATCTGGCAACCTCGGGACCTGAGGAGTGCCGGATTTTCGAAAATGCCGTAAAACTGATGGTTATATTTGCTGTATAAGTTTAACAGAAAATAACTACCTGTACAGTCCTTTAACCAAAGAAAATTAAACACTTAAGTTAGGATAATATAATTGACATTGCTGGATTCCTTGTAAGACCAGGAATATTTTGAATATAAATGTCATATATTTTGCACAAAAGATAACATATTTACTCAGAGCAAACATTATATCTAAAATTTGTATGTCTAATGCAAAATCTATGATGTTTATATTAAAAATGATCATCAAATTGTAAGAATTCCAGCAATGTAAATTATATTCTGGCCGGGTAAATTGTATGAATTTTATGAGCTAAAACATATATCTTCATTAAATAAACAAAGAAATATTTGAAAATGCGCTCTGAAATCCATGCCGGAAAACTGAAGGTTCCGGTTTATCGATTGCCGGATTTTTGATGGTCAACCTGTACTGACCACCTCCAAACACAAGGACGGCTAAAAATAGCCACAGGCGGTCACAGTCAAGATCACTTTCCCTTTCTTGTCACTGGCAAATGGCGAGGGGGGGGGGGGTGATGATAGCAGCTGTGTTATCTAAGAGGTAAGAATTTTATCTCTGGTGCTTAAGACGACCCCCTAACTTTGGGCTGATTTTTTTTTTTTGTTCAAATTCCGTCTTGTAGGCCGAGATATACGGTACATGCAAACAGTTACAATCATCCTGGGACAATAATAGCACCACCCACAAGGGCTAATCTGATACTTACAGTCTCTCCAACACACCTTCATTGCTCTGTTATACTCTTCAATTAAAAATAATCTTGAGTGAACTGGAAATAACTATTGAGGAAGGCCAGAATTATGGGAGAAAAATGAAAATGATACATGACTGGGTGAAGCAGGTACAATACACACGATCAAATATGTATCTGTGCACATTCAGGCGAAACAATCTGACACCACAGACGATGGATATTGCAAGATGCCACATATCCCTCACCCGAAAACCATTTTGTTTAGTCAAGAAAAACGAAGAGTCTTTAATGAGTGTTGCATAAATCCTGCCACTTTTAAATCAGTGTACCAGAGTGTAATAAACAGGTACTATATTTATCTATCAAAAGCAGGAGGATTTGTGCACCTCTGGACATCCTATAGTGAGGCTACAGTTCTCTCCTGTCACAAGATGAGAGAACATTACCCATACACCTCCAGGTGGTTGAAGTAATACCTATCAAGCATCACCTCACATAATGTCAAGTACTGTAGGTGGGGGATTAAATATCATGCGTCTGTAATTTAGTTATGGATTTATATACATATATATATATATATATATATATATATATATATATATATATATACACACATATATATATATATATATATATATATATATATATATATATATATATATATATATATATATATATATTTTATATACAGTATATATTTTTAATTTATCCCTTTATTTGTATAATATTTTTCAAGTGTTTCTATGGGGATCATGACTGGAGAGGAGGTGTGGAGGACATGAATTACACGCACCTGAGATATCCTTCCAGTGCTCTATCTAAACTCTTGTGGAACGGCCTGGAGGTGTAGTAGCCGCTCCAGTAGTGGTCGTCACGGTCGGCGTACGTGAAGAAGTCCCCAGTCAGAGAGGGGAAGATCTCCTGCTCCTCCCCGCCTGGACCGTCGCTCTCCTCATGGACGGCACGGAAGTAGTCCGCTAATGTGCCGAACTGGGCCTAATGGTGTACGGGACATATATTTTACTGAGAGCATATACTGTGGGGTATGCTATAACGAACGGATTCTAGTACGAATATTCCTATAACGAATGGTTTTACCTATAAAATTGAGAATGCTATAACGAACGCAACTCTTACAACGAACGCGGATGAATACA
This sequence comes from Homarus gammarus, assembly GCA_958450375.1. Lineage (NCBI taxonomy): Eukaryota > Metazoa > Arthropoda > Malacostraca > Decapoda > Nephropidae > Homarus > Homarus gammarus. The sequence goes on along the minus strand of CAUDMG010002125.1, from coordinate 1,225,734 downwards.
GGACTATTTCGTCTGGCGCATGAATATTGTTGTACCGCGGCTCACAACAAGAGCGTCAGGCGCCATATTGGTTCACTGTGTAGTCAGTGCACCACTGAACTTGTTGAAATTTCGTCTTTTGATGTGGAAATTCGTGTTATTTTATAACTATTTTGTTATACAAGTGTACAATTGTAACAATGAATCGTCAAAAGTGAGTGAGAAAGCCAATAACCCTTGAAACTAAGAAAAAAATAATAAAGAAACAGACAACGTGCCTGTAAGACAGTCACCAAAGAGGGCTAGGAAGGATGACTCCTCTCTTGCCATCTCTTCTCCATAATTCTCTCCTCTGCCTCTTGTCCTGCATGCTAACAACACTAAGGTAAGATAAAGTACCGTATTTTTTACAATTTCCACAGAAATTTTTCAGTGTTAAGTGGTTGTATTTGAGGGCCTGGAACGGATTAATCCCATAACGAACGAGGTTCTAGAACCAATTAGATTCGTTATAGCATACCCTACTGTATATATATGACAAGTTTTGAGAGAGAGAGAGAGAGAGAGAGAGAGAGAGAGAGAGAGAGAGAGAGAGAGAGAGAAACGGTTTTACCTATAAAATTGATAATGCTATAACGAACGAAACTCCTACAACGAACATTATAATTTTTCTTTTTTTTTTACTAATTTATTGTTTCTGTATTACAAATATTAATTATATTCTTTATTTCAAGGGTTTAGATGCATATTTATGCACTTTTTTACAATTTAATATTATATTTTTCAGTGTTAAGTGGTTGTATTTGGGGGCCTGGAACGGATTAATCCTATAACGAACGAATGCTATAACGAACAAGGTTCTAGAACCAATTAGATTCGTTATAGCATACCCCACTGTACATATATATATATACTGTGTGTGTATATATATATATATATATATATATATATATATAATTATATATATATATATATATATATATATATATATATATATATATATATATATATATATATATATATATATATATTTCATGAAAATCCACAATGAAAACGTGGATAAGATAAATCTTGATAAAATCACACGGGAAAATGGAAACAACGGAGTACCTTAGCTTTCGTCTTTATTCAAGACATCTTCAGAGGCAACTGTTGCCTCTGAAGATGTCTTGAATAAAGACGAAAGCTAAGGTACTCCGTTGTTTCCATTTTCCCGTGTGATTTTATCAAGATATATATATATATATATATATATATATATATATATATATATATATATACATATATATATATATATATATCTATATATATCCAACTTTCACTTTAGTTATTTATTTATCTTACTTTTCATTTTTTATATTTTTCTAATTCATCACCTCTACGACCGATCATCGTAATAACAAGTTGGTGCAGTCAGTCTGTTCTCTGATGGGATTGTGTACAGACAGTCCAACATACCTCCATCACAGCTTATATCAGGTTAGGTTAGGTTAGGTTAGGTTAGATCAGGTTAATTGGATTGGGCTGGGTTAGGTTAGATCAGGCTAGGCTGCATTAGATTGGATTAGGTTAGGTCAGGTCAAGTCACAAAACTAACAACAGAGAAAGATAGAAAAAGGTAAAGAAATCACAAATTTCTAATAAGAGACGACCTTGTTTGACTCACCTCTACGTGCATCTCCTCGTGTGAGTTGAGGTAGTCGAAGATCTTCTGGTAGTTGATGAACTGGCTGTCCCACTCCTCTGGTCGCGCGTACCGGAAGTCATCGCCCAGAGGCACCAACACCACGTTGGTACGGTACAGCTGAGACTTCTTGCGGTACTGATCCAGGATAAGTTGGGATCTGCAGCCACGATAGATAGATAGATAGATAGACAGATAGATAGATATATAATAGAGATAGAGATAGATAGATAGAGATAGACAGACAGAGAAATAGCTGAGATATTTGTTCAGTAAAATCATCATACAAGTTTACAATGATTCCGTATGTATATCGACAATGCAGGTATACAGAAAAATATACAGATATACAGTATACAGACAGTGCAAGTACTGTACACAAATAATATACCTAGATAATGCAGGTATACAAATAATTTACCTGAACAGTGCAGGTACACAAACATTGTATGGTATATAACTAGACAGTGCAGATATAAATGGAGTAGTAAACAATGAATGAGGAAACTAACATAAATGTATAAATAAACAACAAACAAGAATAAACAAAGGAAGAATCGAGTCATAATGGACGGTGGCGCATAAGTCAACCTAAGAAACACTTAATAAATAGTTCACCTATGATAATTTAACACACGTACCTGCTCACATACATACATACATACACACACTTAAATCTTCTATATATAGAGTCCCTTTCATTCATGGTTAGGTTAGGTTAGGTCAGGTTGGGTTGGGTTAGTTGAAGTGAGATTAGATTTAGTTTAGTTTAGGTTAGGTTACATTAGAATGGAGACTTTAAACTCACTATTGAGATCCTACAGCCTAGTACAAACGACTCATACACAGTACAGTACACACTTACACAACTCTATGAGCCACTTCACTCTTCTGCAAGAGAGAATAAACAAGACATATTACATACAAACAGCTTAGTGGCTAGACCTGCACTGTTTTAGGTAGTCCATTAACCTTACTAACTGATGACATCACTCCTTTCACTCCTCATTACCTGTACACCTCCCCCCCTCCACACCTCCCACTCCAACAAACCTCACTAGATGATCAGGCAGTTGGTCTCTTCTGTTATTACTTTATGAACTTTTATCGTCCAGTGTTAGTACAGGAGAATGAAGCTAGAGTATACCCCCCCCCCCCACCCCTAGAAAAAATCTGCCGTGTTTGTTTGTTTCACGCTGGACTGGTCGTAAATTTTCTCCGAGTTATCTCTAATTTTGCATTGGGTTAATATATAGTAATGGTACTTTGTGTATACATAAAGGTACCAGTAAACACGAGACTTTTTGCTGAGGAGAGAAAAGAAAAAACACACCAAAGTTCGTATGCATTTAGACTTCTTTCTGCTCACCATCATTTTATGCCGTTAATTCGAAGCAAACATTTCTCACTCTTGTCCTGTATGGTATTTCCTGACCTGACCTGACCTGAACTCTACCCTACCTTAACCTAGCCTGACTTCAGTACCTTCCAAACAATCTACCTTCACCTTGACTGTGTGCATCAGTCCTTTTATACTGAATTGGCATCACTTACCTGGATTCAACGTTGTGATCGGTGATGGGCTGGGGTGGTATTCTCCAGGGACAGGTGACGCCCGACCCTGGGAGACGTCGGAAGTCAAACTGGCAACAAACTTTGGGATCGGGGCCACAAGTATGAGGTATATCATAGCTATAAAATGGCATCAAGTGGCAAAACATTTCTGCCGTTGACCCGGAATCTAGAGGGAAAAAGAAAACAAAAAAAAACATGAGGATTGTATCGATTTCCTAAGCTGGTAAGAACACTCCACCAGGTTATGAGTCCAGTACAATGTTGCCTGAGCTAAGGATTCACAAACTAGAAAACACATTACTTAAATAACAGTGATATCAGGGTGGTTAAGCAGTGGAGGGGGACTCTTCAGGTGAGCACTTGTGGGGGTAATCTCCAGGTGACCCATAAAAGTAAACTCACAAAAGTTCTCGTTCGTGGTCTCGGTCTCACTTACATCTCCGTTATGTAAACAATTAGAGCCTTACCCCAAACCTGTCTCCACTTGAACTCTAAACTCTTCTCCTTCGCTAGCTGCTTCTTGACAGAGTAGTGGACGCGCTGGATCAACATGTTCTCCAAGCCCATACGCTTCAGCAGGTATGGCATGGTGGCAGTCATCCCAAATGGATCAATTGCCCATCCATTGCTGGTTTATGAAGAAATGTGTAAAAACTTTAAAAGGTGTTAACTATACACTACAGTACTGTATATACAGTTTGGCCTCTTCTACACCAGGGGTTGTGTCCCTACAAGTGGCAGGGACTGTATAAGTAAAACCTGTAAAGGGGGAGGGAGGAGGAGGGGAGGAGTTATGTTTCCAGCCACAGCCAAACACTATTTTGATGATGATTCTGTACAGTATCAAGTTTTCACACATTTAGTAATAACAATCAAGACAACTTGCAGATAAATATGCCAGGATACCCATGAGACGTATGAAGCCCTGTACGCACACCAATAAGGGAGTAATAACTCAAAATGTCCCACAAACGAGGACTCAAAGATTAACAGCAAATTACTCGACTCACAATCGTGGCTTCGAGTGCTTCACAATGATCATGGCTGCCAGCAATGAAAGGCTAAACATGAGGACCACAGACTCTCCCTCACCTGCTACCATTAATTAACCTCATCTAATTATTAACTTTATACAGCATCCACTTAACATCTGGATATAATGTATAACTACACTTGAACTAACGAAACATCATATTTTATAATTTGCTATAATACATTAAAGCAGGTGGCAACATATTCATATTCTGCTGGCTTGAAATATTACAGCAGGCAGCAGCAAACACAATCTCCCACCCCCACAAAACATTCCTGAAGCTAACTAAAACCCCAAAAGTGTCCTCTTACTTGGGCTTAACTCCTAGATTGAGCTTGAGCCATTCATGTCCTTCAACCATCTGTTCGAGCATGGCAAAGTAGTGTGTGTTGGCCTCATCATTCATGACCCAGCCACCAGTCACGATCTCCAATTGACCTCGATCGACAAGTCTGCAGGAAGAGAAGTAACAGCCATCTTAAAGCGGGTGAGGGACAAATAGGGATAACAGAAATAAATGAACAGAAATTAATAAAAGGTAATTAGTCGCCCCCAGCCAAAAAAAAACAACAACAAAAAACACCTTGAGTTCTAAACACTTTGTAATATTTGTAAAACGAAGAATAGACACGAGGTTTATCCTATTTCTAAGCCCACAGTGTTCACAAGCAATAAATCAGACTCTTCACTACGCCTCTATGTAACCATCGAGTCATGAGAGTTCTAGGATAACATTGCAGACCACAACATAAACTATCACTTGGGGAGATGGAGAATGAGAGTATCTTGAAAGGGTTTACTCAAGTGAAGAGGATTTCTGTCGACAGGATGGGGAGAGGATATCTGTTAAGAGGACGGCAGATAACATAAAGGAGTGAGGACAGTGGGAATCAAGATGTATATTGTATATAGATAAGAAGCCGGCAAAGTGAGATGGTGTGTGAAGGAAGGTCTTGTGAGGGTGGAAGGGGAGGCACAGCACAAAAATTAGCAACATCAAATATAATAAAAGCAACGAAACAGGCCGCAATACTGTACCTCCGCACTGTGTCTCTGATGCTCTCAGACTGCTGGTCCCACCACATTGAGAAGAATGATATCTCAGCCCAGATAAATTTTCGGCGCGGGTCTACTGACAGTTTCTCTACCATGTGGTCCAGGATGTGACGGGTCTGGTCGGTGAAGTACTGGTCAAACGTCTTCAACCAGCCTGGGAAAAACCGAAACTTCTTCTTAAAACTAAACTCCATGAATAAACAAGACTACATGTTAAATAATCAATAAGTCAAGAGGTATGAATACAAAAACATTATAATTATTATTATCCAAACTGAATCTGGCCAATTTATTATCATAAGTTATACTGTACAGTATTTCACCTTAAGATTAAGACACCCTAGCCTTAACCTAACCCCCCCCCCCCCCAAGCAGCTTTAGGGTGTTTAATCATCAGGTGAAATAAACTGTTACTACCTTCTCTGTGGCTATGACGGCCATCACTCAAAGATACACACTATACCACACCTCCCCTGACAAATTCAATGTGATAGACAAAAGGCCTGTAGTGGTGTAGTGCCTGACCTCTCTTACACCCTTTATGTCCCTGTTCCCTTATAGCCATTCTCTCAAAGCTGCTCATGATCCTTGTCCTTCGCTTTATCGCACATGCCCGTGGGAATAACATACAACAGATGTAGGAAATGCATAAATGATGGGCAAGTCGTCATTGTTATCAACGTACCTGGGTCGTTGTGCGAGTGTGGGACAACAAATACTTTTAGTTTCTTCGCAGATGACCACTGGGCAGCCTCATACTGAATGTCCCACCCTTGCTTCCACACACCACCATCAGGATTGTCGAATTTTAGAAAATTGTAAACTTTTTCCATCTGTCAAAAAAAATAAATAAATAAATAAATAAATAAGTAAATAAGTAATAATAATATAAAAAATAGCCATTAGAATACCACAGAATTCTTTCAGTGCAGCAATAGCGTGAAGTTTGTAGAAAGTTATGTATTGCCTATATCCCATCTCACCCTCTTCCTTGCCTCTTGAAAGTCTTCTGGCCTGTACAAACTAACCACAAGGCTTTGAATACCATCATTAAGCATTTATCTTCTGTAACATCTTGATCTTCTTTCCGTACAACCTTACACCTCCCATTTCTCACCCAAAAGCACCTTGATTTATTAAGACAAATACTTTCAGATTCCTATGTTTTTTTTTATATGAATCTTTTTTTTGTACATATAAATTCTTTTGTTAACTCTTTATGTACAGGGCCCCCTCTGAGCTGAATAAAATTGTCTGCTGTTAGCATAATAAAATATTAAAAGTGTACATAAATACAGTGATGATGAAGACATGACGCTGTTGTGAAATTTGAGTTAGATCATGAACTACTATACTTTGTCTTTGAGGTATCCAGTAAAAAAGACAATGCACCCTTAAGTATATCTAGTTGTCAGATTTATAACACTACAAGTGAATCCTGAATGCCTAACCTGTATATCAGCCTGAGCTGGAGCTGCCTGAGCAAAGATGCAGTCATCCTGCATGATGGCAGCGTGGGTGAGGTTGTAGTGCACGGGAGGGATGACCTTCTTTAGGGGTGAGTTAGGCTTTTCTGCAGCTTTAATTGCATTTATGCCATTCCTGGAAAAATAGCATGTGTGCACATTAACAATAATCTGCATTATTCATATTAATGAAGCTCTAAGAATAACATATAGCCATCCTTCATAATGTCAATTTCACGGGTGCACAATTTACTTTTTAACACTAAAAATTAAAAAATACTGTAGCTGTACCATGGATGATTCAGAAAAGAAGGAAAATAATGAAGAATCATGATTGTGCAGCCAAGTACTGCATATAGCACTGGCTGGCTGAGAGCAAAATACGAGTATCACCTCTCTATAAAAGTGTCCATATAGTGTCATCTTATACTGTATATTATATAGCTCACAGGATCACATGCACACACTCCTCATCTAAAACACACATCTGGTAAAAGTTCCCCTTTACTTCGTAAGAACAATACAATAATTCAAATGCAGCACAGCATAGTATAGTACTGTGAACTTTACCTGACAAACTTGCTGGCTACCAACACACCATACTGGGGGCCTAGCAAAGAGTTGACCCTGGAGTTGGAGCCCGCCAGCTGACGGACCAGGTTCTTGATCTCAGTGATAGTGAGTTGATTGGCCTGGAGGTCTGACTCTAGTCTTCGTAAACGAGACTCCAACGACACTATTTCCTAAAGAGCGGAAACACAGGTATAATTTTGGCTCAAGCTCACAGCAAAAATCACAAAGAAAGAGATCCATAATACTTTAAATTTACAACAAATCTGAAGATGAGAATTAATCATACAATTTACAGCAGCAAAATTAAAAACATAATTAATTTCATATCTTATTTCATAATAGCATTCTAGATAACTTTATTATAAGTATCAGTCATCATACATCTTGTAAGAATTCCAGACATTTTAACATCCATCAGTATGACTGGAATACTTGATCATGGATGAATCTCAGCAGCATAGTAATATGAACACCTCCACAAACATCTAGCAATCAGTTACTATCAAGAATTTTGTATCAGTAAAACAAGGAATAAAAGCTTAAAGAAATGTGGGTGACTGACCTTCTGTTCACCTGGTGGACGGGTGTCTGGAGGCAGACTGAGCACCTGGTACAACAACACCAGTGTAGCCATGCTCACGGCCCCCCCAAAGACCATTGATGACACCCTCAAACGCATCCTGAAATTGTTTTCATTTGTAAAATCAACACATGTCCTAGAATGACTTAAAAAAGACAGGAGGGTGTGACCTTTCACTGCCTTTTTAAATACAAAAGAACTTCTACAATAAATTCATCCTAATAAACCCACAACTGAAATAAGATGCGGTGCACTGTGTAGCCACTGTACACTCACCTGACACCAAATTTCTGTTTCATTAAATTTAAATATACAGTATTAGTCCCACGTTCAAGAGGAGCTTCAGAGTTACGGGATAACCTTCACTTATTGGACAATACTATAAAGAGTTGTGGAACTTTGAACTTTTAAAGAAAAAAAATAGATGGCAGACTAATGTTTAGGTGAAATAAGTTGGGGACTAATCTTAAGGTAAATTAGGCTCTGGGGGGACCAATCTTCAGGTGATCTGGTGTCTTTAATCTCAACAAACACAGCACAGTAATAATTATAAACTTACTTGAAGGTTTGTGTACGTCTTTCCTGTGTGTACTGGAGTGCCTGTCTCAAGGCCGATGAAACATCATATTCCTGTGACAGTGGAAAAAAAAAACATGTCACCACTTACCAAGAAAAAGGTAAAGATGGAATCTAAAAGTGATGGAAAAGAAAGATAGAGAGAGTAGAGTAAAAACACCCAAGAAATAATAATGCAGTGTACAAAATATGGTGAAGAGGACATCACAAATAATGGATGGTAAATTATCATATCGGTCATCCACTTATTTGAAACGAAGGGTCAGAATCGTTCATAACACATCAGAAACCATCAGAAAAACATAATTTCAACTTAACGTAACCCAACCTAACCTAACCTGACCTAACTCAATCTAACCTAACCTAGACCAACTTAACCTAACCTAACCTCGCTGGATGACTGAAACAACAATACCTGAACGACAATAAATAATACAACAAAATTATTTATACCTACAAAAAATATACAACAGTGTGAACCTCTGCCGGTCAGCTGTTACAAGATACAGTAGCTAGAGTACCGTATGTCTCCCAGAGGTCATGCAAGCCTCATTTACAGTATATCCAAACAACATCTCTTGAAATTTCGTGCAATTCCATAAAGTCCTTCTCGTGTTAACCATCTCCTCCACCTTTACTATAAAAAAAGTTTAAATCCACCAGTTACATTTAATAGTGAAAGTTAAGAGATATATCTATACCCACCTTAACCTTTCACCTCTATACCACACCTGTCTCCTATCCATCTACATACTAAACCAATATATATTAATTTTACTCAATAAATATCTAATTATCTACATTTACATATCCTTAAATATAGTCAAAGTAGAGTTATTGCATCACACCAGACCAACTACCCCCCCCCCCCCCCCCACATCACCTTATGTTACCCTCACTACCCCCTCATAGCTACCCTGTTAGGTCCAAGCTGTTGTGTTTAGTGGTGATGTGTACCTGTGTGGCGCCCTGGTGTGGTGGTGGGAGGCAGGACAGCTCACGAGGGTCTGGGTTGCTCTCGTCCGGCCTGCCACAACACCACTCATCTGACAGCTCCACACTCCTCTTACCTCACTCTCATGTTAACACTCAATACATACCATAATATCTTCTAAAAGACACCATATCCAATATAATCCTATCATATATAATATTTATTTTATTTGTTTAATTAATTTAATTTGCTGTAAAATTTGTTTATCTATATTTCAGACATATATTAAAATAAAAAAAACAATGTTGTGTGAACTGGATGTAAAGGCTCCTGAGCGTAAACAGACTCCACCTTGGAAAAAAATATAAAAACATATTTGAGATAAATTTAGATTACATTGTATTGTCTACCGGTCTATGTTAGCTTATTCTTTGTTATAATATTACTGTTGTATTAATGTCTTTCGTAGTAGTTAACCGTATTCCATTAATAACTACCTGTTGTACTGTCTGGTGCCCTGCTGTCGTGTCCGTGGACAACAGGGCTAAGAAAATATACAGCAAGGATTCTACTTCTAGTTACTAGTGTAGAAGAATGACTCACTCATGGGGCGAACACGTTCACAACTTCACTCTCGACTGTGGTGCTGCCTAACAGCTGTTAGATATACAAAATCGTTGGCAAGCAGGGATTAAAGGGAGGAAGACGCACCTTTCGGTGGATTCAGTTTTTATTGTCTTGCGCACGTTTGTTACCATCTACAATGGGACTCAATTACTGTGCAACTATTAACTGCTTCAACATCACTTAAAAAAAAGAACATAAACTTGTCTTCTGTTTTCTGAAGGATCCAGAGAGGTGAGTGGTAAAAGTCCTTCTGTCAATGTTGACTTTATTGTTCATTAGTCTTTATGAGCTCTTCTTTATTTAATTCATTTATTATTGATAACAATCCTCTCTTCAGAATTGCTAATTAACATCACCAGGATACAGTTCTATTGTTAAAAATATGAGGATAGAACTTTGAAGTTTTGGGTCAATATTCGTTTTAGGACCAACCACAACTTTTTCGATGAAATTATTTTTTTTTTGTATAGTCCAGTGTGTTTTGAATGGATTTTACTTTCATTTCTTGAGCAAATTCATGGAAACCTTACCATCCCAACCTAACATAACAAAGGAAGTTGTGTTCACTCAATTCGTCTTGCCTTAATTCACTGAACAAAACCAAGTTTTGGCTGCTACAGCTGAACCATACAAAGTCTGAATACTGAACTGTATGATACATTTATTATGGTAAACATTCAGGAGAGTACAACCTAGGAACTCAACATTCAGGAGAGTAACACCTAGGAACTCAACATTCAGGAGAGTACAACCTAGGAACTCAACATTCAGGAGAGTAACACCTAGGAACTCAACATTCAGGAGAGTACAACCAAGGAACTCAACATTCAGGAGAGTAACACCTAGGAACTCAACATTCAGGAGAGTACAACCTAGGAACTCAACATTCAGGAGAGTACAACCCAGGAACTCAACACCATATTGATTTTAATATAGGGAGATAGAACGAAGAAATATGACTGCAGTACCTGCACTGTCTTCTACCTGATAAAATTTTCGGCACAAATTTATATTTGTCCAGGTATTTTGACTTCTCGAATTTACTTAAGAGTACAATTTTGATCTCAAGAAGTGGGCAGGACTTTGAAGGAGAGGAAAATTGTGTGGTAAAAATGCACAAAAATTGAAGCAAACCAAACCTAATGAAATCTTGCCAAACCTAACTTAACTTTTCCTAACCTAGCCTTACTTAACCTAACTTTGTGTTGGCAATATTGTTTTGTTTTATGAAAAACAATAAGTTAAGAATCAGTCGAGTATAACCTAACCTAACCTAACCCAACCCAACTTAACCTAACCTAACCTAATCCAACCTAACCTAACACTCCCCAGCCTAGCAAATGTTCTGAGTCACCTGGTTATCCCCATTCACTACTCCGACAGGTTATTCCCACAGGGCAACAACTTTACCTGTCAACCTAATGTAACCTAACCTAACCTAACTTAACCTAATATGGCAACCTAACCTAATGTGACTGAACCTGTAACCTAACCTAATATGGCATCATAACCGAACCTGCAACCAAACTTGACCTAAGCTAAACCTAACCTCGCCACACAAGACTCAGGGCATCCCAGAATCAGGAAGGTTGCCATACAGTTGGGTCCTGGTGTGAGTGTTCTTAAGTGTGTGAGTAAACTGACCTTGAGACACACAAGATGGATAAAAAGATAAAGTCAGGTAAATGTATATAAGACACTAAACACAGTCTACTCAATGTTTGAATAATTTTATTGATAAAATCGGAAATTAAATTTATTGTTTACTCTGAGTACTGATAATCGTTGTTTTGCACAAGAAGTAAACAATATATTATTACACAAGACACAGGTGTAGTACACAAACTTAACACTTACATAATCAGCCAAACACTCGGCTTCCTACACTAGTGTCTTCCTTTAACTGGTGATGACACACTGAAGTGTTCTCGAGAGGTTCTACAGGCAACAGGGGCCTCGAGAGCAGCCCTGATGAGAACTAGGATCAGGGTAGACAATTCTCCAATACAGGCAACAGAGGCTGCTGACGACGACAGGCGCCCTCGTTCTGGTAACACCACTGAGGCTGGATGCGCTCGGCCTGAACACCTCGCTTTACAAGTCTCTGGCGGTGGTGGATGAAGCGGGTCTCTGCTGGCTGCCAGTTGGTGCGGGGGTTTGTCCACAGTCTCTCTGCCAGCGCCGCCCCACGAGGCCACAACTGTTAAACATCATTATTTTATGTCTCATATATAATAAAGGCAAAGCGGTTACTCTAAATGTACAGCTTTGGTTAGGATACGTTAGGTTTACGTTAAGGTGTTTAATCAGTAAATGAAATAAGCTGGGGTGTCTAATCTTCCACTGATGCTTTTCTTTTTATTATATTTATAAGTAATTTTGTGAAAAAAATTGATATAAAAAATTGTGGAATTGTGGAATGTATTATTTGGGGTAGTTTCTGTTGCTGACTTATTGATCTTTTTATGGTTCCCATTACAACCAGTCCAAGCTTTCATCTGTACTTGTCATCATCGTACTCACGGGGTTAAGTCATCGTACTCATGGGTTAAGTCATCATATTCATGGGGTTAAGTCGTCATTGTACTCACAGGGTTAAGTCATCATTGTACTCACGGGGTTTACTAAGTCTCATACTCATGGGGTTAAGTTATCGCATTCAAAGGGTTAAATTCCACTACAATGTCACCCAACGATTGTAATTATTATATCAGTTGTGAATGAAGCAGAGAAGTGACTGGCGTTACACTGAAGTTAAGATATAAGGAGGTAGGCAGACCCATAATGACTTCCATAGTAATGTTGTCTTGGTCAACAGTGACACTAACCTTTGCGTCCATGGAAGCCTCGTCGATCTGTTCACTCCAGAGTGCCGCCTCCCCACCCAACACCAGGTCGCTGTGGGGAGAGCCTGTTAGGTTTCTGGCTATATCATGGGGGCTGTTGTCATACATAACACGCCAGCCCTGGTAGGGGCTGCACCAGTTATTGCCTTTTGACATCCAATCCGCGGCCCCACAAGCCAGGTACCAGGTGTCATAGTTACTGAAGATGAGACGGTAGTTCTTACGCAGGAGCTCGGCGATGACGGGGTCACTGCCTTTGGTCCAGATCTGTATGATGTACTTACTGTTGCTCAGGTACCGTTCAATGCGCTCCTTATCTGTGAGGCGCGACGACCACAATATGCCAGTCACTTGTACTGCTTTGTTGACAGTGGTGAGCAGCTGGTAGGCCTTCTCCTGGAACACGCCCCACTGGTCATAGAAGGCATCAACGTCGAGGCTGTTGTTATTGGCGGTCATCCAGGAGGCGATCTCCTCCGTCGTGTTCCAGCAGTTGAGGTTCACCTGTAGTGTACGACAACCACCTCAACAAGTCTCCTGAATCATAGTAATATAACGACAATTCTTATGAAATGTGATAGCCAAGACCCTCGATAATATGGCACTCTGGGGGCTCTGGCCATGCCGAATTAGTTCAAATTTCCATTTTAGCAAAATACACACAACCATATCAGAATCCATGTCCTGAATCCTAATTCTTTTTATGCAGTTGTGTTAATGATCGCCTGTTCGCAATCGATGTATTATTACAGACAAAGTTAACTTTTTACTTATTTATTTCACTAAATTTTCCTTGAAGGTTGTGAGTAAACGTTAAACTGTTGACTAGAAGTTTCTAATATGTGACATTAACATACTGACTGAGCTTGATCATTTTATTGAGATATCTTAATCCACACTTACTGTAATCTTTGTTGAGCCTAACGTAGCTCTTGAGTTCTCTAAGTAAGAAGCAGAGTTGACTCACCTCGTCTCCACCGAAGTGGAATAGGTCGACGGGACTGAAGACCTGAGCCAACTCCTTATAGATCTTGGCCATCACAGTGTACATGTTGGGGTTGGCGAGGTTGAGCTGACCACAAGGTGGCTGAAAACAGTATGACAGCCACGGTTCCTGGAGACAAAAAAGTGTTGGTAAATATGAAGGGGGGGGGGGGTGGGGTTATGTGCGGTTAACACTTTATTTCTAATAAGTTTGTAAAACTAAAAGCAGAAATGGATGAGGACTAATGTATAATAAACTCACCTTATTGACGCAGACAGCCAGTTGGCCCAGCCCGTGTGTCTCCCCCCATTGCCAGCCGTTGCCAACATGGGCTGGAGCATCCAACTCCGGCACAATGCGGATGCCCCTCACTCTGGCGTACTGCACCAAGTGTCGCACGTCGTGCGGGTGGTAGATCTGGCTGGGGGTGTAGGCGCCGTAGAAGGCCATGTTAGGGAGGCTCTCCAGGTAGAGTGGGAAGGAGTGGGTGTCGGTGATGTGCCAATGGAAGGTGTTGAGCTTGTTGGCCGCCATAGTATCCAAGGTTCTCTCGATGGCCGCCACGCTGAAGAAGTTGCGAGATGTGTCAAGGAGCAGTCCGCGGTACTTGAAGGCAGGAGCATCATACACAGAGGCGGTTCTGACGATCATGAGTGTGCCTCGGTTCTCGTGGTACTCCACCAGCTGCGTCAGTGTCTCGAGGGCATGGCGCGCACCGAAGAAGTTGGGAGCAATGATGGTGGCTGTAGTTTTGTCTCCGTCAGTGTGTATATGCAACTCATAAGACTCGTTGGTATGGAGGGTGAGGAAGGTCTCCACACCCTCCACCTGTACCTTCACCTCTACACCGTGTACAGCGCTGGAGGGACTCCAATGAGAACTCCAGGGCGCAGAGCCGCTGCTGTAGTGTGGATGGTGCTTCTCCAAGTTTCCCTTGAAAATGTCGAAGGCCTCTAGCAGCAGCGGGAGGACTTCATCTGTAATCAGGGGCGTGAGGAAGACGTTGGTGGGCAGGAACTCGACCACATCTGTCCCGAGTTTAGCAGTTTGGGGTTGTGGCCACAGGACACCGAAGGGCCCACACGTTAACTTACACTGGTTAAGAGTCACGAGTCCTGCGATGCCATTGTTTACCTCCTTGATACACCTGCCTGATTCACACCTGTACCCCCATGGAGACGGTAACCTATTGGGAGGACACGTGTTGACACCTGTTTATTATGGTTAAACTATACAGTGTGCTCTGTCCACACTGTTCCTAACATGAAATCATGCCTATGGAACCTACATCCTATTTTTTTAATTCATATTGTGTTGCTTATTATTCAAGAAGGGCAGGAAGAGTGCGGCATAGAACGAGAGACCAATCAGTCTAACGTGACATACTTTTGAAAAAAAAATTTGGGATGCCATCATCCAATACCTAACCAAGAAGAGTTTTATTAACGCATGGCGACATGGCCTTATGGATTAGAAACCTTGTCTGACAAACTTGTTAACTTTCCTTGACATGGCCACAGACTACGTGGACCAAGGTTCACCAGTACATGTATTGTGCATGAATTACTCTAAAACGTTTGACAAAGTTCTACAGGCATGACTCGCCTCTAAGGTCCAGGCACATGGCATCACAGCCAAAATATTGAAATGGCTCAAAAAACATGCAACAAGGAATGATCATAAACGTAGTACATTCTGGATGGTAAAAGGTTCTCGGTGGAGTACCATAAGCACTCTTTCTTGGACCCATCTTGTTTGTGATCTAAATTAACGATATTGATTAAAATATACACTTCGCAGAATGAAGTTTGCTGACATCATGAAGATATTTGGGAAGCTGGCTAGTCAATATAATGTCTCAACCAAAGAAAATAAATTGCAAGGGGAGCACAAAGACCCAGAACACGACTACTCTGTAATTAACACTACCATGGCGCCTGTGTATCAGGAGGAAGAGACCTAGGCGTCGTGCTAGACCAATTTCCTAAGGCAGAAAAACAAGTGGAGACAGCATATAAAGATAAGATAATGCTTCATCAACTTTATGAGTCTTCCAGACGTCCCCGTGTGGATGACTGTATACAAGCACAGTGACATTCCCTTCAGGACACAACATCACGAGAAAAAGTGCAGCACTGAACTAAGTCATCTTGATAATACAAGACTGACAGCTCGTCAGACAAAGGCACAACAGGGCAGATCTCATGGAGTTCATTAAAATCCTGAATGTATTGAAAGACGTATAAATCCAGGTCATTTCTCAAAGATGTCACGCACCACCAACATGAGGGGACACAACTACAACCTCGTCAAGTTATCATACAGAATGAACATAAGGAAATACTTCTTTACACAGAGGCTGTTAGACCTGTGGAACAGCCTACTAACTGGAGCCATGAAAACAAGACAGTTCAGTGGGGTATGCTATAACGAACGGATCCTACTACGAATATTCCTATAACGAAAGGTTTTACCTATAAAATTGAGAATGCTATAACGAACGAAACTCCTACAACGAACATTATTTAAAAAAATATATATTTTTTTTTTTTTTTTACTAATTTATTGTGTTTTTATTACAAGTATAAATGATATTCTTTATTTCAGGGATTTAGATGCATATTTATGCACTTTTTACAATTTTATATTATATTTTTCAGTGTTAAGTGGTTGTATTTGGGGGCCTGGAGCGGATTAATCCTATAACGAACAAGGTTCTAGAACCAATTAGATTCGTTATAGCATACCCCACTGTACTTGACTTCAAAATAGACCTAGACAAGACTATCAGGACCAGTGAAGGGATCCTACAGAGGTCGATGATATCCTTATCCCGTCTTTGCCACCTCTTGTTGTGGTTGCCGTCAGGACAATTAGGTTGATATGTAAGATACAAAACTGACGCTTTCTACAGCCTCCCCCTTCTTTCCTCCTTTCCCTTCCACCTCCTCTCCTGTCTGTGTCAATAAGGTGAGTTTATTATTTGTTATAGGAATTTAGGCTTACTGGCGTTAGTTTGGCTCACTGTACCATAAGCGGCGTTACCAGTAGTTCATTAACAAGTTAGGGAGGATTTATTATTTTCTCTTCCTTCTTAACTTTTGTGATCATTACTAATTTTCCTGTCAACACCTTTTCAAGTCTAATGAGTCCACTCCAATCTTACTATGACTCCTGCCTCACCTTCCCCATGCCATCAGGTATCTTGACAGAATGACAGTCCTACTGAGGAGAATCTTCTACTCTCACAATATTAAGTCATAATTGTGTTGGACAAAAGTAAAAGGTATACCGGTACCTGTTAGCTGCAGCTGCCTCTATACATAAAAAGTGAAACTGCCCGACCTTCTCAAAGAAAACGTTAATATTTATCAGTGTAACTTTTTTACTTTTATCCTTTTCACCAAAAACTTGACTCGTATAGCCTCTTGGGCGATTGGTCATGTCTCTGTTACACACCGTTGGAAAGTACTGGGCATGCACCAGCTACTGAATGTACCTGAACTTGCTCCAGTGTTGGTTAAGTCTGGTCTTGAAAGAGCTCACACTCGGTGCAGACACAACACTTTCTGGTATATTGTTCCAAGAGTTTACAACTCTCACACCGAAAAAGTTTGCCCTCACAGTTTTCTGGACCTGCGGTTTCTTCAATCTTGAGCTGTGACCCCTTGTGGGGCGAGCGTCCGCCAGCTCCAATTAAGGACACTCGACTGAGTAGTGCCCCTTGAGATACTTATACACCTCAATTAGGTCGCCCCTTGCCCATCTGTAGTATAAGCTAGGCAAGTTCAGGCGCTCCAATCTCTCAGGTTAGTTGAGGTGCCGAAGAGCAGGCACCAGTCTGGTGGCCCTCCTTTGAACATTTCCACCCAACTGACAGTCCCTAGCATATCTCGGGGACCAGACGGGGTGACAGTACTCCAGATGGGGAACCACTTCACTCTTGAAGATCGTTACGAGGGACAGACCGTCTAGATATCTGAACGACCTTCTTCAAGACTAGCGTGTGCACTAATCTCGAATACTGTACACGATTATAACCCTTAGTTTTGGAAGTAAAATATTGCACTATAAAACTACCATCTGACTCATGTCCTCACGAACCACCATGCCTTCACACCGCGTGGAAAATTTATCTTCTTCATGTTTGTCAAAACCTCACTCATGCCCTCAGGAACCGTGGGAGTCATACTGTGTTGAGCCGCCTTGTGGTCAGCTCAACCTCGCCAACCCCAACATGTACACTGTGATGGCCAAGATCTATAAGGAGTTGGTTGTAGTATTACAGAAGAGTAATTGTGTTAAGTGGATCGTATTTTCATTAGTCTAGTGGTAGCATTTTTAGGACAAAATGGATGAGTCATTAGAGCAGGAAAGTACCACAGTTAATGTCCAATTGTTAGAGAGGTTGGAAAGGGCTATGTCAATCAACGAGAGACAATACTCCGAGCTAGAAGAATGGCAGACACATATTAGGGACTCGGAACAAGACCGCTGGCATGCAAGTAACTCGAACACTGATCAAGAGTATCCGTAGTCTGAGCAGACATGTATAATAGTGTGAATGGATATCGGTATGTTTTGAATATCACAGATCACTTTAAAGCTTGCCAATTTCTATCCTCTGAGAACAAAATCCACTCAGAAAGTGACAAGAGAATTTGGAAAGTTCATTAGGGTTTTTGGTGATCCTAGAATGGTCATTGCAGATAATGGAAGTGAATTCACGGCTGCACAGTTTAGAGAATTATGTAGAGTAACTGGCCTTAAGACCAATTTTCCATTATCATACCATCCTAGAGGTAACAGTGTCACAGAGCAAATTGAGCCCTATTTTGCAGGGGTTTTTTCTCTTCAAGACACTTACAGAGACAAGTAGGAATTGACTTACCCATTGGATGAAAGTGAGGTGATAAAGAGAGCAGCTGAGAAAGTAAAAAGATATGGAAGTAGACATGTTTGTTCAGCTGAATGAGCCCCTACTTCCACTTTATGATTATTCCTCGGACTCAGGTTTAGATGATGAAAGTGATTGCGGAAGTGTGGAATATCAGCCTGCAAACAGATTCCGTGAGGCAGAGGAGACGAGTAGTTAGAATGGATTTGTAGGACATATAGTTCCAGAATGTTGTGTCGATTGGATATTTTTTAATACACAGTTTGATAGAGTTGATTGTTGAATTATAAAGTTTTTGGTGGGGGGAGACAGTTGCTCAGGTGGTTTGTTGGAATTTTTTTTCGGGGGGATGTTGACTTCGTCAGTGGAAACGAAGTCACCCCGACATTTTAAATACCAGTTCTTACGAACCGAAGTCCGGAATTCCAGTTGTTACATACGTGGAGAAATCTCAGTTGTTTTTTTTTTTGTGTGTTGTCAGAGTTTTTTTTTGGGTTGTTGACTTCGTTGACTTGATACAACTTCATAGTTTGAGAAAGAGGAACTGCTAGTTTGTCCCGAGTCTGTCGTGTACAGGACGTGTATTTTTACCCCAGACCGGACCCAGAGAGAGAGCCAGCCTTCTCACTGCAGTAAATACACACGTCCTGTCCAAGAGCTAACCATGGGAGAGTGGGCTCTAACACCGTGCGTTGGAGTTGAGTCTAGAACCTCTCGAACGCTTCACTGTTAGAGGTAGACACTAGTGTAGGTAGCAGTGAAGTCCAATTGTTTGTATGATTATGTAGTGCTAAGTTTATGTACTACACCTGTGTCTTGTGGAATAATATATTGTGATAAACAACTATTATCAGTACTCAATAAACATTATTTTGTTTCAATTCCCAATTTTCACAATATATATATAGATAGTGTCTATCTATCTATTTATCCATACGATTATGTATGTATTTGTTACAGTCATTTTATGGCTTACTATGACCCCGCCCCCTTACACCACAAAAGACAGACGTGACAAGACACGGTGAAGGAAAGGTTTAGGGGGATGTACTACTGGCAATGTAGAAAGTACACTGACATTAGGTGTGGTTGGACTACACAGGACAACACCCATGGTATAAATTTATTCAGAATTTCTACTGTGCTACCAAGCTCTAAACTGACAATAAACACTGTTGATTAAGAGGGTTTTATGCTATAGAAATACTGTACCGAATGCAATATAGACAAACTATTATTCTAGCCACTACAAATAATATTAAAAAGGTTGAGGTCTTTATTCTTAACGTTACATGACTAAAAATAGTTTCCATAAATTTCTGTTACAGTTGAACATTCCTTAAGTACAGTAGCATGGTCAAGTAGTAGTACTGTACTGCCACACATCCAGTATACACAGTCAAGTAGTAGTACTGTATTGCCACACATCCAGTATACACAGTCTTGTCACACCAGAGTGCAGTAAGATGCTGACAACCTCTGTGAGTCCCTCTGAGTCACTCATTGACAACATCTGTTTCTGTTTGCCACTGAGGCGACTGAGCAGTGAGCCACATTGCATAATAACGGGATTACTATACAAATGAGTAACTGGCTACTCGTTCAGGATATCACGAGACTGACTGCGTAATGCAATGGCTGAAATGAAGATGAGAGATTAATTATGGACGATAAGAACAAAACTTTTTATAAGTAATGTTTTCACAGTTGACGATATTTACTGAAAAATACCCCATGGGGTAATTAGTATCGACTGAGGGGGAGGGAGACTCGATGGAAACCAACAATAACCAAACAAAGCTATCATAATCATTATACTAAACATTATGTCCTTATTTTGTTGTTGTGCGTGTTAAGTGATCGTAAATAAGTTAATATGCATTGACTCCCTCAACCCGCAGTCTATGGTTGATCCCTGAACTATCTGGGCTGGGCAGGAAGAGGAGTAACAGCCATCTTAGAGAGGGTGAGGGACAAATAGGGATAACAGAAATTAATAAAAGGTAATTAGTCGCCCACAGCCAATACAATAATTTAAGTACGGCACAGCATAGTATAGTACTGTGAACTTTACCTTACAAACTTGCTGGCTGTCAAAACACCATAGTGGGGGCCTAGCAAAGAGTTGGCCCTGGAATTGGAGCCCGCCAGCTGACGGACCAGGTTCTTGATCCCGGTGATAGCGAGTTGCTTGGCCTGGAGGTCTAACTCTAGTCTTCGTAAGCGAGACTCCAACGACACTATTAACTGAAGAGCGGAAACACAGGTATAATTTTGGCTCAAGCTCACAGCAAAAATCACAAAGAAAGAGATCCATAATACTTTAAATTTACAACAAATCTGAAGATGAGAATTAATCATACAATTTACAGCAGCAAAATTAAAAACAATTGATTTCATATCTTATTTCATAACAGCATTCTAGATAACTTTATTATAAGTATCAGTCATCATACATCTTGTAAGAATTCCAGACATTTTAACATCCATCAGTATGACTGGAATACTTGATCATGGATGAATCTCAGCAGCATAGTAATATGAACACCTCCACAAACATTTGGCAATCAGTTACTATCAAGAATATTGTATCAGTAAAACAAGGAATAAAAGCTTAAAGTAATGTGGGTGACTGACCTGTTCACCTGGTGGACGAGTGTCTAGAGGCAGACTGAGCCCCTGGTACAACAACACCAGTGAAGCCATGCTCACGGCCCCCCCAAAGACCATTGATGATACCCGTATACGCATCCTGAAATTGTTTTCATTTGTAAAATCAACACATGTCCCAGAATGACTTAAAAAAGACAGGAGGGTGTGACCTTTTCACTGCCTTTTTAAATACGAAAGAACTTCTACAATAAATTCATCCTAATAAACCCACAACTGAAATAAGATGCGGTGCACTGTGTAGCCACTGTACACTCACCTGACACCAAATTTCTGTTTCATTAAATTTAAATATACAGTATTAGTCCCACGTTCAAGAGGAGCTTCAGAGTTACAGGATAACCTTCACTTATTGGACAATACTATAAAGAGTTGTGGAACTTTGAACTTTTAAAGAAAAAAAATAGATGGCAGACTAATGTTCAGGTGAAATAAGTTGGGGGACTAAACATAAGGTGAAACTAAGCTGGGGGGGGGGGGGGGACCAATCGTCAGGTGATCTGGTGTCTTTAATCTCAACAAACACAGCACAGTAATAACTATAAACTTACTTGACAACTGGGACCTTTATGCTAGGGATGGGGTTGTCTTCTTAATTCTGTCGACCACTGCATGGTTCATGTGTAGGGATCCCCTCGTATTCCTAGAAGCACTGGGTTTGGTCCTGGGTATATATTTATCGATCAAATGGATCATTTTACTAGTTATGATATTCAGCGTAGTGTCTGCGTTCTTGTACCTTAATGAGTCAGGCCAGTTGATACAGCTCATCTCTTCCCTCATCCCATTGTAATTTCCCTTGTAATATTTGCACCTTGGCCTGGCCTTATCCTGAATTAGGTAACAGTTAAATCTGAATGACAACACTATATGGTGACTGGTGCCAACTGGGGCAAGGTGTTCCAGTTTGGCCACCATACCCTCCTCGTTTGTTATGGTGTCAAGTGGCTTGGGTGTTTGCTCTCCTCTGTAATGTGTCGGGTCTCTTACATGTTGGAACAGAAAATTATCCCTCAGAGTTTCTACAAAAAGAGTAGCAGGGTTATTCAAGTCATTTGGGGTGGACTTGTTTCTCCAGTCGATGTCGCCATAGTTGAAGTTCCCCATGATAAGGAGGTGGCTGGGGTTGAGCATTGCCGCGTTGTCTACTAAGGTTCTTAAGTTCCTTTGATTTAGTGGGCCACAGTTTGGGGATCTGTAGATACACCCGACGATAAGTAAGTCCCCTCCCTTTAATTTAATTTGACACCACTTGGACTCTTCAAAAACATCCTCTCCCTGCACCCTCGCCTGGCTGGCTCTAAGGTCTTGCCTAGCATAGATAACCACACCCCTCTTGCAAGTTTCTCGAGAAAGGTTCATAAATGAGTCATATCTGGGTCGATTCTCCTGTTCTTGTACAACAGTTCTACAACTCCTACAATATCTGGTTGGTGTACTCTCAGTAGTGTTTCAAACTCCTCTCTTATCAAGAAACGTGTCGGTATTAGTGTACATGACATCCAAGCTAGAATTTGTTCTCGGTAACGTCTCTGCTCTTAGTAGTAACCCTGCTACCCCCCCCCCCCATTTTCAAAAGCTGCAGCATTTGCTATGTACACTGTATTTTGCAGGGTGTGGTTAGAAATGTCATTGTTTACACGGTGCTTGCCTCCTGTCCGGTAGGAGGAGCTTGTGCCCCCTCCCGGGTGGGTTTAGAGTGGTGGAGGGTGTACTGCTGCCCCCTTGGCCCTGTGTCGGCACACTTGCTTCCACTACCCTCCCCCTGAGTATAACCCATGTACACCCGTCCCCGTTCTTCCTTGACACCTCCCTCTTCTGCTTCAAGTCCTGCAGGGGCTTCTTGTGCTGTTCCCTCTGCATTACCGTGCGATCTGGGTGAATGAATAAATCCCGAAATGCCTCGAACCTTGTGTTACCCTCATAGCTACCCTGTTAGGCCCAAACTGTTGTGTTTAGTGGTGATATGTACCTGTGTGGCGCCCTGGTGTGGTGTTAGGGGTGGTCATGAGAGACAGGACAGCATAGAACGGCCTGATTTGCTCTCGTCTGGCCTGCCACAACACCAAATTCTGACAGCTCCACACTCCTATTACCTCACTCTCATGTTAACACTCAATACAAACCAAATCTTCTCAACGACACCATACCCAATATAATCACCATCAAATATAATATTTATTTAATTTTTTTCATTATCTTTATTTGCTGTGAAATTTGTTTATCTGTATTTCAGACATTTACCCAAATAAAAAAAAATCAATATTGTGTGAACTGGATGTAAAGGCTCCTAAGCGTAAACAGACTCCACCTTGGAAAAAAAATATGAAAACATAATTATGAGATAAATTTAGATTACATTGTATTGTCTACCGGTCTATGTTAGCTTATTCTTTGTTATAATATTACTGTTGTATTAATGTCTTTCGTAGTAGTTAACCGTATTCCATTAATAACTACCTGTTGTACTGTCTGGTGCCCTGCTGTCGTGTCCGTGGACAACAGGGCTAAGAAAATATACAGCAAGGATTCTACTTCTAGTTACTAGTGTAGAAGAATGACTCACTCATGGGGCGAACACGTTCACAACTTCACTCTCGAATGTGGTGCTGCCTAACAGCTGTTAGATATACAAAATCGTTGGCAAGCAGGGATTAAAGGGTTTTTTTAAGTTTAACATTTATTGGCAGAGCTTGTAGTACAGTTTGCCTATTCTGAGTAATTCAGTCAGGTCTTGACACTGAGGGTGGTATCACTTCTCACTGTCACGCAGGACAGAGGTTCACACACAAAGAAATACATCATATTCATTAACAACTATAAATGTATATAGGTCAGGTTCATATGGATAATGTCACTGTTCACTGCCATGCAGGACAGAGGTTCGTACACAAAGAGTTGCATCATATTCATTGACAGTACATATACATATATGTAAACACACACACACACACACACATATATACATTGACAGTACATATACATATATGTAAACACACACACACACATATATACATACATATACGTATATACATACACATACGTATATACATACACATATACATGTACACGTACATATACATGCACACACGCACACATACATACGTCGGTCAGATTCATGTGGGTAATGTCACTTTTCACTGCCATACAGGACAGAGGTTCGTACACAAAGAATGCATCATATTCATTGACACTATATATAGGTCAGATTCATGTGGGTAATGCCACTGTTCACTGCCACGCAGGACAGAGGTTCGTACACAAAGAAGGAAATACATCACATTCACCAGCAGCATATATAGGTCAGTGGATCACATACATTGGAGTCATATTCTAATTGAAGACTAATCAGTGTGGGCTAGCAAATTTGGGATAAACAGCAAGAATGTCCTAAAGCACACCTGATTCAATGAAGTAATTACATAGTTCAAGATACAGTAAGTCAGGTGGCCTGAAGTCTTTGACAGTGTCACATTCAATAATATAGTGTTCAAGTGTATGCTTTCAAGGTTTATCACAAAGTTTACATGCTGAGTGTTCCGGTATGGGTACAGCGTTACTAACTTGCCAGATGTGTCTGTATCCTAGCCTAATTCTGGCCACGACTACATCACATTTTCTGGTTCTGTCCTGATGCTGGCCATACCGGTACCTCTTGTTACAAAATTTGTCGTATTTACTAATGCTACAATTGTCAGGTCTCTCTGCATTTCTCACTTCTTCTAGATCAGAGTTCATGATTCTGACTTGAATGTTTTTAATTACGGCATTGGACAGACCAAGGTCGCGGTCAACATTTTCTTTCTTACATGCCTCATTGGCCAGTCTATCAGCATGGTCATGATACCTGATTCCAACATGGGACGGACTCCACACAAATTCGATACGAAAGTTGTTCTCATTGGCAGTTATCACATTCCTTTTAATATCACATGCAAATTTAGACATAGAGCCTGACGGGCTGTTCATTGATTTCAAAGCACTTTGAGAGTCACAGAAGGAAGACGCACCTTTCGGTGGATTCAGTTTTTATTGTCTTGCGCACGTTTGTTACCATCTACAATGGGACTCAATTACTGTGCAACTATTAACTGCTTCAACATCACTTAAAAAAAAAAGAACATAAACTTGTCTTCTGTTTTCTGAAGGATCCAGAGAGGTGAGTGGTAAAAGTCCTTCTGTCAATGTTGACTTTATTGTTCATTAGTCTTTATGAGCTCTTCTTTATTTAATTCATTTATTATTGATAACAATCCTCTCTTCAGAATTGCTAATTAACATCACCAGGATACAGTTCTATTGTTAAAAATATGAGGACAGAACTTTGAAGTTTTGGGTCAATATTCGTTTTAGGACCAACCACAACTTTTTCGATGAAATTATTTTTTTTTTTTGTATAGTCCAGTGTGTTTTGAATGGATTTTACTTTAATTTCTTGGGCAAATTCATGGAAACCTTACCATCCCAACCTAACATAACAAAGGAAGTTGATTTCACTCATTTCGTCTTGCCTTAATTCACTGAACAAAACCAAGTTTTGGCTGCTACAGCTGAACCATACAAAGTCTGAATACTAAACTGTATGATACATTTATTATGGTAAACATTCAGGAGAGTACAACCTAGGAACTCAACATTCAGGAGAGTAACACCTAGGAACTCAACATTCAGGAGAATACAACCTGGGAACTCAACATTCAGGAGAGTACAACCTAGGAACTCAACATTCAGGAGAGTGCAACCTAGGAACTCAACATTCAGGAGAGTACAACCGAGGAACTCAACATTCAGGAGATTACAACCCAGGAACTCAACACCATATTGATTTTAATATAGGGAGATAGAACGAAGAAATAAGACTGCTGTACCTGCACTGTCTTCTACCTGATAAAATTTTCGGCACAAATTTATATTTGTCCAGGTATTTTGACTTCTCGAATTTACTTAAGAGTACAATTTTGATCTCAAGAAGTAGGCAGGACTTTGAAGGAGAGGAAAATTGTGTGGTAAAAATGCACAAAAATTGAAGCAAACCAAACCTAATGAAATCTTGCCTAACCTAACTTAACTTTTCCTAACCTAGCCTTACTTAACCTAACTCTGTGTTGGCAATATTGTGTCGTTTCATGAAAAACAATAAGTTAAGAATCAGTCGAGTATAACCTAACCTAACCTAATCCAACCTAACCTAACACTCCCCAGCCTAGCAATTGTTCTGAGTCACCTGGTTATCCCCATTCACTACTCCGACAGGTTATCCCCACAGGGCAACATACTTTACCTGTCAACCTAATGTAACCTAATCTGACCGAACCTTTAACCTAACCTAACCTAATGTGACTGAACCTGTAACCTAACCTAATATGGCATCATAACCGAACCTGCAACCAAACTTGACCTAAGCTAAACCTAACCTCGCCACACAACACTCAGGGCATCCCAGAATCAGGAAGGTTGCCATACAGTTGGGTCCTGGTGTGAGTGTTCTTAAGTGTGTGAGTAAACTGACCTTGAGACACACAAGATGAATAAAAAGATAAAGTCAGGTAAATGTATATAAGACACTAAACACAGTCTACTCAATGTTTGAATAATTTTATTGATAAAATCGGAAATTAAATTCATTGTTTACTCTGAGTACTGATAATCGTTGTTTTGCACAAGAAGTAAACAATATATTATTACACAAGACACAGGTGTAGTACACAAACTTAACACTTACATAATCAGCCAAACACTCGGCTTCCTACACTAGTGTCTTCCTTTAACTGGTGATGACACACTGAAGTGTTCTCGAGAGGTTCTACAGGCAACAGGGGCCTCGAGAGCAGCCCTGATGAGAACTAGGATCAGGGTAGACAATTCTCCAATACAGGCAACAGAGGCTGCTGACGACGACAGGCGCCCTCGTTCTGGTAACACCACTGAGGCTGGATGCGCTCGGCCTGAACACCTCGCTTTACAAGTCTCTGGCGGTGGTGGATGAAGCGGGTCTCTGCTGGCTGCCAGTTGGTGCGGGGGTTTGTCCACAGTCTCTCTGCCAGCGCCGCCCCACGAGGCCACAACTGTTAAACATCATTATTTTATGTCTCATATATAATAAAGGCAAAGCGGTTACTCTAAATGTACAGCTTTGGTTAGGATACGTTAGGTTTACGTTAAGGTGTTTAATCTTTTTATTATATTTATAAGTAATTTTGTGAAAAAAAATTGATATAAAAAATTATGGAATTGTGGAATGTATTATTTGGGGTAGTTTCTGTTGCTGACTTATTGATCTTTTTATGGTTCCCATTACAACCAGTCCAAGCTTTCATCTGTACTTGTCATCATCGTACTCACGGGGTTAAGTCATCGTACTCATGGGTTAAGTCATCATATTCATGGGGTTAAGTCGTCATTGTACTCACAGGGTTAAGTCATCATTGTACTCACGGGGTTTACTAAGTCTCATACTCATGGGGTTAAGTTATCGCATTCAAAGGGTTAAATTCCACTACAATGTCACCCAACGATTGTAATTATTATATCAGTTGTGAATGAAGCAGAGAAGTGACTGGCGTTACACTGAAGTTAAGATATAAGGAGGTAGGCAGACCCATAATGACTTCCATAGTAATGTTGTCTTGGTCAACAGTGACACTAACCTTTGCGTCCATGGAAGCCTCGTCGATCTGTTCACTCCAGAGTGCCGCCTCCCCACCCAACACCAGGTCGCTGTGGGGAGAGCCTGTTAGGTTACTGGCTATATCATGGGGGCTGTTGTCGTACACAACTTGCCAGCCCTTGTAGGGGCTGCACCAGTTATTGCCTTTCGCCACCCAATCCGCGGCCCCACAATCCAGGTACCAGGAGTCAGAGTTGCTGAAGATGACACGGTAGTTCTTACGCAGGAGCTCGGCGATGACGGGGTCACTGCCTTTGGTCCAGATCTGTATGATGTACTTACTGTTGCTCAGGTACCGTTCAACGCGCTCCTTATCTGTGAGGCGCGACGTCCACAATATGCCAGTCACTTGTACTGCTTTGTTGACAGTGGTGAGCAGCTGGTGAGCCTTCTCCTGGAACACGCCCCACTGGTCATAGAAGGCATCAACGTCGAGGCTGTTGTTATTGGCGGTCATCCAGGAGGTGATCTCCTCCGTCGTGTTCCAGCAGTTGAGGTTCACCTGTAGTGCACGACAACCACCTCAACAAGTGTCCTGAATCATAGTAATATAACGACAATTCTTATGAAATGTGATAGCCAAGACCCTCGATAATTTGGCACTCTGGGGGCTCTGGCCATGCCGAATTAGTTCAAATTTCCATTTTAGCAAAATACACACAACCATATCAGAATCCATGTCCTGAATCCTAATTCTTTTTATGCAGTTGTGTTTATGATCGCCTGTTCGCAATCGAGGTATTATTACAGACAAAGTTAACTTTTTACTTATTTATTTCACTAAATTTTCCTTGAAGGTTGTGAGTAAATGTTAAACTGTTGACTAGAAGTTTCTAATATGTGACATTAACATAGTGACTGAGCTTGATCATTTTATTGAGATATCTTAATCCACACTTACTGTAATCTTTGTTGGGCCTAACGTAGCTCTTGAGTTCTCTAAGTAAGAAGCAGAGTTGACTCACCTCGTCTCCACCGAAGTGGAATAGGTCGACGGGGCTGAAGACCTGAGCCAACTCCTTATAGATCTTGGCCATCACAGTGTACATGTTGGGGTTGGCGAGGTTGAGCTGACCACAAGGTGGCTCTAAACAGTATGACTCCCACGGTTCCTGGAGACAAAAAAGTGTTGGTAAATATGAAGGGGGGTGGGGGGTACGTGGGGTTAATGAACGAGAAAAATAGGAACCAATGATCCGCACCACAGAGGGAGGTTGCCTTATAATATTATGTCAAACTCCACTAAACTGTGACTAAGTAGTCATAACAAGGAGTATATTCCTTCACACTCCCAGTTCGCCAACAAGGCTCACACAATAAAATTAAGAGTGAACACATTAGATTGGAAGCCTGGCAACACTTTATTTCTAATGAGTTTGTAAAACTAAAAGCAGAATTGGATGAGGACTAATGTATAATAAACTCACCTTATTGACGCAGACAGCCAGTTGGCCCAGCCCGTGTGTCTCCCCCCATTGCCAGCCGTAGCCAACATGGGCTGGAGCATCCAACTCCGGCACAATGCGGATGCCCCTCACTCTGGCGTACTGCACCAAGTGTCGCACGTCGTGCGGGTGGTAGATCTGGCTGGAGGTGTAGGCGCCGTAGAAGGCCATGTTAGGGAGGCTCTCCAGGTAGAGTGGGAAGGAGTGGGTGTCGGTGATGTGCCAATGGAAGGTGTTGAGCTTGTTGGCCGCCATAGTATCCAAGGTTCTCTCGATGGCCGCCACGCTGAAGAAGTTGCGAGATGTGTCAAGGAGCAGTCCGCGGTACTTGAAGGCAGGAGCATCATACACGGAGGCGGTTCTGACGATCATGAGTGTGCCTCGGTTCTCGTGGTACTCCACCAGCTGCGTCAGTGTCTCGAGGGCATGGCGCGCACCGAAGAAGTTGGGAGCAATGATGGTGGCTGTAGTTTTGTCTCCGTCAGTGTGTATATGCAACTCATAAGACTCGTTGGTATGGAGGGTGAGGAAGGTCTCCACACCCTCCACCTGTACCTTCACCTCTACACCGTGTACAGCGCTGGAGGGACTCCAATGAGAACTCCAGGGCGCAGAGCCGCTGCTGTAGTGTGGATGGTGCTTCTCCAAGTTTCCCTTGAAAATGTCGAAGGCCTCTAGCAGCAGCGGGAGGACTTCATCTGTACTCAGGGGCGTGAGGAAGACGTTGGTGGGCAGGAACTCGACCACGTCTGCCCCGAGTTTAGCAGTTTGGGGTTGTGGCCACAGGACACCGAAGGGCCCACACGTTAACTTACACTGGTTAAGAGTCACGAGTCCAGCGATGCCATTGTTTACCTCCTTGATACACCTGCTTGACTCACACCTGTACCCCCATGGTGACGGTAACCTGTTGGGAGGACACGTGTTAACACCTGTTTATTATGGTTAAACTATAAACAAATATAGCTGCCTCACTTAACCTTACGTAACTAACACAAAACATTTTGCTATTGTTTGACCATCACTTAAGAGTCTTTATGGGGTAGTAGTGTTACGTACTGTATATATAAACCATCGTCAAAACAATTAAACCATGTACTGTAAGTTTAATTATCACTTCCGGATAGAAGCTATGGTACAGCGATAACGAGCATAACTCTCCAATATGTCAAGGGTTCGAGCCTCGGCCCGGACACACGTGAAAAGGGGTGTTATCCAGTGTGACACTACTAAACATCACAGGTTTCCCGGTCCCAGGTTTCCTCCTGTACTAACAGTGGATAGAGCACCCAATCGGCTAATAAGCTGATAAGTGGCCAATATGATAAAAGAAAAAGATGTGTGTGTGCGTGTGGCGAGGGTGGGGTGGTGTGTGTGTGTGCGTGTGGCAGGGGTGGAGGGGGGTACTCACGAGAAGAAGGCAACAACAGGGGATGCCAGAAGGATTCCCAGCAATAATGACATAACAGCCAAGTTCCTCATCATTGCCTTTCTGAAATAATAATAATAATAAAAATAACAACACTAATAATAATAATAATAATAACACTAATAATAATGACAGTAATTAGTAAGGGGCGTCTGTGAATATTTGTTGTTCATCCTGGGTTAAGAATCAACACTCATTCCACTACCATGTTTGGTTAGGTTAGAATGCATGATTTTTTTCCTAAGACGATGAATAAATTACTAAGTTAATTGGTTGGTTGGTTAGTTTAGTTAGTTAGTAAAGGATAGAGTTAGTTACTAGAGAATGAGCTGTTTAAAGAGAGAGAGAGAGGATAAAAAATAGTTAGAGCGAGAGGGAAGGAGGAGGAAGGGGGTGAGGGGGAAGAAGGAGTAAGGGGATAATGTGGCACTTATTTATCTCTCTCTCTCTCTCTCTCTCTCTCTCTCTCTCTCTCTCGTACCAAATAAAAAAAATAAATTCATGATGTAACTATTTTGGTTGATAGATAAATTCGAATAAAACTCAAGAACACACACACACACACACACCCACACACACACCCACACACACACTTCAGATAGAGCTATAATATCATCAAAACACTAACCTAACCTAACACTAACCTAACCTAACACTAACCTAACACTAACCTAACCTAACACTAACCTAACCTAACACTAACCTAACCTAACAAAGAAGGGTAATAAGGCTTAAGTAAACAGTACCTTGCTGAGACAAAGAGGAGAGCAGACCGTTCGATACTAGTCCTTTCAGATTACTGCCGCCACGGAGAGAATGTTGCACAGTGGGGGGTGGGAGAGAGAGAGGGAGGGAGGGAGACAGAGAGGGAGGAGAGAGAGAGGGAGGGAGACAGAGGGAGGGAGAGAGAGACGCATAATGGCGGGGGGGAATCAGGTAGGATGTGAGGGGGGGGGGGGCAGGGTGATGGGGGTATCAGGTAGGGTGTTAGGGGGGGGGGGTGCAACACAGCAACTCATTGTACTAGGTCACTCCTTCATAATTGACCCTCTTGTGTGACTGGTGCCTCCCTGGTACTGCTGGATCACCTGAGGATTAGACACCCTCCCTCTCTCTCCTTCAAGCACTTTCTCTCCCTCCCTTCCACACTACCCTCCCTCCCTCCCTTCCACACTACCCTCCCTCCCTCCCTTCCACACTACCCTCCCTCCCTCCCTTCCACACTACCCTCCCTCCCTCCCTTCCACACTACCCTCCCTCCCTCCCTTCCACACTACCCTCCCTCCCTCCCTCTCTCCCTTCCATACTACCCTCCCTCCCTTCCTTCCACACTACCCTCCCTCCCTCCCTTTCACACTACCCTCCCTCCCTCCCTTCCACACTACCCTCCCTCCCTCCCTTCCACACTACCCTCCCTCCCTCCCTTCCACACTACCCTCCCTCCCACTCTACCCTCCCTCCCTCCCTTCCACACTACCCTCCCTCCCACACTACCCTCCCTCCCTCCCTCCCTCCCACTCTACCCTCCCCCCTCCCTCCCTCCCTTCCACACTACCCTACCTCCCACTCTACCCTCCCTCCCTCCCTTCCACACCCTCCCTCCCCTCCCTCCCTCCCTTCCACACTACCCTCCCTCCCCTCCCTCCTCCCTCCTCCACACTACCCTCCCTCCCTCCCTCCCTTCCACACTACCATCCCTCCCTCCCTTCCACACTACCCTACCTCCCACACTACCCTCCCTCCCTCCCTTCCACACTACCCTCCCTCCCCCTACCCCCTCCCTCCTTCCATACTACCCTCCCTCCCTCCCTTCCACACTACCCTCCCTCCCACTCTACCCTCCCTCCCTCCCTTCCACACTACCCTCCCTCCCACTCTACCCTCCCTCCCTCCCTTCCACACTACCCTCCCTCCCACTCTACCCTCCCTCCCTCCCTTCCACACTACCCTCCCTCCCACTCTACCCTCCCCCCTCCCTCTCTCCTTCACTCCCTCGAGACAGGAAGATGCTGGCCAGTGTACAGTGAACTTTTGAGTCGGTGTGTGTCTCTCTTAGTGTTTCTCTACCCGACTTCACTACTACCCGACTTTACCATTACCCGACCTCACTACTCCCCGACTTTACCATTACCCGACCTCACTACTATCCGACTTTACCATTACCCGACCTCACTACTATCCGACTTTACCATTACCCGACCTCACTACTACCCGACTTTACCATTACCCGACCTCACTACTACCCGACTTTACCATTACCCGACCTCACTACTACCCGACTTCACCATTACCCGACCTCACTACTACCCGACTTCACCATTACCCGACCTCACTACTACCCGACTTCACCATTACCCGACCTCACTACTACCCGACTTCACCATTACCCGACCTCACTACTACTACCCCAACTTGAGTACGATAACTTAACCGCTTGAGTATAACCTAACCTAACCCACCCCAGGTAGCGTTAGGGTGTTTAATCTTCAGGTGAATTAATCTAGGGGTGGTAAATCTTCAGGAAGGAAGGAATGATCCAACGCTGTAATGGTTCATGGGATCTTTGCATGTCTCAGAGAATCTTTATTGGAATAACACATACATAGTTATAACTTGTGAAGGAATATATTATGTTGTTTAATAATCTAATTGTTGTTATGTGTTTATTTTTCAATGTCTAGTGGTGGTATAGAAGGATAGTGAAATAGTTATAGAATACCCGGGGTGTAGTGGAGTGTATAGCGCCATCTGTGGGGAAGTGGTGGAAAAGAAGGATGGCTTGTGAAAGAGTATTTACAAATTAAGAGAGAGAAAGAGAGAGAACAAATGTTAATAATCGTATAATTATCATCCATTTTCAGAGATAATGACGACGACCCTGGCCGTTACATCCTTGTTGCTCGGAGTGCTGTTGCCATCCCCCGTTGCTGCTTTCTTGTGAGTTTTTTACACACACACACACACACAGTAGCATGAGTTCAACGCCACAATACTTGTTATTGTCAGAGAACAGGTTGAGCAAGTCTGGGGACAGCAATTCTAACTGTATTGAAGGAGGAGGAGAGAAGGTGGAGGAGGTTGGGGGGAAAAGAGGGTGTGGGTACATAAAAGGCTGTAGAATACCTCAGTTTTGTATCTTACATATCAACCTAATTGTCCTGACGGCGACCACAACAAGAGGTGGCCAAGACGGGATAAGGATATCATCGACCTGTGTAGGATCCCTTCACTGGTCCTGATAGTCTTGTCCAGGTCTATTTTGAAGTCCAGTACTGTCATGTTTTAATGGCTCGAGTTAGTAGGCTGTTCCATAGGTCTAACAGCCTCTGTGTAAAGAAGTATTTCCTTATGTTCATTCTGTATGATAACTTGATGAGGTTGTAGTTGTGTCCCCTCATGTTGGTGGTGCGTGACATCTTTGAGAAATGACCTGGATTTATACGTCTTTCAATACATTCAGGATTTTAATGAACTCCATGAGATCTGCCCTGTTGTGCCTTTGTCTGACGAGCTGTCAGTCTTGTATTATCAAGATGACTTAGTTCAGTGCTGCACTTTTTCTCGTGATGTTGTGTCCTGAAGGGAATGTCACTGTGCTTGTATACAGTCATCCACACGGGGACGTCTGGAAGACTCATAAAGTTGATGAAGCATTATCTTATCTTTATATGCTGTCTCCACTTGTTTTTCTGCCTTAGGAAATTGGTCTAGCACGACGCCTAGGTCTCTTCCTCCTGATACACAGGCGCCATGGTAGTGTTAATTACAGAGTAGTCGTGTTCTGGGTCTTTGTGCTCCCCTTGCAATTTATTTTCTTTGGTTGAGACATTATATTGACTAGCCAGCTTCCCAAATATCTTCATGATGTCAGCAAACTTCATTCTGCGAAGTGTATATTTTAATCAATATCGTTAATTTAGATCACAAACAAGATGGGTCCAAGAAAGAGTGCTTATGGTACTCCACCGAGAACCTTTTACCATCCAGAATGTACTACGTTTATGATCATTCCTTGTTGCATGTTTTTTGAGCCATTTCAATATTTTGGCTGTGATGCCATGTGCCTGGACCTTAGAGGCGAGTCATGCCTGTAGAACTTTGTCAAACGTTTTAGAGTAATTCATGCACAATACATGTACTGGTGAACCTTGGTCCACGTAGTCTGTGGCCATGTCAAGGAAAGTTAACAAGTTTGTCAGACAAGGTTTCTAATCCATAAGGCCATGTCGCCATGCGTTAATAAAACTCTTCTTGGTTAGGTATTGGATGATGGCATCCCAAATTTTTTTTTCAAAAGTATGTCACGTTAGACTGATTGGTCTCTCGTTCTATGCCGCACTCTTCCTGCCCTTCTTGAATAATAAGCAACACAATATGAATTATAAAAAAAAGGATGTAGGTTCTATAGGCATGATTTCCTGTTAGGAACAGTGTGGACAGAGCACACTGTATAGTTTAATCATAATAAACAGGTGTTAACACGTGTCCTCCCAACAGGTTACCGTCACCATGGGGGTACAGGTGTGAGTCAGGCAGGTGTATCAAGGAGGTAAACAATGGCATCGCTGGACTCGTGACTCTTAACCAGTGTAAGTTAACGTGTGGGCCCTTCGGTGTCCTGTGGCCACAACCCCAAACTGCTAAACTCGGGACAGATGTGGTCGAGTTCCTGCCCACCAACGTCTTCCTCACGCCCCTGATTACAGATGAGGTCCTCCCGCTGCTGCTAGAGGCCTTCGACATTTTCAAGGGAAACTTGGAGAAGCACCATCCACACTACAGCAGCGGCTCTGCGCCCTGGAGTTCTCATTGGAGTCCCTCCAGCGCTGTACACGGTGTAGAGGTGAAGGTACAGGTGGAGGGTGTGGAGACCTTCCTCACCCTCCATACCAACGAGTCTTATGAGATGCATATACACACTGACGGAGACAAAACTACAGCCACCATCATTGCTCCCAACTTCTTCGGTGCGCGCCATGCCCTCGAGACACTGACGCAGCTGGTGGAGTACCACGAGAACCGAGGCACACTCATGATCGTCAGAACCGCCTCCGTGTATGATGCTCCTGCCTTCAAGTACCGCGGACTGCTCCTTGACACATCTCGCAACTTCTTCAGCGTGGCGGCCATCGAGAGAACCTTGGATACTATGGCGGCCAACAAGCTCAACACCTTCCATTGGCACATCACCGACACCCACTCCTTCCCACTCTACCTGGAGAGCCTCCCTAACATGGCCTTCTACGGCGCCTACACCTCCAGCCAGATCTACCACCCGCACGACGTGCGACACTTGGTGCAGTACGCCAGAGTGAGGGGCATCCGCATTGTGCCGGAGTTGGATGCTCCAGCCCATGTTGGCTACGGCTGGCAATGGGGGGAGACACACGGGCTGGGCAAACTGGCTGTCTGCGTCAATAAGGTGAGCTTAATATTTGTTATAGGAATTTAGGCTTACTGGCGTTAGTTTGGCTCACTGTACCATAAGCGGCGTTACCAGTAGTTCAATATCAAGTTACGGAGGATTTATTATTTTCTCTTCCCTCTTAACTATTGTGATGATCATTACTAATTTTCCTGTCAACACCTTTTCAAGTCTAATGAGTCCACTCCAATCTTACTATGACTCCTGCCTCACCTTCCCCATGCCATCAGGTATCTTGACAGAATGACAGTCCTACTGAGGAGAATCTTCTACTCTCACAATATTAAGTCATAATTGTGTTGGATAAAAGTAAAAGGTATACCGGTACCTGTTAGCTGCAGCTGCCTCTATACATAAAAAGTGAAACTGCCCGACCTTCTCAAAGAAAACGGTAATATTTATCAGTGTAACTTTTTTACTTTTTACTTTTATCCTCTTCACCAAAAGATTGGCTCGTTAGCTGCTTGGGCGATCGGTCACGTCTCTGTTACGCACTGTTAGCAAGTACTGCGCATGCACCAGCTCCTGAATGTACCTGAACCTGCTCCAGTGTTGGTCAAGTCTGGTCTTGAAAGAGCTCACATTCGGTGCAGACACAACACTTTCTGGTATATTGTTCCAAGAGTTTACAACTCTCACACCGAAAAAGTTTGCCCTCACAGTTTTCTGGACCTGTGGCTTCTTCAATCTTGAGCTGTGACCTCTTGTGGGGCGAGCGTCCGCCAGCTCCAATTAAGGACACTCGACTGAGTAGTGCCCCTTGAGACGCTTATACACCTCAATTAGGTCGCCCCTTGCCCGTCTGTAGTATAAGCTAGGCAAGTTCAGGCGCTCCAATCTCTCAGGTTGGTTGAGGTGCCGAAGGGCAAGCACCAGTCTGGTGGCCTTCCTTTGAACATTTTCAACCAACTGACAGTCCCGAGCATATCTCGGGGACCAGACGGGGTGACAGTACTCCAGATGGGGAAGCACTTCACTCTTGAAGATCGTTACGAGGGACAGACCGTCTAGATGTCTGAACGACCTTCTTTAAGACTAGCGTGTGCACTAATCTCGAATACTGTACACGATTATAACCCTTAGTTTTGGAAGTAAAATATTGCACCATAAAACTACCATCTGACTCATGTCCTCACGAACCACCATGCCTTCACACCGCGTGGAAAATTTATCTTCTTCACGTTTATCAAAACGTCACTCATGCCCTCAGGAACCGTGGGAGTCATACTGCGTTGAGCCGCCTTGTGGTCAGCTCAACCTCGCCAACCCCAACATGTACACTGTGATGGCCAAGATCTATAAGGAGTTGGCTCAGGTCTTCAGCCCCGTTGACCTATTCCACTTCGGTGGAGACGAGGTGAGTCAACTCTGCTTAATACTTTCTTACAATACAACGCAGAGGGAACAATACGTGAACCTTGATATCTGGTCAAGTTTACTATAAAAGTCAGGTATATTCAGAGATTATATTCAGTTAATTTATTTGGGGTTCATCCATTATATCACCGATAAATACTGAGGAAGAGATGATTACATTTATGGGTTACTGACATAAAAAAGTATCTGTTCTTTATTTACAGGGAATAGCTTCAAAATTGCATCGATTAAAATTTGGAGTTTTGTAAAGTTTTGGAAGAATCCTAGGTTTAGCAGACAGGTGAATGAGGGCTTGTATTAGAAGAAATTGTCGTGTACACCTGTCATGCAACTAGACTAAAACACTAAATGCCTTTGTAGGCCTCACCTCATTCTTAACGATGGGCGTCTTATCTCTGTCTCTTTTGCTTCATATTTTTCCCCACTCCTACTCTTCACTCGCCCATGGCTCCGGCATTACATGGTTTCCACTAACTCGGTTTATTCAGGACACTTGTTGAGGTGGTTGTCGTACACTACAGGTGAACCTCAACTGCTGGAACACGACGGAGGAGATCACCTCCTGGATGACCGCTAATAACAACAGCCTTGACGCTGACGCCTACTATGACCAGTGGGGCGTGTTTCTGAATAAGGCTCAAAAGCTGTTCACTGAAGCTAACAACGCAGTCGAAGTGGCCGGCATCGTGACGGCATCTAGCCTGACGGTAGCTGACCGCGTAGAGCAGTACGTCAACAAATCGCAGTTCATCATCCAGATGCGGGTCATCCGCACCACCGACCCCATAATCGGGGAGCTTCTACGCAAGAACTACCGTCTTATCATTAGTAACTACGACGCTTGGTACCTGGACTGTGGTGTAGGGGATTGGTTAGGGGAGGGCAACAACTGGTGCAGCCCCTACAAGAGCTGGCAAACTGTGTACGACCACAGTCCCCACGACATAGCCACCAGGCAGACAGGGAGCTCTCGAAGTGACCAGATCGTGGGTGGTGAGGCGGCCATGTGGAGTGAGCAAGTCGACGAATCTGGTCTGGACGCCAAGGTGAGTCACGAGGCCTCAGCATTTGTCTGTGTTGTCAAGAGTTAGGATAGTGCTGAAAACCTGTGATATCATCGTGATTAGAAAACAGGAATTCGTCCTTGTCTTCCAAAAACGTTCCATCTCTAACTTAGCCAAATACAGTAGAAACAAGTATGCGAGTCCGAACACAAGATGGAAGACCTAGGTTAGGTTAGAGTACGTTATGTTAGGTTAGGTTAGCTTAGCTTTAATGTATTATAAACCTCTAGTCAATAGTTTATTGTTTACTCAGAACTTCCAAGAATTATTTAGTGAAATAAGTATGTACGATGTTAACTAGAGGGCGGGGGAAAAGAGGAAGCCGAGGGGCGCCTGTATGTCGGCAATGGTTTCCGTCAAAATGCGTTACACTTTTTATATAAGTGAGTGATATCAATACGTGGAGAGACTGAGGACCACACATAAAATTATTAATATATCTATGTATCCATGTACAACAGTTGTGGCCTCGTGGGGCGGCGCTGGCAGAGAGACTGTGGACAAACCCCCGCTCCAACTGGCAGCCAGCAGAGACCCGCTTCATCCACCACCGCCAGAGACTTGTAAAGCGAGGTGTTCAGGCCGAGCGCATCCAGCCTCAGTGGTGTTACCAGAACGAGGGCGCCTGTCGTCGTCAGCAGCCTCTGTTGCCTGTATTGGAGAATTGTCTACCCTGATCCTAGTTCTCATCAGGGCTGCTCTCGAGGCCCCTGTTGTGTCTCTAGAGCAGTGGTCCCCAATCTGTAGTTCTTGGCGCCCATGGAACCATATTATGGAGCCCACAAGGATTTATTAAAAAAATATACATTATTTTGGATTCCTTGTCAGAGTAAAATTATTGAAAATATGTAATAACTTGATACAACTTTAGAGAGAGAGAGAGAGAGGAACTGCTCGTTTGTCACGAGTCTGTCGTGTACAGGACGTGTATTTTTACCCCAGACCGGACCCAGAGAGAGAGCCAGCCTTCTCACTGCGGTAAATACACACGTCCTGTTCAAGAGCTTGTGGGGTATGGGATGTTTGTGTTCTCGTTCAGGATGGGATGGAGAAAGGAAACTCACAATGTGCTCTCTGTATACATGTTGTATTGGATGTACAATGCAGCTTGGTGCTGGGAAGGCAGCATGGTTACAAGCGTGATGTAGAGAGAGCTGGTTGGTGAGGACGCTCAGAGGAGGACCAGCCTGTGGGTCGCCATGCTCGCCGGCGGGAGCGAGGACCACCAGGCAGGCGGAGGAGGAGGAGGTGTTGCTGGCTGGTTGGTGTAGGTAGAAAGAGAGCGATCACCGCGAGGTCAGGTCTTAAATACCGGGAGTTGGCGTGGCTTAGTAGTTGACCCCCGCTCTGTGGGCGGCGCTGGTTGACCTTGACCACGAGGCATACACTGGGTAATTCGTGGGGTCGGCTACGCAGCGACAAACAGCGTTTGTAGGGGACAAATCCACTATAGTACTACTGGCAATGTAGAAAGTACACTGACATTAGGTGTGGTTGGACTACACAGGACAACACCCATGGTATAAATTTATGCAGAATTTCTACTGTGCTACCAAGCTCTAAACTGACAATAAACACTGTTGATTAAGAGGGTTTTATGCTATAGAAATACTGTACCGAATGCAATATAGACAAACTATTATTCTAGCCACTACAAATAATATTAAAAAGGTAGAGGTCTTTATTCTTAACGTTACATGACTAAAAATAGTTTCCGTAAATTTCTGTTACAGTTGAACATTCCTTAAGTACAGTAGCATGGTCAAGTAGTAGTACTGTATTGCCACACATCCAGTATACACAGTCAAGTAGTAGTACTGTATTGCCACACATCCAGTATACACAGTCAAGTAGTAGTACTGTATTGCCACACATCCAGTATACACAGTCAAGTAGTAGTACTGTATTGCCACACATCCAGTATACACAGTCAAGTAGTAGTACTGTATTGCCACACATCCAGTATACACAGTCAAGTAGTAGTACTGTATTGCCACACATCCAGTATACACAGTCAAGTAGTAGTACTGTATTGCCACACATCCAGTATACACAGTCAAGTAGTAGTACTGTATTGCCACACATCCAGTATACACAGTCAAGTAGTAGTACTGTATTGCCACACATCCAGTATACACAGTCAAGTAGTAGTACTGTATTGCCACACATCCAGTATACACAGTCTTGTCACACCAGAGTGCAGTAAGATGCTGACAACCTCTGTGAGTCCCTCTGAGTCACTCATTGACAACATCTGTTTCTGTTTGCCACTGAGGCGACTGAGCAGTGAGCCACATTGCATAATAACGGGATTAATATACAAATGAGTAACTGGCTACTCGTT
The DNA here is from genome assembly GCA_958450375.1 of Homarus gammarus. Taxonomy (NCBI): domain Eukaryota; kingdom Metazoa; phylum Arthropoda; class Malacostraca; order Decapoda; family Nephropidae; genus Homarus; species Homarus gammarus. Next base: position 1,184,502 of record CAUDMG010002125.1, on the reverse strand, counting down.
CAGGATATCACGAGACTGACTGCGTAATGCAATGGCTGAAATGAAGATGAGAGATTAATTATGGACGATAAGAACAAAACTTTTTATAAGTAATGTTTTCACAGTTGACGATATTTACTGAAAAATACCCCATGGGGTAATTAGTATCGACTGAGGGGGAGGGAGACTCGATGGAAACCAACAATAACCAAACAAAGCTATCATAATCATTATACTAAACATTATGTCCTTATTTTGTTGTTGTGCGTGTTAAGTGATCGTAAATAAGTTAATATGCATTGACTCCCTCAACCCGCAGTCTATGGTTGATCCCTGAACTATGTATTGTAAGGTTTCCGAAAGGTTTGTGGCTTTTAACAGAATAAACTAGTTTTTACATCAGCCATCGCCAGGTAGGTAGACTTCCTGGGTCGTGTTGGCGTAGGTTTAATAAGTTGAATAGAGTAATGCCGTCATTCTTTTTAAAACTACATATTGCTGTAAGTTTAATAGGACTTCCCAGAGGTTAATATCCTTTAAACAATTACGGACTCCTCATTCTCTCACTTATTATGTTGCCTTTGTTCTCATTCTTAGTTATATTTTGAAAACAAATATATATATATCCTATTATCGTCTAAGAGCCAGCATATTTCTACTTAGTATTATGGGGTCCTCAAATACTTTTCAAGCCAGATATATTAAAGTATTATGGGGTCCTCAAATACTTTTCAAGCCAGATATATTAAAGTATTATGGGGTCCTCAAATACTTTTCAAGCCAGATATATTAAAGTATTATGGGGTCCTCAAATACTTTTCAAGCCAGATATATTAAAGTATTATGGGGTCCTCAAATACTTTTCAAGCCAGATATATTAAAGTATTATGGGGTCCTCAAATACTTTTCAAGCCAGATATATTAAAGTATTATGGGGTCCTCAAATACTTTTCAAGCCAGATATATTAAAGTATTATGGGGTCCTCAAATACTTTTCAAGCCAGATATATTAAAGTATTATGGGGTCCTCAAATACTTTTCAAGCCAGATATATTAAAGTATTATGGGGTCCTCAAATACTTTTCAAGCCAGATATATTAAAGTATTATGGGGTCCTCAAATACTTTTCAAGCCAGATATATTACAGTTCACCCCGTGTGCTCTGAGGCGTCTCGTCACGGTGAAAATTTTCGGTCTAATTTTTGACGTAATGGCGGGATGATGACACTCACTCGGGAGTGACACGTCACTACTCTATGGTACATCACTTCAAATTTTCTTGAAATGGAAATATGTTGATAGTGTTATATTATACTTTCTTAAATTCTAGAAGGTTTGTTGTAAGAAAAGAACTTATGGTCCAAGATATCTTAAATCTGCTTTCCATCTCACAAAACCAGGATCGTATTTTGCATCTGAAAGGCATAATATGTAACCTTTTTTTTCACACCCAATAAAATTGTAATCAATTAAATATCTAACATGGTTATCAATGATTATCTTCCTCTTTTAGGTTGTGAAGTAGTTTGTTTTATCTTTTTTTTCGCTCTGGAAGACAGTAACTTATGCTAAAACGTCTATCACTTTACCTTTTCACACTGGTAGAATAAGTTATTTTCACGAGAAGCAAAACAAAGTAGACAATAAGAGAAAACATTGTTATTTTTATTTGAGTAGTAAATGAAGCCTAAAGGTGATGGTATGAAGGAGCAAGAGAGTGTCACCACCCCGGTATTGTGTTGGCAAACATGGAGAAGTGGTCAATGTAACCCTCATTTCTCCCCCATATTGGCTGTGCTTCCATTATTTAGCCACATAAGATGCAATCACTTGATCCCCAGAATGGAAAGAACTTTTGGAAGAAGAATAGCAAGTCGGTACCGGGGAGGTAGGTTGAGAAGTAGAGTAATAAGAGGTGAGGTGTCTGGTGGTCACTAGCAGACTGAACCCCGCCTCCTGTTATTAAACTGTATCTCTCTTTAGTCACTGTGTTTGAGGGCTTCCTGTCTTTATGTAAGGTATAGGATAACTTAATGGTGTACTTGTGTCGTGGGTGTGTGTTTGAGTGGTTGTCTTGTGGTGTTTTGGTGTGTAGGTCGACAGGAAACTTAAAAAAAAAAAAAATGATTAAAAGTGGAAATTTTTACGAGTTTTAAACCAATTCGTAAATCCTCTTACTTCTTTTTATATCCAGGAAGTAACAAGAGTCTTAGTGATGGAACGTAATTATCTAGGTTTAAAGTGTTAATATTGGCTATGCTGTGTCTTAGGTTAGTGATGCTTCTTGTACAGTTCCAGTTACCGTAAATTTAATGATGTTCTTGGCTGGTAAAACTATAATATACCTTTATAGAAACGATAATATTACTAAGTTTGAAATAATATACTAAAATATTCCTTGTATGTGTTGCTAAAAGAGTAAATATCCTCCCTCCTCCTCTGCAGTACCACAGTGAAGTAAGAGAAACTGTTACTGTGTGATATCTGGTTGTGGCAGGAATGAGCTACTGAGTCTTCTGTAGTATTCAGTAATAAACAGTTGTAGGTGTGCATGGTAGGGTTCTGTAGTTAGTTCCTCTTGCAACCAGCCATCGTTAAGTGATGTTCTTCTTTACTTCACTAGAGCAATGAAGATGTGTAGGCCGTGATGGTGTTTTTTTTGTTTTTGTTTTTACTCCCAGTACTTCTTTTGCCCAAGCCTGTATTAAAACAATCATCTGTGCAATTTCTTCAAGTAATGTGTCGTGGATGCTTGTTTTAATCATTACTTTGAATTTACTACCAAAGAAATAAGTACAACACTGCTTTCATGTGCTACACTCACTCACTCTTGACAAATGAAAACCAACAAATCACAGAATTATGTTTAATTTAGGAGAAACAGACCAAAGGACTCTACTGGAACTAAGCATTTGATGACTGTCTGCTATTCTTAGTTATATTGCCTTGCTGTGTACCTGCACTGTCTAGGTACTGTATAATGGAAACTGTATGCCTATATGGTCTGTGTGCATTGTATACCTGCATTGTCTATACACATCCAGAACTGTATACCTGCATTGTCTATGCACCGTCCATGCCACCAGTTGCAAACTTGTCCGTTGATTTGACTAAGGAAATATTACTATTACCGTATTATTATTACCATATATTTTTGTCATTATTGGTATTTTTATTATTAAAGTTTGACATTACTCAGTGGTGCATTTATGCCAGAGCCAGAGTTACATCAGTGATAGTTTATATACAGTACTCTACACTTAAGCTCATGGATGTAGTGGCCTTCTTACCTCATAACGAGTAACAAGAACAGCCGATAGGTGTCTCGAAATGATGTTTGTTGTAATTGTTTGGGTAACGGGAGGCTCGTGTATTTTTTATTATTCAAGACGATTAAACAATGATTTAATTAGCCTTCATCGTCGTGTGTCATAGCTCCCCACATTAGTTTATCACTCATTAATGAGGAAGTTGGTGCTGCTGCCTGAACAGTACGACTAGAGAGGAATTTTGAATGTTTAGTGTTGGCTATAGATTAGTGAGAAGGCTTATATTGTGCATCTTATTAAAATATCCCAGATTGAAATGCTAACGTAGTAGATATATGTGTGTGTGTGTGTCAGTCACTTTAGCTTGTCACTGTCGGAGGATGACTGACTTCATTCTTTTTATTTGTATTTCAGCATGCGAGCTGTATATGGTGCCATGCATCCTCCCATCACGCGTTCTCCCAAGTAAGGGCTTCTGCCGTCACCGTCTTTGAGCGGTAGATAGTTATATACTAAGTGTGTTATCAGGCAGTAGTGAAAACTTGTGAATAAACTGTAAGCTATGTAGTATTCACCTCAGGTTAGGCAAGAAATGAAACTTAACTGTCATAAAGAAACTTAGTGTCATATAAAGAAATTTAGTGTCATATATTGTATTAAATATCTATTCTGCTGTTAGTGTTAAAGCTACAGTGGGTAGGTCACTTTGGTATTCATGAATTGAAGTTTGTCATTCACTGTTTAGCTGTAGAGTGTGAAGAAGTTTATCATTCATTGTGTAAGCTGTAGAGTATGAAGAAGTTTGTCATTTATTGTGTAGGCCGTAGAGTATGAGGAAGTTTATCATTCATTGTGTAGGCTGTAGAGTATGAAGAAGTTTGTCATTCACTGTTTAGCTGTAGAGTGTGAAGAAGTTTATCATTCATTTTGTAGGCCGTAGAGTATGAAGAAGTTTGTCATTTATTGTGTAGGCCGTAGAGTATGAGGAAGTTTGTTATTCATTGTGTAGGCTGTAGAGTATGAGGAAGTTTGTCATTCATTGTGTAGGCTGTAGAGTTTGAGGAAGTCGATAGGATCAGAAGCCACAGATATTGAAAACTCATTTAACTGGGAGACCACAGGACTTTTGTGGGGCATATGAGGGAATGTAAAAGAATAAAACGAAGACTTACAGAACAGTATTTAGAAAAAACCTGTAATCTTGGTGAGGGTAGTTGAGGTGTTTTAAGTTTCCTGAAGATACTTGGGGGTGTTCATAGTCTAGTCTGCTGTATGGTAAAAATGGTTAATGAGATGCAATAAACCATCCATCTGTGGAAAATAGCTACACTAGTTTCTATATAGATATATAACGCGTCACATGCTCTTTGGCCAAAATTTGAGATGCACAAATTCAGTTCTGTGTGATGCGAATTATGGTACTATGAAGTTTAAAAATGCTGTGCTGTACATAAGCTGTAGTATGTGAAATGTGAAAAAAAAAGGTAGCAACTGCAAAGATAAATGAGGAAATCAATTTTACTGAGAGATTTTGTCCGTCTTTTGAGTTGCCATTGTACAGGACGGTGGTCATGTGGGGTGTGTGTCTGAGGCATCTGTTGTATATCTCCCAGACTCATGGATGACGTATGTTTAGACCTCAAAATTTTAAATACACAACCTCCTTTTACATGATGCAATTGTGGTACGTACAGTAAAAAAAAAAATCATTAATTAAAATACTGAGCATAACTTTTTTTAAAACAATTTACCCCTTGTGGAAATATGAGAAGATGGTATAGTTTAATAGTTGCTTAAGAATTTTGCTTTTGCATGCCAATAAAGGTCACCAAATATGTCAGCAGATTTTGTATAGAGGCTGTACAGTTCTTGCCATTTTGTTAACTTTGCCCATTGCTGAAATATATCCTGTGGATACCCAAAGGTGTTCATATTTAGAAGTAAATGAGGTAATTAAATTTATGGGAACCAGTAACTACTACAGTACTAAATTTTGAAAATACAACCACTGTGTAGTTTCTTCTTGTCCGTGTCTCATTATGTTCCTGTGTGTGTGTGTGTGTGTGTGTGTGTGTGCGCGCGCGTGCGTGCGTGCGTGCGTGCCATGCTGCTGCCTCTGGTCAACCTGAGATAATGGAATGATGGTGACTCAGTGAATCACCTCAGGCAACAGGTGGTGGTGAATTAGTTCAGTTACTGACCAGAGCTGCTACAAGTCTGCCCAGTGATCATATGAAGTTGAGTCATTTTCATTACCGGTAACTTGATTCCTCATTTATTTTTAAAGGGCTCTTGTTATTTTCTTGATAATTTGTGTACAGAATTTTATGATTTATAGTTCAGTATTGCACCACAATTGCTTTATCTAAGACTGATGAAGTGCATTTGAATATTTTGGCATAAAGGTACAGTGTAGATATGGGGCACTACAGATGCTCGAGACCTCCCAGGGTGCCACTCACCGTCGCGTCCAGTGAGAAGTTGAAAAGTAGCCAATTCTTCTCGCGAACATTTATTTTCCTCATCAGCTTTCACAGGGGCTTAACTTTTTTTCTTCATAATTTACATACAGTGACTACCACCTCACACGCCGGCCTCGTGAGGGCCCTCCACACCCTTTGACCGGTGGACAGCAGATTATGTGAGTACAGTACACGATACAGTTATCTTTATTACCTTTGTGATTATCTTCAGTACAGTACAGTAGTGTGTTTGTGTGTGGGGGGTTCAGTAATGTTTATTGATAATATTTAACACCTTCAGGCATATGTATTTCTCAGTGAAAAGTGAAAATTTTGAGAGGTTAATGTGGAGTTTTGAGACCAAGGAACATAACTCTTTTATTTTTTCCCCTCTTTGGACTTAACTTTGACACACATGACTACAGTGTACACAAGCTGTATACGAGACAGTAATCTCTGTGTATATCATGGGCAAACCACTCTCTTGGTAGCTGCTCAGTGTGCCTTTAGAGAGAGATGGTTATTTTACTTCATGCTAGAGATACGGTAATGATTTTTCTCTTGGAAGATATCTGCTATCTCTGACGATAGAAACTTAAGAGCAATACAAGGGCTCTGTGTGCTGGTGAACTCTCAACAGTGTAAAGGTCAGGATATATATATATATATATATATATATATATATATATATATATATATATATATATATATGCTGATAACCACCAGGAAAGAAGAAAACACGAAGTTCCCAAGCGCTTTCGTGTAATTCACATCTTCAGGGGTGAGTACAGACTAGTCTGTACTCACCCCTGAAGATGTGAATTACACGAAAGCGCTTGGGAACTTCGTGTTTTCTTCTTTCCTGGTGGTTATCAGCATATACCTAGATCACGCGCACCTACAGTGATTTACTTGCATATATATATATATATATATATATATATATATGTATATATATATATCTATATCTATATCACACGGGAGAATGGAAACAACGGAGTACCTTAGCTTTCGTCTTTATTCAAGACATCTTCAGAGGCAACTGGATTACATGGACAGAGAGGCTTAAATATACAGGGTGACCTTAAAAACAGGAGGTCAGGTCATAATGATGACATCCACTAATCCACACACCAACACACACGTAGAGGCGCTTAAGAGAAGGGTGGTGACGTGACTAACCAGGTCAGGTCAGAAAAAAGGACCCACAAAATAACTATCCTACATCTAGATCAAAGGTTTTCAAAGCATTTTTAACCTTGGGCCACTGACAAATAAATTTATGTAACATATTATCAGTTTTGAACTGACCATCACTAAGGTTTATTGATTTTAATTCCTTAATCAAACTAGCTTCAACAAGAAGTCTTTCTGTGACACAAGATGATTTGAATACTTCTAAGCTTTTTTCCCAAGCAATGGGGTGATTATTATTCCTAACATGAACGAACAAGGCACTGCTTTCAGATGCAGTTTTGATATTATACTTATGTTGTTTGATTCTGAGCTGCAGAGTTTTTCCTGTCTGACCTACATAATTACAATTACATTTGCTACATGGAATACAATAAACACTTCCATTTACATTCAAACTAGGGCTATTCCTTATTAACATATTGGTAATGGTTGAGTCATACTTGAAAACAACATTAATATTTAGAAGCTTGAGGGACCGAACTAACGGGACAAATTCATTACGATAGGGCAGAGTCAAAATATTCTTAAGTGTAGGAACTTGTCTAGTTTGAGAGGAATGAAAGGATTTTTTAGCCCTTTTATAACAACGATCAACAAACACAGAAGGGTACCCGAGTTTCTGTGCAATAGAACGAATGTGTTTCAATTCAGAGTCACAAATACGCAGACATCTTAAAAACATAGCAGAAAAAACTGACATTTTGGTAGACTCAAAGTGATTCGATAAAAAGTGAATGAAACTATCAACCTGTGTGGGCTTTCTATATACCTTAAATTTATAGTTTTGGCCATTTCTTATGATAAGCATATCAAGAAATGGAAGGGATTCATTTATTTCTCTTTCAATTTTGAACGTGATACTAGGGACAATATCATTAAGCTTGTCTAAAAATTCCAAAGGGTCACTGTTTCTAGGCCAAAGACAAGTTCTTACACTTAAGAATATTTTGACTCTGCCCTGTCGTAATGAATTTGTCCCGTTAGTTCGGTCCCTCAAGCTTCTAAATATTAATGTTGTTTTCAAGTATGACTCAACCATTACCAATATGTTAATAAGGAATAGCCCTAGTTTGAATGTAAATGGAAGTGTTTATTGTATTCCATGTAGCAAATGTAATTGTAATTATGTAGGTCAGACAGGAAAAACTCTGCAGCTCAGAATCAAACAACATAAGTATAATATCAAAACTGCATCTGAAAGCAGTGCCTTGTTCATTCATGTTAGGAATAATAATCACCCCATTGCTTGGGAAAAAAGCTTAGAAGTATTCAAATCATCTTGTGTCACAGAAAGACTTCTTGTTGAAGCTAGTTTGATTAAGGAATTAAAATCAATAAACCTTAGTGATGGTCAGTTCAAAACTGATAATATGTTACATAAATTTATTTGTCAGTGGCCCAAAGTTAAAAATGCTTTGAAAACCTTTGATCTAGATGTAGGATAGTTATTTTGTGGGTCCTTTTTTCTGACCTGACCTGGTTAGTCACGTCACCACCCTTCTCTTAAGCGCCTCTACGTGTGTGTTGGTGTGTGGATTAGTGGATGTCATCATTATGACCTGACCTCCTGTTTTTAAGGTCACCCTGTATATTTAAGCCTCTCTGTCCATGTAATCCAGTTGCCTCTGAAGATGTCTTGAATAAAGACGAAAGCTAAGGTACTCCGTTGTTTCCATTTTCCCGTGTGATTTTATCAAGATTTATCTTATCCACGTTTTCATTGTGGATTTACGCGAAATATATATATATATATATATATATATATATATATATATATATATATATATATATATATATATATATATATATATATATATATATATATATATATGCAGCATATCTATTCCATTTCTTTTATAGGTCATGCCTCTGTGTGGAGTTTTATGTTTTTGGATGTGTGACATATTTGTATTAATTTTTCAGGTCAAGCCCCCGCAAGGAGAGTACCCAAAAGAAGCCAGAGCCGAGTGACAGCTTCCAGGACTACCAGGAGTCAGTCAATGACGCCTGGGACTGTGGAGATGATGAGTTCTGCGTTATATCAGGTACTGGACGAAGGGTTGGGAGGAAGGGCATGGTCCTCCTAGCTGTACTGTGTCCCCCCCCCCCCTCTCTTCTGCCGACTCTAACTATTTACAAATTGGCCCATAGTGTCAGCCGCATAGGCCGGCCATCATACGTCACATACGAGTTGAGGGGGGATGTGAAGGTGAAGCCTTGTGAATGTGAGGTCTTGCTTCAGTGCCGAGACATGTGGCATACCTACTCAGACCTTGTGTATGTCACAGGACAGCCTGTCATTGTGGTGGAATGGGGTATGCAGTATTTAGGGGAAGTGTGTCCCAGCATACAGTACAGTCTGCATCCATTCTGGTCAGTGCAGGTCTCACAAGATCATGAATGTCCAGGTTTTCCCTTCAGTAGAATAAACATTTTCCTATTTTTAAAACTCTCTTTCCCATTGACTACATTTTGCTGGTACTGTAGGTGATATAAACATTAAGTCTGTTAAGTTTTTTTTAGTACATCTACAAAATTTATTCGGCTTGTTTTGTTTTCTTGTAAAGGAGGATAATCTTTTTTTTTCCTCCGTGTGAAATGCCCTAAAGCTCACCGTTGTGAATCATTATGCTCAGTGATATAAGACTCACTTATATTTGACTAATTTCTTTGTAGTAACTGGTACCTAGAATTATCCATCATTATCCACCTTTTTGTAGGTCTGGAAGTAAGGCATCAAATGTGGGTAGACTTCTTATTGTTCTTATTATATACAGTATAGTGATGTTTCTCGTCTTCCAGATGTGAAAATATCAAATCGGATGGTTCAGTCTGCAGCCCTCAGTGTGATCAACAGCCACCGATCTGGGCAAATGCCAACCAGTAACTTAGCGGAACTCCACCAACAGATCCAACCTTCCATAGCCCCTACAGAAGCACCTGCAGTCGAAGTAACAACATATCCGCCAGTCAACAATATTCACTCTTCCGCGGGTGTGTTACCTTGTATGCCAGCGAGTAAGCTCATGTTATTCTCCATGAGAGAAATTTGATTGAATTGACTGGATACTAATTGCACCTCATGCATTGAGCCATAAACACATCACTCCTAGTAGCATTTCGGTCAGTCATATCATGATGTCAGGATATTCTATGACATGTATTTGAAGTCTTAAGAGGTGTGGTTTTAATGTGATAGAGGTGATGATGCTTCAGGTCGAAATGGGTCCCTAGTTCTCATAGGCCCCAACCTTACACGATCATTAGGAGAGGGGGCCCCACCATTTGGACTAGGCCCTTGTGCTAATGGTCAGCTTAGATTCTGGTCTGTCGTGAACTGGTTGGCACCCATTCGACCACTTGCCTCCAGATGACCAACGGCTGATATGTTGGAGGAAGATAGCACAGTACCTGGACCCAACCCTCAAGTTCACAGAGGGAATAAATGGTCAGAAACACAGACAGATGAATGGAATCATTGTGTGTTCAGTTCCAGGCTATTCATGTTGTTGAGCTGGCTGGTCATCATAGGTCTTAGTGCTGTGATGGTGGGTCCTCTTGTTTGCCTCGGGTTAGTCAGGCCATTGGTGCAAAACATTAGAAAAATGGTCTTCATATAGAGGATTGGATTGCAAATTTGTGAAAGAAAGTAATCGTTGGTTAGGTTGAGTTGGTATTTGTGATGGAGTTTCATCGTCTATTGCTCTGGTGCATAGTGATAAGAGAGCATAAACAGACTGTTTGATTGACCCAAAAAAGTAAAAAGCTAAAGGGAATTATTGAAATGTAGTTATATTTACCTCATGAAAATAAGCAACGGTGTTGGGTAATTAAAAAGTAAGCAGAGGCTGTAAAGAATTGTTGAAGCATGGTTGTATTAATCTCTTTATCAATATGGAGTCAGTTAGTAAATTAGTCCACAGGAATCGCTTGGCAAAACACATGAAGAACAGAAGAATTGTTTGATGGCAAGGATAACATGTATAATTAAAATGCTTGTAATATAAGAAACAGCATAAGAGATTAGAATTTATTGTTTAGTCAGTTACCTAAAAATTTGCTTGGATGAGATGAGTTGTGAGGTTTTGTGATAAGGTTGGTCGATCATGCTTAAGTGAAGTATAATATATTAGTATCGACTTTGCATTGTAGTAGGTAAGCCAGACAAAAATTTCACACCGTTTTAGTAATATAGTAGATAATGAGATCCATAACGTTATGAGTAGGAGTAGATAACGAGATCACAAACCTTATGTGAGGGTAGGAATGTTGGTGATAGTTGGAGGTCATGTTCATTAAACGTTATGACAGGGTGGGAGTGTGTCGATGCATGTGTAGCATGTACTAATAACCAGTCTCATGAAGAGTGTGCGGTCATCTTCCAGGAGTGTCTGCAGGAGAGATGTAATGCATGTTAATTCATTTGACTAACAGATTATATAAAATGGATGACAGTGTATTTGGAAAATGTTTAATGGTCATGTCAGTATAATCACTCAGTCAGGAAAGCATTTAATTGTAGCCATTGAGAGAAGATGCTTATTGCTCCTGAGCTTCACAGCTTGTGGCTTGCTACATTACTTGAGCCTGATAAAGGATCCCGGAGACAGCACTGTGTTGTCACCACGTCCATATGCTTTTTATCTAATAACAGTTGTCGGAGCAGGTTGGGACCATGACCCTTGTTCCCCATCACATTGTTACAGTACATTTCTTACCCTGGAGCTAGAAGTATATCCTCTACCCATCATTATAAGCTGATCCTAATACTGATGTCATGGATATGTTGTGTTTCCCCCCCGACAAACAGTTGAGGGCGTCCTCCCTCTGTCCAGACTAGACCCATCAGCAGCAGTCATACATAGGACTCCAGTCATCAGTACCTCGGGTAAACAACTCCACTCACCGGTTGTCCTCCTCACACCACCTCTCTCTCTCCCTCGTGCACTGATATGTCATAATGTGTTGATGTCTTCACCCACACACTTGGCTGGCTCACTTACTCACTGATCTGTTATAGTACGTCTTTACTAACCAATCACTAACGCCTTCACCCACGCTCTTGGCTCACTCACTCGCTACTCTCTTATTATATGTGTCTGCTAATCAGTTAACCCTTTGCCCACTTTTTTCTCCCTTGCCAACTACAGTAATCTGCTTAATATTTTTATTAATTATTTCCCCATTATTAATAGATTTATTATTAATATTATTAATGCTCTTACAATTGATCTATGATATTATGGTGATTTTTAATTAAATATACTTACACTGCTTGGCTATTCAATTGACCTCTTGCAGCTTAACACTTAGTATTAGGCCATTTGTGATATATATAATGGATTTCAGTCTCCAATTTCAACTCTGCTGGTATTTCTCTTTATGTTTCCTCAAGAATATTACCATCTGCACCACATGAGAATTTTATTTGTATATTTTGGTGATTTTTAATAATAAGTTCTGTAGTAATTTGTATAGAGTTTCTTCCTCTTTACATCTTATGCTAGGCTCCAGGGGGCACATTAATTATTAATTTGATTTTTAGGACATACAGTATAGTATTACTGGGGTGCTGCAGCCAAATGGATATATTAATAGTCACCTGTATTAAGGGTAGTTCGTTTGTGCCGAGGGTGCCCTCGGTCTTTCCAGCTGTGGATGTGTTCCTATCTTTTTAAGTTGGAGAAGTGAAGGCGGGTAAGTTGTAGCATTGCCCTCACTGTTGTCTCCTTGTGTACTGAAGACTTGGTACATAGAGAGTTGGTATATACTGCCCTCTGCCCCCCCTCCCCCCTCCCCCCACACCACCCACCCACCTCACATAACCAGTACCGGATTATCCATTAGGTACAGTAGGCACAGTGCCTAGGGCCTACGAGATATTGGGGGCCTACGAAAAATAAAACGAGAACTTTTCTTCCCCTTTTTCTACAGGTTATTATTAAATTGATACTGGGGTACTTTTTTTCCATTTATTTATTACTTAATCCTATTAGTGTCCACCAGCTAGCTGTGCTTCTTGTAAACAAAACTATTTCTGTACTGTACAAGAACAGCTGATCTGACCCATTTTCTTTTACTCAATTCATGGCAAACATCACTGAATCTTATTCTTTCGACATCACATTTTATAATTAGGTACTAGCTTGTGTTATTAGTGAATATGCTGTCAAATGGGGCCCCATATCTTGGAGGTGCCTAAGGCCTACGAAAGTCTTAACCCGGCCCTGCACATAACAGGTCGTCCTCCTGGTATCAACTCTCTTATAACCAGTATTTACCTCTCTTTTAGCCTCTCTGTTCTGTCCCATACCCCACACTCCCTCCCGCAGTACTTCAACGCCACTTCTAGTAGGGGATAATAATTACAAAGTATGTCATTCACCTCGTACTGCAGTGAAGATCTAAGAGTCCGTCATAAGTTGTGGCAGTTTAGGTTTGTTTAAAAGTTCTCTCGATCAGTCAGTCAGTTAGTTTACCAGTCAATTAGTTTGTCAGTCACTTTGGATTAGTACTTTTACTCATAGACAAATGATGCTACAGAAGAAATTTAACTGTTTCCTCTTTCTTTGTTCTCTCTTTTTTTCTTCTCTCTCAATCTTTCTCTCTCATTACTTTATAGGTTAGGTTATTAATTAGAGTTTATGCCATAATTAACTTTCCCTCAGTTGAATGTTGCTTTCCAAAACATCTCTATAAATATACTGTAGTTTTCATGACTTTCTTCTCCAATTGCAGTTTTTATACAGTGTCTCCAAAAATTTATGTGCACACTGCCTTACAGGTTTTTGTGGAGATCACATGAATATTCATATAACAGCAACAGTGGGAGACCTCACACAACAATTAAGGACAAGGTTGGTGGTGTAATGCATATATTCACATATTCTCCACAAAATATTTGTAAGGCAGTGCGTATCCATTTTTTTTTCTTGGATTCCAGGTATAAGTTTTCAGTATACAGTACAGTATTAGGAGAGGTTTATAACAAATGTCACCTCCCATGTGTTATTCCAGGTAATGAGAGAGACATGGTCAAGCAAGAGAAGTTCCTAGAGTTAATCTCCAGCAATAGCACCAACTTAATGGAGCTGCGGAAACTCTCCTGGTCGGGGATCGCGCCTCCTGTGCGAGCCGTCACGTGGAGACTCCTCAATGTAAGTCTTGTACTGTGTGCCGGTGACTAGGTGGCTTCTCTGCATGGTGGTAAATGACATGACTTACTTGACTCCAGGTATATATGACGGCATTTTATATATTAGCCTCCTTGTGCATGGGATCACCTCTGTACTGAATAAAGTTGTCTAGTGTTAGTCACCAAGAATATTAAAAGCGGTGTCCCATAGTGAAGGGGGTTATAATTTCATAATAAGATTTTTAATATTACCTTTCCTAGAGCATTATTGTATATATTTCTGTATTTTCATATGTTGCTTCCTTTTATCACTGTGACAGGGTTACCTCCCAGCTAATGCAGAAAGGCGGGAAGATACCCTGAAGCGGAAACGTGAAGAATATTGGAGTTTTGTGAAGCAGTATTATGATACCCGCCACGAAGATATTTACCAGGACACTTTTAGGCAGGTGAGGTTTAATTTCTTCGTGAGTTTGAGAATGTGGAGAGATGTGATGAAAGAGAGAGAAGAGCTATACTATATCGCCAATATAAAAAGTGAATCAGATCTACACTACATTAATCCTTTTGCCGTACATATTTTGTTTACACACTCTTTAAATATAACTACCTATATTTTTTCATATGTGGGTGCAAATTTAACAGAACCTCGGATGTGTAGTGACTCTGGGTAATGCTGTTGACCTGTTGTTCTAGAGAAAACACAATATATCCTGGAATACATCTGTGTTGGGACATATCCACTGTGTAAGGTGATGGATTACTGAACTGTACCAGAGGGATGTAAGGGGAGGTGTTTGGCTGTGAAAGTAACTAACTCATCTTTGATAGCAGCAGCAGAAACAAGGGCATCAGAATAAAAGGAAAAAAGAAGAAAAAAAAGAAGAAAAAAAACGCCAGTGTAGAAAATAGAAAAACCAGTAACACAAGGATGTCCTTAGTAACTGTGTGCTGTGGATAGCTTTTATTAAACGATAAATTTGATAATGAATGATAGTAATTTTTAGATTTATAATGCAAGAAATGCCTTATGTGATTTTGCATACCATTTGGTCTTAATTAACCTGTTGTAAGTTCATAATTAGTTTTATCTCTTCTTTGTACTTTTAATTCAAATGTCACATAGAGGATGATTACAGAACACCCCATTACTAAAAGCTGAAATAGGTTCCTCAGTATCAGATGTCATGAAAACAAACCTAGAAGCCTTTGGAAGTTAGTTAGGTTGTCTTGATGATGGCGGTGAAAGAGTATGTGAAGGTTTCAGAAACATTACGGTGGTGACCTGCCTTCATACATTAGGTGTTGGGGCCACTGATATAGTCATAGGTTGTCTGTGATTGATAATATTAGGTGTTGGGGCCACTGATATAGTCATAGGTTGTATGTGATTGATAATATTAGGTGTTCGGGCCACTGATATAGTCATAGGTTGTCTGTGATTGATAATATTAGGTGTTGGGGCCACTGATATAGTCATAGGTTGTATGTGATTGATAATATTAGGTGTTGGGGCCACTGATATAGTCATAGGTTGTCTGTGATTGATAATTTAGGTGTTGGGGCCACTGATATAGTCATAGGTTGTCTGTGATTGATAATATTAGGTGTTGGGGCCACTGATATAGTCATAGGTTGTCTGTGATTGATAATATTAGGTGTTGGGGCCACTGATATAGTCATAGGTTGTCTGTGATTGATACATTAATGCTCTGCTTCTTCTTTTCCAGATCCACATAGATATCCCAAGGATGTCCCCTCTGGTGCCTCTCTTCCAGCAGATCATCGTGCAGGAGATGTTTGAGCGTATATTGTACATTTGGGCCATCAGACATCCGGCCTCAGGTTATGTTCAAGGAATTAATGACCTGGTCACTCCATTTTTCATCGTCTTCCTTCATGAAGTGGTTCCCAGAGGTACTGGTACAGTCATAGACGTGATCTCTGGTTGTTGGGGGATCATAGAATTATGGTTATTTCATCTGAGGCGTTTGGAATAGCAAGGACATATCACCGGATTGCTCAATTTCCTATTTTATATATCAGTCCATAGCCCCAGCATTCTTTTACCAGTTAATGATGTCGGGCAACGTGGGTATGCCTCCAGTATGGTGCAATCCCCATAAGTTAAACGGGGGCAGAAAACATACACTACAGCCTGAAATTTGAGATGATTTGAGATGTTCAGACATAAGCCCTTGCTAATTCTATACACCTCATTTGTTTCTCCTTTGTGTTTAGTTCTGTGAGAAAACCATCCAAAACAGTTTGTATTTATGTCTCAGCCAACACTCAGAAATGTTGATGTAGTCTTTTAACACTTGACAATGCAGAGAAAATTAATTACAGTAATAAGTAAAGGGAAATATAGACATATAGACTAATTTGGACTTATATTCTTCATATGAAAAATAGTGTCTGTAATGTTTTATTTCTCGGTGTGATAGAACAGGAATGAACACCTAGAAAATAGTGCTTAGAGAGAGGTAGAGAGAAACCCTGTTACTACCTGTGGGGAGGTTAGAAGTTAGGTTAGATTATGTTATGTTAAGTTAGCATTAGGTTAGGTTAGATTATATGTTTGGTATAGGTTAGGTTAGCATTCGGGTGTTTAATTGTCAGGTGAAATATGTCGGTGTGTCTCATCGTTAAAGTGACCAACAAAGCATATGGCAATTATCCAGGTCCTTGTTGAGGTGGAATAAAACTCTTATCACAGCATCATCTAGCACTATAGTGGGAAAAGACTTCTAAAAGAGTTAGATAAAAACGTCATTCATTTGCAGGAAATTAGGGGAAACTGTGCACGAGAAAGTTGTCTTAGAACCAAACCAAAGATATGATGATGATTAGATGTTTGGGAAAGGAACATTGAATGAATGTGAGATTTCTATAGATGATGTTCCTTCTCTTTTTCTTCCATTTCCACTTCTTCCTCCTCTTTTTTTTTCTTATTCTTCTTTCTTCCTCCTCATCCTTCTGTTTTTTATTTTTTCCTTTTCTGCTTCTTCCCCCTCTTCTTCCTCCTCCTCCTTTTAACCACACAACTTTCAACACGACAGAAGAGAAATTAGACACGTACGACGTGGAATTAGTAGCAGAGGAGGACCGGGCAGTGGTGGAGGCGGACAGCTTCTGGTGCATGTCCAAGCTTCTCGACGGCATCCAGGATAATTACACCTTCGCTCAGCCGGGAATACAGACTAAGGTTCAACAACTTGGGGAACTTATGAAGAGAATTGATGGTGAGTTAGTCTTTACTGCCTACAGGGAATAAATTATAAAGTCAGAGTTTCTTATATTGGATTCCTTAAAACTATAACTAAAACAAATGGACGTGACATAAATAGATTTGTTTCCTCTAGTGGTAATTTGTTTGTAACTATTGTATGGATAAAGCACAGACTGTTCCCTGGGTGGGGGTCCTTATTGGCAGGAGGATATGAGGATTAAAGCTTGGGGTCCCTATTGTGACTGACACAAGTCTGATGGAGAAGTGGACCAACTGATAGCATTTGTCATGGTGAACCTGATGCCTCACTTCAAGGCTGGGAATTCAAAGTATTGATTCAGCCTTGGTTTGATGGGTGAGAAGATGGTCTGTCGTAATTCCACTGGCAGGCTCTGTCAGGGCATGTTCTAGCTGATCCACTCTAATAGGTCACTCAGCACTCCCCTTCAATAATAAAATAGGATGTTTTTGTTTCAACCCGTCATTTATAAAGTGAACTCTGGCTGATTCACTTGAGATATTTTTTTCTTCTATTTCTTGATTACAGTTAAGGATCTATCTCTTTATCTTCATTATCATTGTTTAACAACCATTTTCTGCACTTCTTTGCAATGACATTTATTCAGATACGTCCCTCCGTCATGAGACGTTACTCATGGCACGACAGACATGAATGGCTTTGATGACTTACATTTCCATAACAATTTAACAGATCATTACAGTTATTGATTCCTTGTCTTGTTTTCCCACAGTCAGTCTCCACCAGCACCTAGAGAGGCACGAGATAGACTACCTTCAGTTCTCTTTCCGCTGGTTTAACAACTTGCTGATGCGCGAGATGCCACTGGGGTGCACCGTACGGCTCTGGGACACCTTACATGCAGAACCAGATGGTTTTTCTCACTTTGTGCTCTATGTGTGTGCTGCCTTCCTCAAGTACTTCTCACAACATCTAATGGCCCAGAGGGACTTTCAGGTAGAGATACTATTTATTTACGTGCAGTATTGAGGAGCATGCAGTACTATGTTACTGTGTTGTGTCTGACTGGCTATCTGTCTCTGATAAATAGTTCTTTTCCACTAAGTAGCTTTAGTATTCTTCTTCCAATTCCCTTCTTATTTAATGTGAATGTTACTCCCCCAAAATTCAGGACAAGGTCACCCATAACAATTCTATATTTTACAAATAAATACCAAAGTTTTCATACAGAGCTTGTTCTTGTAGGCAGAGATTGTTCTTCCATGCGTGTGAGGGCTGATCTTTTTAAATAATTCATTTGTTCCACTTCGGGCTCTTTGATGATGTTTGATGGGTATTCCCTGGATTTATTAGTACATTTTTCCAATCTCAATGTAGCTTAGTGCTGTGGATAATCCATTTAATGAGGACTAGATTTCAATGTTATGTAATGTCACATTGACTTTGAGAATGGTCTGTGAGTCACAGCTTGTGGTTCTTGTGATAAGTTAGATTGATGACCCTGGATATACAGTAAACTCTCTAATTTGGACGACTGTACAGTGTAATTAGGGGAAGGCCTGTCTGGATTTGGTGGGTGTCTGTATTGTCTACAGATATTGCAGGTTGGAAAATTCCATAGGATGGGGTTTTCTGACTCAAGCCACCTAAGAACACCAAACTTACTATAATTTTTAACCCAGACTTAACACTTTCGTGGTTTTTATACAGCACATGAACGCTGTTTAGCCATTTGCGGTTTTAACATCTATGAAAAGAAAAATTTCCACTTGTCTTTCATACCCTCTCAGTTCAGCCATACTCAGTGAGTCACTGAGTGGCTGCTGTTGCTGGGAGCTCTAGTACACCTGTCAGCAGTGTGTATTGTCTTGGCTGTGACACAGCTCCATTCAAGCTTCACACTCCCAAAATACCTCCATTTAATTGCCTCTATCATATACTGTATATATATTTTTTTAAACAAACATTAGGTAAGTATTCATGATCAGTTTTGGTTAAAAAAATGTGTTTCTAACTTAATTACAACTGATTTTATAGACTCCAGTATAAACATTATACTGTATTTTCAAAATATTTTGTGTAAGGATATTTTATTGAAGCAAACTTGAAGACCATTTATTCCGGATCATTAGTACCAAGTACATCTTTCTTACACTATTAGAACAGATGTTATGGATAAAAGTTTAGACACTTTTTTGCTCCCTTTAATATTTTTGCTCGTAGCGATAACCTAGTATAATGGGAGAATGATAAGAGAATTGTACAAAGTAGAAGAGTTTCATTTGGTATACATTATTACTGCACCATGATATATTTGTTGAGATAATAATAAAGTACTGTACTTGTTATTCACTGATCATGAGGGCAGTTGAATCTTGAGATGAGGAGGTGGTTGAGGCAGGAGATGATTGTACGACACTTACAACGTATGTCACTGAAGGTGGAGCGGAGATTATGTTTTCACTGCTAATTTCATGGTCTGTATGTACAATACTGTACACCATATATATATCTTAGACACTTCACTTTATTGCTCCTCAGCAACCATCTCCACTGCCTCTTCAGAGGTAGTTGCTGAGTTACCCTCCTGTGCCACCATAGTGGCAGCCCCGACTTATGCAAACTTTGCCCCATACTAACTGGATTTTAGTTGTGATTTCCTGGTTGGGGATACATGTGTACAGTGCTGGACCCCAGTCCAGTTTGCAAGGGGAACCAGGTTAGAGGGAGTTTACTGTATATTTGCTTATTCTGGAAAAGGGAGGTTTAGTTGCCTTTCCTGTGTAGAACCACTCTCAGTATTAACTAACTGATGGACATATTCAACAGGGACTTATGCTGCTGCTTCAGAACCTGCCGACCTCCAGTTGGTCCGACAGTGAGATCAGTCTCTTAGTTGCCGAAGCTTTCCGTCTCAAATACATGTTTGCTGATGCTCCAAACCATCTCCAGGCTAGCAAGAAATGACTTTAGCTCTTTGGAAAAATGGGAAAATCCAGCCAGCTGTTAACAGCACTTCACCGGTGACATGAATCACTGATCACCGACTCGATGCCAAGTTGCAATTGATCCTGAGAAGTTCAACACTGATGGTTGGCTACCTGTGAGCCGCTGGTAATGATGGCAGGTCTGGGAGGAACTACCATGAAGCTACATTAACACTTTTATGAAATAGATCTTATATAACCAATAAGATAAAGGATGCAGTTGGCTTTGGAAGGTTACATTTAAGTAGCTGAGCTCTGCATTGTTATTATCTGTTAGCAAACTGTAGAATTCCTTTCTCTGTCATTTAGTTATGTTATTATTTCTCTTTTTTTCCTCACTTTTTTAAGGTAGTTGTCTGGCCTCTAATGTTTACTCATGTGGGTTGGTTGCCAGTGGGTGCATCTGGGGCGTTCATAGTCTATCTATAGGGTTTTGACATGTTTTTGTCACAATCTAAGTATGTATGCATGTACAGGTATATCTTATTTACCATATTCTTATTGATATCTTTTTCATAAGAAAAATTATTATTTTTACATTACAAGAAATTGTGACTGAGGAGAACAAGTAGGTGACACCTGTCTAGTGGCAACTTTGACCAGTGTCACCCATTAAACACACGACTATTTTGTGACCACAGCAGCTCATATGAAAGTTGGATCTCTGGGCCCACACATCTCTACATTCAGTTCTGGCACCTCTGTTTATTTATCTCAACATTGTGAGTGTATTTATGCTACCGTTATACAATGCAAGTCTCTTTTTATTTTTATTTTTTTATTAATTTTTTTATTTTATTTTATTTTTTTTTACATCTGTGATCAGTGGTTCAGTTTATATTAAACTGAAGTGGTTACAGGTGGAATCATGAAACATCAGGGGTTAAAAGCTATCCTTGGTCTGTACTTCCCCGAGTTGTGTGTCAATGACCAGCAAAGTCCCAGGTTGTCTTCAAGTATAATTAATGAGAGAAGAATAGTACTGTAAATACGTACGTTCAACACAGACAAAAGTCACAACAGATAAAGGCTTCTAGTTATACGTACAGTTAATCTCTCGCCATTTCCTGTATGCAGAGTAGGGAGGGGAGAGGAGTGGGTAAGGGAATGAGACAAAGATTACCTCAGACATTTACACTGGCACAACAGTCTCCAGAGTACATTACCATGTGTCAAACTCCACACTACCTGGCACATATAGCAAGAGATTGTTTTTTATCCCATATAATAAATAAAGAGATTAACCAATATATTACTGGTAACTACAGTAAGTAAGAATATGGGTGGGTGTGTGAAAAATATAGAATAACTTTATTAATACAAACATGTACCAGAGATGTCATTGTAAGAAATGGATGTAAGATCCGGAGAAGATTTAACTGGCGTAGGAGATGACTGTCAACATTTGACTGACTGACATTTATTTTGTTCATAACACAATACAGTATAAGACTGTCAGTTCATGATCGAGACTTTTATTTAGATTGACACTTTAGGGTTGACACACTTAGACTGACACTTTAGGGTTGACACACTTAGACTGACACTTTAGAGTTGACATGCTTACCTAAACTGACACTTGAGGTTTGGATAAAAATTCTCGTATGTGACTTTTGAGAGAGAACACTTTAGTTAACATACCTAACCTAGCTTAACCTAACCTAACTTTATCTAATTTAATCTAACCAAACTTAACTAAGTCTGAACAATAACCTAACCCATCAGACCAGACCAAACCCAACCTGACTATGCCTAACCAAACTTAACTTAACACAACTACTCAAACTCAAGCAATATAACACTAGCTGCAGGTAACACATTTTAACATGGATTTAAAGAAATTATGCTACATTTGTCCAGATTGATATCTCGGTTTATCAGTCTACTTTCCATCAAGCGTGTCTGCCCTACATGGGGTACATGGAGCTCTTTTTATGATGCAGATAAAAACACCACATTTTTCATTTCCTGCAAAAGATTTGGCTCTGAAAAATCTAAGTTTTAATTAGCGACAAGACTGATTACCACATGCGTATAATTAGCCGTATGTAAGTGGAGAAACTCTATAGAATTGCACATCCCTCTGAAGATTTAAAAGACATAATTCGTACACCTTACCAAGCTCATGGGGATCTTTGGGGAGTTAGTTATTATGAAAGAAGGGAAAGATCTAAATAAAATAACAAGCCACATGATTGATCGTCTGATATTTTCTCGACTAGACATCAAATTGTGGATTGTTGATAATGAATTTTAAGTTAGTGTTGGTAAGTTTTCATTATAATACAAGGTCAAGGACATTACAAATCAAAGAGGGAAAATTCTTCACTTGGTCCTTGTTGGTCAACGTCTTTTATTCAGAGTCGATGATCTTAACTTACCTTCTGTCAAGTCATACGGGTTGATTCATAGGAAAGAACAAGTTCATTATCCAGGTCTGTTTGTTGTTGTTAATCGTGTGACACTTGTTAAGCACCGAATCGGAGAGAACCTGTACATGTGTGTGTGTGTGTAATACAGTACTAGAAGTTCTCCTCTTGTAAGGGTACTTTGAGAGATGATGTGTGTGCATTGATAAAGTTTAAACAAAGCCAAGAAATCAATATACTTCCTGTGTTGTGCTGTTCTTTTGTTTATTAATACAAGTACAGTACTGTAATAGTCCTGAGTTGAATGAAGGTGTTTGTGTAATTTTTTTTTTCTCTGTTACAATTGTGGAAAAAAAAAAGAGTTCAGCAGAGAGGGAGGAAGCTGGTGTAAGGGAGGGTAGGCTAGGTGGAGACTAGGCAATATCACATAGAGGGGTTGATTAAAAGTTGACATTTTCTTTCCATACCACAAATTGATTTTTTTTTTGTATTCATGTCCACAACAGTACAGTACAATACAATGTATGAAAATTTATTTATTTTTCATTAGTCCATCATCGCTAATACAGCGAGTGTCATGTTTTGTAATATTTCTGAGGTATGTTTGGCCATCATTACAGTTGTATGTACAGTACAGTAATGGTGTTTTAAGTTTAGCTCTGTAGGGGTTTATCATTAGGTCAAGTCAGTGTTCATATACAGTATTGGGTTGACATGTATTGGTTTGGCCACCTTCAACACTCCAGTACCTACCGTCTCTTCTCTTGGGGTTGCTTTGAGAAATAAATGATAGTATGTCTTGTATTTTGAACACTTGATGACAAACAGTTAAACGACTCAAGGGCCAAGACCTTTGAAGCATCCATTATGTATAAGATGATAGTTTGTGCTCCATGCTAAACACTACTTGGTAACTTAGATACTGATTGATACACTTGGACTACAGAGCCACTTACAGATATTTGAATTTTATTGTTTATAGAAGGAGTAGTTTGAGTCTCATTAATGAAGTTTTGAGTAAGAATTCTTTTTTATCCAGAATTACAGTGTACAATAAAATTCAGGTTGCCCTATTGATGATATTGACAGAGATATTAGAAGTCCCTTAGATAATGTAACACTTATCCACTCATTAAGGTACAAACATTACATGATCCATCTGTGAGAACTTCCTTAATGCAACCGAGTTTATGTTGATCTATGACTATATAAACAATGGAAGCACAAGACCTGTTGGTTTGTTCCACTTAAGGTGGTGCTTTATATGACTGCCAATTACTGGTCAAGGTCAGGTTCATTCATTTTTAACAGTGACATATGTTAGATACAAATACACTCTACAATATATATATATACACCTATATAGATATATATACTGTATATATATATATTTCAAGTACTGTCCATCATCAATGTAGTCATTTATTCTGACTTTCAGAGTTGAGCCGTGCTGCATTGAAGTGATTCTTTTTATCTCACTTGACAGGTTTTTATACCAACTAGGATTGTACAGCCAAGATACTGTACTAGAGTTTACCATTTCTGGTAATGACGGTACAATGTAAAACTTTTACCTTTGATATAGAACTGTACACTGCAGGATTGTTGGCTTGTCTTAGAATGATGCTGTGTCTGATTAGAGTGACAGATTGCATGTTGACCTTTTCCAAGCTCTACTGATAATATGATTTTTTTACTTTATAGTTCCATGAAGAACTATGTAGTAATAAAGTCCCTTTACATGCTATGTAGAGGATGGTGTTGTGCAGTACTGTTGACATGGTCAATGAAGGTCTGTGCAGTATTAGCATGTCATGTGTTGTGTTGTGGTGAGGACAGAAGAGAATATCAGTACATGCTTATGGTGCTTATTGTAGCCTCCGATGCAGACGGTTCTCTCGATGACACACGAGTTCTTCGCTATATCTTAGACCTACGTAGTTGGTGTAGACCGTGTGGGCCATCGCCGGGAACAAATTGTGATAGTTGTTGTTAAGGCGTACGTCACCACGGTGAGGTTCTTGGTACCAGTGGAAGAGTCGGTCCATAAACTGAATGATTGCGGTTATATCTATTGTGTAAATGTACTTTAATGACAGTTTATTTTGTTTTCCTGTGTCTCTTGGTGATATGTACTACATCTCATGTGTATTCATACATAAAGAATTTTATAAGACTCATATGTTTTATTATCACTTGTTTTATCCACCAAAATGTTTGCGTATGAATGGCAGGGATATATTTTTCCTTCATGCATCTACATTACTGTATTTCTAGTTTTCTGAGTATAGAAACAGAAAAATAAGATTACTTTCTCATTACATTGATAAAACTAACTTGGCTGTGTGTTTGTGATGGAACATTGTACAGTACAGTATGTACAGGGTTGTGCAGGTAAAAGTTAGCTATGTTTTTGAAATACTGAAATTCTTGGGGTAGTATTTTACTAATAATTTAGGGTAATTACTTTGTATTAGTAAGTATATAAATGTTAAAGTAATTTGACGTTGGACTGACTGGCCATTTCTTAATTTATTATAACAATTCCGCATCTATACAACCTAGGTAAGTCTTCCGTTAATAAAAAAAAATATACGTATACGTTTTCTTGCATCTTATTTTTTACCTTTCCAGAAATTAGAAT
Organism: Homarus gammarus; assembly: GCA_958450375.1. Lineage (NCBI taxonomy): Eukaryota > Metazoa > Arthropoda > Malacostraca > Decapoda > Nephropidae > Homarus > Homarus gammarus. The sequence continues at coordinate 1,159,248 of CAUDMG010002125.1, read as the reverse complement.
TAGCAGATGGAACATACATTTGGTTCTCCCTTTTCCTGATCCAGTGGTGCAGGTACAGTGGCTGCAACAACTGGGGAGAGGGAGAGCTGCAATGGACTGCCAATAGCCCAGCTTGTTGGTTTTGCCTTAGTAGCCTGTCCATCTTGCATTATCTTCATTCGCTAGTGCTTGTTAATTTATGTGTGCAGTATGTCCAGTATCCGCCTCACAGTGCCCAAGCCAGTTTTCTGTTTGGGGTTCTTCCCTTAGCCTTTCACTGAAGAGTATGATCACAGCAGTGGTATGTTTACCCACCCCAGCACTGCCCACCTCCCCTGGTACAAACATATGCACCTAACCATGACCTCCTGACCCTAGTTTTCCAAATTTGAATTACATTCTCCTCAGCCCCACCAGACAACACTCATGCTATCTGCCGAGTTGCATAAACATCCCATACCACTGTATAACCTCAACACCCCACACCACTGTATAACCTTAACACCCCACACCACTGTACAACCTCAACACCCCACACCACTGTACAACCTCAACACCCCACACCACTGTATAACCTCAACACCCCACACCACTGTACAACCTCAACACCCCACACCACTGTATAACCTCAACACCCCACACCACTGTACAACCTCACAACACCCCACACCACTGTATAACCTCAACACCCCACACCACTGTACAACCTCAACACCCCACACCACTGTATAACCTCAACACCCCACACCACTGTATAACCTCAACACCCCACACCACTGTATAACCTCAACACCCCACACCACTGTACAACCTCAACACCCCACACCACTGTACAACCTCAACACCCCACACCACTGTACAACCTCAACACCCCACACCACTGTACAACCTCAACACCCCACACCACTGTACAACCTCAACACCCCACACCACTGTACAACCTCAACACCCCACACCACTGTACAACCTCAACACCCCACACCACTGTACAACCTCAACACCCCACACCACTGTATAACCTCAACACCCCACACCACTGTATAACCTCAACACCCCACACCACTGTATAACCTCACAACACCCCACACCACTGTATAACCTCAACACCCCCACACCACTGTACAACCTCACAACACCCCACACCACTGTACAACCTCAACACCCCACACCACTGTATAACCTCAACACCCCACACCACTGTATAACCTCAACACCCCCACACCACTGTATAACCTCAACACCCCACACCACTGTATAATCTCAACACCCCACACCACTGTACAACCTCAACACCCCACACCACTGTATAACCTCAACACCCCACACCACTGTACAACCTCAACACCCCACACCACTGTACAACCTCAACACCCCACACCACTGTACAACCTCACAACCCCCCACACCACTGTATAACCTCACAACCCCCCACACCACTGTACAACCTCAACACCCCACACCACTGTATAACCTCAACACCCCACACCACTGTACAACCTCAACCCCCCACACCACTGTACAACCTCAACACCCCACACCACTGTATAACCTCAACACCCCACACCACTGTACAACCTCAACACCCCACACCACTGTATAACCTCAACACCCCACACCACTGTACAACCTCAACCCCCCACACCACTGTACAACCTCAACACCCCACACCACTGTATAACCTCAACACCCCACACCACTGTACAACCTCAACACCCCACACCACTGTATAACCTCAACACCCCACACCACTGTACAACCTCACAACACCCCACACCACTGTACAACCTCAACACCCCACACCACTGTATAACCTCAACACCCCACACCACTGTATAACCTCAACACCCCACACCACTGTATAACCTCAACACCCCACACCACTGTATAACCTCAACACCCCACACCACTGTATAACCTCACAACACCCCACACTTCACGTCACTAATCTCGTTAATCCACCTGTATCATTACTTAGTAGGACATCTTAACAGGTGATACTGTGAATTACTATATACTGTGCCGCCAACAACAACCACATGCCACCAAGTATAATCACAGACAGGTTTCTTGCTGGCAACCTGTTTATTTTTTTTTTCCTTTGGGCTGCTGTCGCTTCGTTGGGATTGATTTTTTTTAATGTATAATCTTTTTTTTTACGGTATTAGGCTTTATTTTTATTTATTTTTTACAAATTGCTTCTAATGGTGAAAATCGTTTTTTAATACAATATACGTGCACAGTTAAAGTGTAAAAAAGTATTATGTTGGTATATGAACGTTCATAAAGACAGTTTCTATATATAATAGACAACAATTATCAGAAAAATAACGTACATGTTGGTAATTGTGCGACAGTGAGGAAGTTTATAACACAGTAATGTACAGTACGTGCCTGGTGCTGCTCACACGATGCCCACACAAACAAGTAAGTTAGGCAGCCACAGACCAGACGAGTTTAAGGATCGTTACAATATTTCATGAAGGTTATCCAATTTATATGATATCAATGGTAACTTCTTTCGACAGCTTCAGGTCTTCAGGTATCTTTGTAAAGTCCACTGATATTGTCTACATATAAATTTGTCTCAATCTTGTGCACTTGTTGAGAGGCTATACTATAACGTCTACCTCAGTGTTAAATGTTTTCACTTTCCACCTTGCACCCCCGTCCGCTACCCTTAACATCTTACAGCCTCCCTCACCTCTGTCTCTACGTCGTCTGGGTGGTCTTACTCTTATTAATAGTTTGTTCTACACTACAGAACTTCGTTAAAAATGTGCTCGTTGAAAACAGTTCTCCACCCTGGAAAACTTACTGTCCAATGCAGTCCTTCACTCACACCTTGAAGTGGATCAACTCTCCTTCAGGAACAAACCCGGGAGACCATAGCCCGAGTCTTCCTCAGTTCCTGCTGTACACCGACGGCTCCCGCTTCACAAGCACGTCGAGTCTCAACCGCAGACTTCCCAACTGGTAAACCACTAATAATGGACTCATAGGTGCCCTTCAGGCTCTCTCCTCCCCCAAGCCTAATTAAATGTCTTCCATTACCCTTAGCATGTCATGCTTCTTGGTTCTCAATTGTCTTGTCTTTCATTTCCGGTAAATTCCGTCTCATGTTGCTTTAATATACAATAATAATGCTGACTCGTCAAGTTTTGTTCTCCTTGATGTTCTACACTGTACATGCACCTTCCCTACTCTACAGCAGAAAGATAGTAAGCTTAGCCGTAGGTTTATGGAACGGGATACCGGTCTCGATTCAACACTGATCAATTTCTTTCCTTCCCATATAAATTGATTTTCGTCGACGTGGACTGGACTCGCTTGACATAAACATAATATCTCAGCTCGCTTTAAGCGGAGTACCTAATGTTAACTTCCTGTTAACTGTACAATAGTTTTATTGCTAATACCCTTCAGACACTATTGCCTTGACTGTCCCACCCGCCGCGGACCTCCCACAAGGAGTCACTAACTATAGTATGCCATCACTTTGGTGTTGCCATAAATTTGACTTAAAAAAAAAGACACTTCGAAGAGGGGCTGTTAGTTTCTACCGTTGTATTAATGTGTTATACATAACATACTAATACTACACTATCGTCTACATCGAGTATCTATAAATAAGAACAAATGATATGGCCTCAAAATCGATGATATAAAAGCAAAAAAAAAAAATTCACTGCAACAGGACTATATAGATAAGTATCTAAATTTGTTTGCAAAAAGAACACTTTAAAACCATTAAAATGCCCGGCCGGACAGAGATTTACATGAATTTAGTCAAAACCGTCAACAGTGATTTATGACTCAGCATATAGTGAGTGCTCGCTTGCGTGGGGACTTCTCCAGGCCACTTCGCCTTGCGGCTACTTCGGCCCGACGGCAGCGTCTTGTATAAACCCTGCACTCCTCGGGGTCTACACTTTACTGAATTAATAAAAAAAGTACAATGAAAATCACACATTACACACGTTTAGATGATTATAAAAAAAATATATGACTATGCTAAAAATTAAAAGAAAAACGAAAGCTAAGCATAGGAGGATACAAATAGTGTTGAAAAACATTAGTGATAACAATTCAAATGATTTAGTAAAAGGATACAAGTTCATTAAGAAAGCTAAAATTAGACAAATAATTAGAAAGATATGAGAGTGTCTAAAAACAGATACAAAACCCTGGAGAGTTGGTAAAAACGGCCCTAGAACGTAGAGTGGAGTACTGTGGTGGCCAAGTTCGTCAACCCTCAGATATGAGGACGGTACTCCGATTGATTGCTACTCACACCTTTTCCATTAACTTTACCATTTTCTGTATATTTTTTTCAGTGAATTCTCAATTTTTTAGAGCGTCTCGCTCAGACGAAGAGTATCGTTTCTGCCTGATTGGCTTGCACCAATTCCCGAGATTAAGTCAAGATCTATACTCGATAAGGAGGCTATTTATGTAAAATAAATATCGAGCTACGCAAAATAATTAAAATAAATTTTAAAGATATCCAGCATCGGATTTTTAATAAATTGCGTAAGTGTAATTTTTACAGTATTCAGTATAGTGTTCAAGAGCCAGTGCCTGCGCAGTTCCGCAGTAATCAGCACTTGCCAACAGAACATAAACAAAACAAAGACGTGACTGACCCCCAAGCTGATCAGTGACGAAAAGGATAAAAGTAATCTGATGTTTGTTTACATTGAGCGGTCTGTTTACAAGTGATGAACGCGAAAAGACTAGTGTGCTAATTCTCTGCGTGTGCTTGACAGGATGAACCTGTAAAATGTACAGTTTTAGAAGATTCATTCAAGAAAATGACGGAAAAGGTGCCAGTGTGACGCCGCCTCAACAAGGGTCTTGGCGTGAAGCAGCAGTTAAGAAATACATTATCCACTCACTCATCTAGTCAACTAGCCAATCAGTTCAAGAGTTCATAAAGCAGCCAGGGTAACAAAATATAATACATTTAAAAAACGACTTGACTGGTTGTTAAAACACTGGAATGCGTTTGTTGTGTTATATAGCTGTAATTCTGGGTTGTCATGAGGTCTAGCCTATATAGTGGCGGGCAGTATCTCGAAGTGCTTGCGTGAGAACGGTAGGTCCTGCTGAGGTGACAGAACCCTCCACCTATAACAGGTTACCAGTTAGTGACAATATGACTTCCTTGTCGTTTGGTATGCTAGGGTAAGTTCGGCTCGCTTTAAGTTAGGTTAACGTTAGGGTGTTCAATAATCAAGTGCTATAATCTGGGATGTCTAATATTTACGTAATTCCTTAAATAACCTTATCTAACGCCTCTTACCATTATGAGTAACAAGAAGAACTCAACCTAACTACCTTTGAGAATTTGCTCCTAAACTGCTCATCTTATGCTTACGGGCGAACCATGATATGACAAAAATAACCCAAGTTAATCTTTCCCTAAGTATATCCAGTAAGTAGACTGTACAGTATATACCAAACGACTCGGTAATATTTTACATATTAGATAAGCAAACTGAATATACCAAACGATTCAGAATTTAAGGAAGTCACTGTCACGAACCTGAAAATTTTTACCCCAACTAGCTTATTTCACTTGATGACTAACTACCCTAACGTTAACCTAATCTAACATAACGTTGCTTATACAGTGTACGATTACTGAGGTTAAGTGGTCGTTAGGGCTCGATGCGGTTGTGGTGTAGAGATACCGGTCGAACATGGTGTATAGGAGCTTCATCCTAAACTGAGAGTTGAGAGGGTCAGTGTATTAAGCACTTCTTGATATGTGGTGTAGGTGAGGAACACAATAGTTAGCGTTAGGTTAGGTTAGCAATAGGGTGTTTAATCCTCAGGTCATCCAGTATATGAAATCGTGGTTAATTAAATATAAATTATTAAACAGTTCAGTAATTAAAGAAGAGAGACGAAGACGTGCGCCATTATAGAGGTCAGTTAACTGGAGGTCAGATCATACTGGAGGAGGTCAGGAGGTCACACTGGAGGAGGTTAGGATGACATACCAGAGGAGGTGAGGAGGTCAATATTGGAAGGAAAAATCTCTTTACTTTCTCTCGTGTGGAAAGGAAGACATTACACAAGAGCCATCACTAAGGCGGAAGAAACTGCAGGAGAGAAAGTGCACATCAACAAATTTAGAAAGTATTAAGAAAGTGAAGTCCTGGCAGAGAAACTTTGAAGGGCTGTAAGGATGTGTGTAGACTTGTGAAGACTACTGACACACACATTACACCATCTGTGAGGGATTTACTACACCACGTGAGGCCCCTCATAGCACCATCTGTGAGGGATTTACTACACCACGTGAGGCCCCTCATAATACCATCTGTGAGGGAATTACTACACCACGTGAGGCCCCTCATAACACCATCTGTGAGGGAATTACTACACCACGTGAGGCCCCTCATAACACCATCTGTGAGGGATTTACTACACCACGTGAGGCCCCTCATAACACCATCTGTGAGGGATTTACTACACCACGTGAGGCCCCTCATAACACCACCTGTGAGGGAATTACTACACCACGTGAGGCCCCTCATAACACCACCTGTGAGGGAATTACTACACCACGTGAGGCCCCTCATAACACCATCTGTGAGGGAATTACTACACCACGTGAGGCCCCTCATAACACCACCTGTGAGGGAATTACTACACCACGTGAGGCCCGTCATAACACCATCTGTGAGGGAACTACTACACCACGTGAGGTCCCTCCTAACACCATCTGGGAGGGAGTTACTACACTACGTTTTTGCTGTTCAACACCTACATTAATCTGTATGTTCACTGTATGTTCCTTTACCTTTCTCTAATGAAGGCTTTTGTTAAACCACCAATGTATGTAATAAGTCATTTATGTCCAATGTATATTTTCAGCCTTCGGGCTGCAGAACTTTTTCAATAAACCGTCAATTATTATTTTTATTATTATTACACACACACACACACACACACACACCTAAGCTAATCAGATGTTAATATACCCTAACCCTACATAACCTAAACAAACTTTTCTTAACCTAACTAGACATTAAGCAACCCTAACCTAACCTAACTTTATCTAACGCTAACTTAACTTATCCTAACTTAAACATACAAAATCAAACCTAATCAAACGCTAACCTAATCTAAAATAACCATTTAAATGTAGCTTTAGCGAGTGCAATCGTTCTCTCTCTTACTCATTCGTTATGCCCGACACTTACCCTTGTTATATATGCTGTATGTACAATGATTATATATCAAGACGACTCATAGCTAATTTGGTTCACCTGGAGATCAGCCTCTCCCAATTTATTTCACCTGATGTGTAGTGGATTAATGTATCTTGTGACTTATGGACTGCATCTCTAAACCCCCCACCCCCCGCACACCTCAGGCTGTCTAAGAGACTTGACAACACGGCTAAAAGACTGACTTGTGTTTGTTCATTGTTTATATTCAAGTTTGAGTTGATATTGAAGGATGGTTTCAAGGTCTTGCCATTCCAGCCAGTAATTGGCGTCTTCATTTGTACGACCTTAACACTGACAGCCAAAAGAAGATGCAACAACTGGTGGAGCTTAATCTAATTAAGATGATGTAGCCTCAAGTCATCAGGCCTCAGCTGTATAATGGGACTCGCAGGTGTACCACAAGAAATGCTCAACTAATGTATTTTGCTGTGTTTGTTGTTCACATGGAGAACATTTCAGTGAATAACTTTTGATGCAATAACCAAAACAACAGAGCCTAGGTTTCTGCTTAGCTGAGTGAGTCAGTTTTGTGTATAACTTGTTTTTTTAATGACTAAGCAAGCAGCTGCAATTTATATATTTTCTAAGGTTGAAAATATTACCATCACTACTGAGATCTGAAATTAACTGCCTGAGACAAAGATGAATTCTTCCCATCACGTTAACCACAAGTATCCTGTTCCCAAAATGGTTGTGTAAGAACCTATCTCCAGGCCCCGACAACCCCTTATGTCCGGCCACATCGAGTCGTGCAGCACAAGTGAAAGTTCTTAATGATTGTAATAATCTTTTATATGCCATAACGATAACGGTCATATAATAAAAGGCTATTTAAGGTACACAATGAAAAGGCATCTTAAAACTTTAATATGACATCATGGACGAAGGATTTTCACAACCATTTTACAATTCACCAGACCCGTCCATAAACATAATTTTTGAAGTGAGTGTACATCACATCTATTAATAGTTGTTTAAATACCTGCGTACCAGTAATATTCATCTGATAGAATAATCACGGACACAATTAGACAATATTTGATCAGTTACATACAAATAATATTATTTTTTAAAACAACAACCAAATATACCTGCACAGTCAATTACTTCACATTGTATACCTCCACAGTCAATGCACACATTGTTTATGTACCTACACTGTCTATATCCATTGTATACCGGCTCAGTCTAAGCACATTATCTACATACCTCTACTGTTTATATAGTGTACTGTATACCTGTGCTTATCTATATACATACAGAATCAATGTAACCATCTGCCCAACAACAAGTGTGTTCTGGGTGATAGAAACAAAGAAATACTCTGTATCACTCGAGTATTTTCAGTACGTAATATAATTTTAACAACCCAGTTATTTATCTTGGTGCTTCTCATAAAAATTTCTGAGTCGTGTTGGGATGAGAGATAAACACATATCTGTATTATCTTGCAGAGAAAATACGAGGTGCGTCGGCCATCTGCTGGGATGATTGGTCTGTACACGGCTGTCCCACCAAGGTGAACAAGGACATCTGAGTGTGGCAGCAGCGGGTGAGTGAGGGAGGGGCATCTGGTTTACTACCCAAATTGTTTATTTTACTTTACGTTATCCTCTTCGCCACTGATCGGCTCATTAGCCGTTTGGGCGGTCAGTCACGTCTCTCTTACGCACTGTTGGCAAGTACTGGGCATGTACTGGCTCCTGAATGTATCTGTACCTGAACCAGTGTTGGTCAAGTCTGGTCTTGAATGAGCTCACACTCAGTGCCGTCACAACACTCTCCGGCAGCTTGTTTCAGCAGTTCACAACTCCCACTCCAAAAAGTTTGCCCTGGCAATTGTCTGAACCTGTGCTGTAGCTTCATCCTTCAGGGGCGGGCGTCCGCCAGCTCCAGGCATGATCAGTCATCTTAGTGCCGTCTGAGGTATTTATAGACTTATATTAAGTCACCCCTTGCTTGCCTAGTATAAGCTAGGTAAATGCAGGCGTTCTAATCTCTCTGGGTAACTGAGGTGCCGTAGTACAGGCACCAGCCTGGTGGCCCCCTCTGGTAAATTATAATTAACTGAGTCTTTAACGTATCTCAAGGACCAGACGGGGTGCCGACGGGGAAGCGCCTCACTATTGAACGGTCTTATAAGACTTAATACTGTAGCTTAATTGTTTGATTCATCTTTTCTTTTCCGTAATTATTATTTTTTTTATCTTTCCCTAGCAATTATTGTCATCTCTATATCTTGCCTTTAAAGTAATCTTCACTATTCTTTAAATCTTCCTATTAATGGGGAATCACATTTACAATCGGTCACTAAAACCTCTTTATACCTATCGTAGCACCAGTTTTATTTCTCCGTTATACCCAGACACTGCTGTTTCCTCTAAGGGTTCACAAGTTTCCTCAGCTGTCACTAGTTACTGTCTTTTTAGATGTTTTTGCTTTATCTACCACGGTTGATTCTCGGATTAATTACTGCTCTTCAACAACTAAGGTCTTGTGTAACCTAGCCAAGCCTAATGTAACCTAACCAAACCTAACCTAACTTAATCTAAACCATACCTACTGTAGCCTAATCTAATCCAACTCAGCCCGATCGAAGCCAAGCCAGTCCAATCGAAGCCAAACCAGTCCAATCGAAGCCAAGCCAACCTAACCTAACCAAATATATAACAAGAATTTTAAACATCAACAGTTAGATGTAAGGAATAATTTATGGGTTTTTAATACTTAACCAACAACAAGAAACAGGTTTTTATTTCTTTCCTATTTACAACTTTCTGTTTATCTCTCTGTCTGTGTCTATGCATTTATGTCTATCTATCTATCTATCTCAAGTGTTAAAATCTATAATGCAATGTGTATGGTGATGTATAGCATAATGAGCACACACACCATGGCTGGTACTGCACTCGATCGCCATCACTCCCTCATCTGTAAAGTTAAAGACCAATTTATAGCTGGGAGGACGAGGATTCAACCTAACCGAACCTAACCTTAAAACGTATAACACTAATGAGATAGGTGTAATACACATCACACCTGGAAGTGAAATACGGTGCATACAGGAATAACGTACACACATACACAGTTAATGATAAAATACACAAAAGGGGATATTGAGGTACACAGAAATGCTACAAACCACGTCTCACACAGTTCCTTATTATCGCAAAATGGTAATAAACGTCACGTGTGTATGCCCCCCCACTCCTCCTCCTCATACACAAGTGATAATGTATATGGACCTTTTTCCCCTTGTGCTTAGAAATGAACAAAAGATAATGATTCTAGCTGCGTCTAGCAACCCCTACTATATGATTGTTGCTACTAACCACTAGAGTAAGTTGTAATGATTTTTTATGTAGCTATTAGACTATTATATAATAACTAAGTTCACCCTAACCCAACCTTGTGTATTTATGTGATTAGTCTGTTTAATATATTGTTTACAAAGGCCCATCATATTACGGGAGGAGGTTATAATGTCAACCGCGACCAGCTAGCCAACTACAAGCCAAGACAGCACCCACTACCCAGTCGCACTATCTAAGTCGCAGTCAGTAACTCTTCGTCTTCCAGACTAAGTGGATGTTAGTGTGTGGAATGGCGGCGGCATCTCGAGCACTAGATTTGCTTCACTTACTCGTCTTCGGATTTTTTCTCTCTTGTGACGCCTCGACATCAGAGCAGCCGAAGCCAACATGTTCCATCCGGGTAAGTGGTATTTAATCGTCATTCCTCCACAAGTTCCATACAGCATCTTGTTATGCGTTGCTTTGGGTCAAGCTGACGTAAGGGCATTGAGGTCTATCGTATGAACTAACGTATTTATTGTTCTTTTTATTGGTGTGTTTACAATCTCTAAATGTATCGCGATATTTAAATTTATTTAAGATTTTTCGTGACAATTTTTTTGGTAGGGGATTCAAATCGGTACTGGATCGGCTCAGTAGCGTTGCGACATGTAATCCGAGGCACTAGTTGTACTACCCAAGGACTATAGCCATTATAATTATGATTCTTGCTACTACCTACTGTATACTCAATGGCGCTGCTACCTATTCTCAGAGTTAGTGACGCTATTCATGTAAGCTGATCACACAACCTCAAGACATATTGACATTGTGAAGTTGTGTTTCAGATGAGAATGTGGACGTGTGTTATGACTGACCTGTGGTGGTAATGTGGACGTGTGTTATGACTGACCTGTGGTGGTAATGTGGACGTGTGTTATGACTGACCTGTGGTGGTAATGTGGACGTGTGTTATGACTGACCTGTGGTGGTAATGTGGACGTGTGTTATGACTGACCTGTGGTGGTAATGTGGACGTGTTATGACTGACCTGTGGTGGTAATGTGGACGTGTGTTATGACTGACCTGTGGTGGTAATGTGGACGTGTGTTATGACTGACCTGTGGTGGTAATGTGGACGTGTGTTATGACTGACCTGTGGTGGTAATGTGGACGTGTGTTATGACTGACCTGTGGTGGTAATGTGGACGTGTTATGACTGACCTGTGGTGGTAATGTGGACGTGTGTTATGACTGACCTGTGGTGGTAATGTGGACGTGTGTTATGACTGACCTGTGGTGGTAATGTGCACGTGTGTTATGAGACTAATGACTGACCTGTGGTGGTAATGTGCACGTGTGTTATGACTGACCTGTGGTGGTAATGTAGACGTGTTATGACTGACCTGTGGTGGTAATGTGGACGTGTGTTATGACTGACCTGTGGTGGTAATGTGGACGTGTTATGACTGACCTGTGGTGGTAATGTGGACGTGTTATGACTGACCTGTGGTGGTAATGTGGACGTGGGTTATGACTGACCTGTGGTGGTAATGTGGACGTGTTATGACTGACCTGTGGTGGTAATGTGGACGTGGGTTATGACTGACCTGTGGTGGTAATGTGGACGTGTGTTATGACTGACCTGTGGTGGTAATGTGGACGTGTGTTATGACTGACCTGTGGTGGTAATGTGGACGTGTGTTATGACTGACCTGTGGTGGTAATGTGGACGTGTGTTATGACTGACCTGTGGTGGTAATGTGGACGTGTTATGACTGACCTGTGGTGGTAATGTGGACGTGTTATGACTGACCTGTGGTGGTAATGTGGACGTGTTATGACTGACCTGTGGTGGTAATGTGGACGTGTGTTATGACTGACCTGTGGTGGTAATGTGGACGTGTGTTATGACTGACCTGTGGTGGTAATGTGGACGTGTGTTATGACTGACCTGTGGTGGTAATGTGGACGTGTGTTATGACTGACCTGTGGTGGTAATGTGGACGTGTGTTATGACTGACCTGTGGTGGTAATGTGGACGTGTTATGACTGACCTGTGGTGGTAATGTGGACGTGTTATGACTGACCTGTGGTGGTAATGTGGACGTGTGTTATGACTGACTTGTGGTGGTAATGTGGACGTGTTATGACTGACCTGTGGTGGTAATGTGGACGTGTTATGACTGACCTGTGGTGGTAATGTGGACGTGTGTTATGACTGACCTGTGGTGGTAATGTGGACGTGTTATGACTGACCTGTGGTGGTAATGTGGACGTGTGTTATGACTGACCTGTGGTGGTAATGTGGACGTGTGTTATGACTGACCTGTGGTGGTAATGTGGACGTGTTATGACTGACCTGTGGTGGTAATGTGGACGTGTGTTTTGACTGACCTGTGGTGGTAATGTGGACGTGTTATGACTGACCTGTGGTGGTAATGTGGACGTGTTATGACTGACCTGTGGTGGTAATGTGGACGTGTTATGACTGACCTGTGGTGGTAATGTGGACGTGTTATGACTGACCTGTGGTGGTAATGTGGACGTGTGTTATGACTGACCTGTGGTGGTAATGTGGACGTTTTATGACTGACCTGTGGTAATTGTTATCTTAAGCTTGGGGGGGGGGCTAATCTTCTGGTGCTGTTTTTATATACGATGACTAGTGGTTTAAGAATGAAAGTACTTGATTTACGAGTGTGTGTGTGTGTGTGTGTGTGTGTGTGTGTGTGTGGACAACCATGATAGATCTATTACCAACCTGTATTATAAAGACCTGATAATTAATGCACCTTAATGTTACCTGGGGGTTAGGTTAGGTTGCTGTTAGGAGCTTTGATCTTCAGGATAAATAAGCTGGGGTGTCTAAGCTTGAGGTGGTCAAGAGTGTAATACAGTATACGTGAGCTTTGGATGTCTGTAGTGATTACCCTATACTGTACGTGTGTGTTAGTTAAGTCACTTGTACCACACACCCATATCTGGTGGGTGTGTGTGTGTGTGGGGTGGGGGTGTCATGGGTGTGTGTGTGGGGGTGTCATGAGTGTGTGTGGGGGTGTCATGGGTGTGTGTGAGGGGTGGATGTGTCATGGGTGTGTGAGGGGTAATGGTGTGTGTTGTGGTGTCATGGGTGTGTGTGGGTGTGGGTGTGTCATGGGTGTGTGAGGGGGTGTAATGGGGGGGGATTTAGAGGTAGAAAGTATAGATAGAATATTTGGTTGTAGGTATGTAAAGAGAGGAAGCTTGGTGGCGCGGCCGGTCAGTTATTTACCCGTTGTTTATACCCGTTCTGAGGGGACATCTCCTCAAACGCCACCACTTTGCAACCTTCAGTGAGACAAGACGTGCCCCGAAGGCGATATTGTGTTGGCTATAGCTTCTACCGCTTCAACAAATTCATTCTTAAGTGACCCCCAGGCTAGCCATTGCACACACACACACATTGATATTACGTACTTTGTTAAGAGTTGAGAGATAAAACCCTTATCTATGCCTTAAGGAGAGCAGTAGTCCACACATAACGTATTATGTCCAGTGATGCTACGGTGGACAGCTAGCCTTGTAACCAGAAACCAACACACACTACAGGGCTACCAACACACCTTTCAGGGCTACCAACACAGCTTACAGGGCTACCAACACACCTTACAGGGCTACCAACACACCTTACAGGGCTACCAACACACCTTACAGGGCTACCAACACACCTTTCAGGGCTACCAACACACCTTACAGGACTACCAACACACCTTACAGAGCTACCAACACACCTTTCAGAGCTACCAACACACCTTACAGGACTACCAACACACCTTACAGGGCTACCAACACCCCTTACAGGACTACCAACACACCTTACAGGGCTACCAACACACCTTACAGGGCTACCAACACACCTTACAGGACTACCAACACACCATACAGGGCTACCAATCACAATAACCTAACTTGTACAGACTAGCGTAATTAAGGTGTTTAATGATCAGGTAAAATAAGATCCTCGAGGGGCTACTTACCACGATAGCATAGACACATCTGTAGTACTGCCTATTGCCTAATGTACTTGAAGTATAGAGTTAGTTTACCTCCGGGTTTAGTGTGTGTGAGAATGGTTACTGACCGCCCGTGTAATCTGTAGGTCACCCAGAAGTGTCCAGTATATGGGTCTATGTTAGAATTTCTCAGGAGGGTGGGAGGGGGCGATGCTGTTTTTAGTTGGATAAGCTGGGAGGCGAATGCTCAGGGGAAATAAGCTGGGGGACGAATCAGGTAAAATAAGCTTGGGAGACGAATGCTCAGGGGAAATAAGCTGGGGGACGAATCAGGTAAAATAAGCTTGGGAGACGAATCTTCAGGTGATCTACAGTCGTGTCGTAACCTGTCTCACACTTCTTGATCTAAACGTCTAGGGAGGTGTATGAGCCGACCGAATAATGATAAGTGTTGTTTCAGGCGGTGAAGGAAGTGGAACTAATGTCTCGTAAAAATGATTTGTCGTCTGTCAATTATGTGAACACGCATTAGACATTGAAACTGCTGATTTAGTAAGAATTATATACAAAGACACAACAACAACGCAATTAGATTGTCTTTGCTTAGCCTTGCGAGCGTTGCTGCTCTGATTGCTTTACATATACCGGTGAATCAATTTAAATTAGAAAATATCCTACACGCCATATATAGCAACCTATAGGAACAGTTGCTAGTTTGTGTAAATATATATATTTTTTTTAGGGTAGAAACTATAAAATTGACTTTTAACTCAACGATTAACTTCTGATTCAGTTTATTCTCTTGTGGTTAGTTTTAAGTTCCAATAGTTGTTGCTCTTTAGTGGAGTTCGATTCAATTTGAGTTTTAAAAGGTTGTGTTAAGTATGGGTGTGTTAAGACATTATTCGTACCGTCATACAGTATGGCATCACTTCTGTTCTATAGAGCAGGTTTTTATGTCTACTGTAGATCCGACCGTGTGAGCGGGTAGTAGTGGTGGTCAGGTGTGAGTGCTCTCTCTCTCTCTCTCTCTCTCTCTCCCTCTCTCTCCATACATGCCTAAGAATATCCAATTATAATCCTCTACATAATATTACTATAAATACAAAAATCCAATGAGTGGCGAAGAGAATAAATTATAAAATAAATAAAACACCGCAATAGAATGTAAAACAAGAAAATGCATAATGAATAAAATGAATTAGAATCATTCATCCCATACAAAAATAAGTCCACAAAGAACGGATCTTATTAAAAAGTGAGAGAGAAGAGGAACTACGATAAACTGTGACTTGCTACGGGAAATTAATGTTTTAAATGTTCCACAGATGCGATTGGCGATAGAGGGTTAGAAATAGAATGGTGTATAAATTATATCACAATAGTTCGTTACGAAGATGAAATAAACCCTGGTGAAGATTAAAAGAAAATGGATGAAATATTGAGGATTTTTACTGAGTATCTGTCTGTCTGTCTGTCTGTCTCATCTTAAGGGTGAGGGCGCGAATGTCAGCACTTATGACTGACCGAATGGCTGACTAGACCTCATTCGTCAGCAGGACTCGATGTGGTGTTGTAGTTTATAATGTACTGGAACCAGGGCCGGTGCAAGATGATTTGGCGCCCTAGGCAAGCCTTTAGATGTGCGCCCCCTTGAAAGTTTTGATAAGCTAATGTAGGTACAGTAACCCATGACTACATTGTTTTCATCTTGTGGCTTTATTACTTCACCCATGCAAATAACCAATTATTGTTATTACATTAAGTCAATAAATTCTTGACGTAAACTTCAGGAGTCAGGTAACCTTGCCTCATCCCGACAAAGACAGGGAAGGGGCGGCTCAGGAGGGGAGAGGATGGTGGGGTTGGGAGAAGGGTTCCTCAGATGTCAGCTTCAGGTCACTGCTCGACAGTTCTCCAGGCCGCCAAAGATAAGGACCCGGGTTAGTCCCTCCGGGGGGTTAACGAATAATATTAAAAAAGAAAACACAGTCGGCTACCGTCTACCTACCCTCGCCTCCCTCCGACCCCCCCCCCCCCCTTCTAACATCCTGCTCCGACCCTCCACGGCTCCACCACAGTGTCCACCACAGTTTTCCCTTCATTTTTAATTTTATCCAAGTTTGCCCTGAATTTGTGGCGCCCCCAGATGTTGGCGCCCTAGGCGATCGCCTAGTTCGCCTAGTGGGTAGCGCCGGCCCTGACTGGAACAGCCTTTATGAAGAATCATCCGAAGATTAGGCACTCCATATTTTTACATCTGAAGATCAAACACCCTCGAGATTTTGTTTAGATTGTCCACGAGGGGGCTAGTTTATTGGGCACCCCCTTACATCCTGTGCAAGGTGAAGCGCAGAAGCGTTTACAGCGCCCATCTGGGAAGCATGCGGAGTTCATGCTTGCCTTTATGACTCGTGCATTAAGGGCGTAAAAGCCTGAAGGGTCATGGGTTTTGTCAGCAAGTTACATAAAAGTGACAGAATGGTGAGTGTGAGGGGGGGGGGGGAAATTCCCGGTACTATTTATCTGTTTATGGCAAAGCGTGGCAGGTCCCTAATAATGCCAAGTGTCAGGCTATAAGCATTGACAATATTGAGGGACATACCATTTAGTGTGATTGTGATGGCGTGTACGTCGACATGCCTGTGGGGTACAGGTAGCCGGGGATGGTGTCCTCAGGTCCAATAGGTAGCCCTGGTGGAGACAGCACAGACACAGTAGCGGACGCGGCTTGCGGTGGGTGGAGGACAGGTTGAGGCACCACGTGTCGTGAAGATGAGGCAGGACTTCGCTAGGGGGCAGCAGTACACACCAGGGCAGGCCCGTTAGGCGCTACACCAGTAGTGAAGGCCGCCGGACTATGTATCGGTTAATAAAAACAAAGTTGAATTGCCGTAACGACTCTCTCTCAATATTATTTACTAATCTAAAGGCTTAAGTTGCCTATATAAGGGAGTTTAATATACTGAACTGTCATCCCAAGTTAAGGCATTAGACGGAGTGAAACGAATTTACGGTATAAACACTCCCCAAACTTTGACATGATTGGCGGGTAATAAGTGTTATTTAACCAGTCAGCCAGAAAGTTTAAATTAGAATGCTCGTTATAGGTTCTATTGGTGTAAGATTTAATGGTATTTGGTAGCACATAGCGTAGTTGAGTAACACAGTTAATTCAAAGTCGTTGAAGAGGCTGGTTATGCTGTTGTAATGTCTTGAAGCTGAATCTCTGTTGTAAGTCGGTAAGCTTTGCGTTTTGTTCGCATTGATAAAGTGGAGTTCTTGTTTTGTAGCTTAATTCTTGTTTAGGGGTTGGGTGTAAACGGGACTGCCCAGTATGGGCCAATAGGCCCGCTGCAGTATCCTCCATTCTTATGTTGTGTTCTTATGTACAGTAAACCTCATGTAGCCCGACCTTCTCTCGCAGTCAATGGCGGATTAAGACGCAGTTTGGGTCCTGGGGCAGCAAGAGTCATTAGGAGTTATCTGGCATTTAGCTTGCCTGGCCATTTCAAAGTCGGTGTGATACCCAGAAATTGTCGTAGTGGAGTGACAAACATTAATAGGTGGAGCGATGGAAACTTGTGTGACCATTATACTGAATTTCTCTCTCCCGTTTTTCTTTTTCTCTTTCTTTTTTTATTCTCTCCCTTTCTCTTTTTTTGTTCTCTCTGTCTTAGTTAAGAGTCGTCAAAAACTTTTAACCTTCAAGACTCTTACTCATTTGCTCCTGAACACCAGTGGCCCTGAGGCTTGTACGTGTTCTGTGTAATAAGTACTCCAGCCCCTCCGGCTCCTTACTCCTGCTGTTGTCCCAAGGGATCACTAAATTATCACCCGTCGCCCCACCTTGCTTATGAATAAAATAACCTAGCTTAACCTAACAACAATAACCTAACCTAAAGACTAAACAATCCATGTACCCATCCGCCGTGAAGTGTTGCTGATGAGGGTAGCGGAAATATAAATTGTTTC
The DNA here is from genome assembly GCA_958450375.1 of Homarus gammarus. NCBI lineage: Eukaryota > Metazoa > Arthropoda > Malacostraca > Decapoda > Nephropidae > Homarus > Homarus gammarus. The sequence goes on along the minus strand of CAUDMG010002125.1, from coordinate 1,140,762 downwards.
CATGCGCATTTCTCGCCTTACAATGCTGAATATCTTGTAAACAACAGACGCATCCTTGCATTTACCCCCCCCCCCCCATCCTCGTTCTCCTCCTCCTTCTCTCTCCCTCACCTCTCTCCCTCTCCCCCAGTCCACTCAGAGGTACTCGACAGAGACACACACACACACACACACACGCACATTAGTATTATCATGCAGTATTTGGATAATTGAAACCGGAGTAGATTTTATTAAGGCTTCCACCGATATCAAAACAAGCATTCTCCTTCTTCTCATCCTCCCCTTCTAATTATTATTCCTCTTTCTTTCTCCTCCTGTTCCTCTTTCTCCTCCTCTCCCTTCTCCTCCTCCTCTCCCTTCTCCTCCTCCTCTCCCTTCTCCTCCTCCTCTCCCTTCTCCTCCTCCTCTCCCTTCTCCTCCTCCTCTCCCTTCTCCTCTTTCTCCCCCTCTCCCTTCTCCTCTTCCTCTCCCTTCTCTTTCTCCTCCTCTCCCTTCTCCTCTTCCTTTCTCCTCCTCTCCCTTCTCCTCTTCCGTTCTCCTCCTCTCCCTTCTCCTCTTCTCCCTTCTCCTCTTCCTTTCTCTTCCTCTCCCTTCTTTTCCTCTCCCTTCTCCTCTTCCTCTTTCTCCTCCTCTCCCTTCTCCTCCTCTTAAGTTTAGGTTTAGGAGGGAGATAGGAAGGAACTGGTTCACAAATAAGGTGGTAGACGAGTGGAACAAGCTTCGCAACTTTGTAGTAAGTGTTGGGACGCTGAAAAGTTTTAATAAGAGGCTGGATAGATTCATGGATGATAGAGAGTGGTAGTAACTCTCGACTGGAGCTGCTATGCACAGGTCAACCGGTCTATTGCAGATTCCTTAGTTTTTTATGACACGGCTCTTCTGTCGTTCTATCTGAGGCGGGCGAGGATATCACTTCCCGTTATCTCCTAAGATATGTGTCAGCCTCTTTGTCGACTCCCTACAGACAGGGCTGTATGTCTGTGTCTTTGTTGGTATTTGTCTCTGTGTGTTGGTGTTTGTCTGTGTCTGTCTGTCTGTCGGTGCACACACTTACGGGGCTATACGCGACTTGCAGCGGACGTAGTTAAACCTGAGTCGTGTTGGAAGGAGATTTCTTGTGACACAGAAGAGTTTAAAAACCTTTACGCCGTGTGTTGAGTATAGAAAGGATCACCACCGAGGCCTTTTTATCCCGCACCAGTAGCTACTCCCGTCGAGGTGGTAGAAGATTTTTTTTTGTTACTTACGGAGCGACATTGAAGAAGAAAACCCATCTCTTATGTACATCCGGACCATTCTCCACACGGACGGAAGTTACCAGTTGGCAGAGACAGTTCTAGGTGTGACGGAGGGAGGGGGGGTCTGCGTTATTACCTCCCAGCTAAACACTGTTGATAACTGTAGTAATTGACTCTCCTACTAATAATGCTTCAAGGTGAGGAGAAGAAGAAACAGCAGTACCAGCGACCGCACCAACAAGAGGGAGAAAGCAGAATTAAAATCTAGACTTTTACCCTTCCAGCACGGAGGAAGGAGGAGGAGGAGGAAGAAGAAGAAGAAGAAGAAGGAAGAGGTTGGTAAGAGTAAAAACGTGAGGTGAAGGTTACATGACAAGGCAGTAAAATGTTGTCAGTCTCACCACGTGGTTCTATAATCTATTTCGGGACGTTCGTATTTATCTCATGTACCCCGTTTGTTTTCATGTGTGTAAAGTGTTGCTGTCATAATAATGTGATAGTAATTTGGTGGTGGTGGGGGGGGGGGGGGGCACCGGAAATTTATACCCTGATTGCTTTTATTTGGTAATTGTTTTTTTTATAACCAACGTCAAAAATCGTAATTGTGATTTATCGTAACCAAACTTGACCTGACCTGACCTAACCTAACTAACCTAACCTAACCTAACCTAACCTAACCTAACCTAACCTAATTAGCCCCGTCAACATTCACTCGTCTGCTCTTACCAACAACTGATAAAAGCATCCTGAGAAAAGTAGGTTAATTATATATTAGATTGACCATTTTGTGGCGTAGTTGGGGGAGCATTGACCATTTTGTTGCGTAGTTGAGGGAGCATTGACCATTTTGTTGCGTAGTTGGGGGAGCATTGACCATTTTGTTGCGTAGTTGGGGGAGCATTGACCATTTTGTTGCGTAGTTGGGGGAGCATTGACCATTTTGTTGCGTAGTTGGGGGAGCATTGACCATTTTGTTGCGTAGTTGGGGGAGCATTGACCATTTTGTTGGCTATTTAGTAGGGGGGGGGGATGACCTATTTCGTTCGTTGCATATAATAAATCTCTTTGTGTTTATCCGAAATAGGGTACGCACCTATGTTGTATTTCCCTATGTTTTGAAGAGTGTGTTTGTGAGTGTGTGTGTACGCTGGTGAGGGTTAACAAGGGCCACAGAGAGGGGAGTACAGTACCAGTTACCAGTCTACCAGTTATATTATTATACCAATCACTGACTGGTAGAGTGGTGTTGACTGACTTGTCTCACCTGATTATTAATCCTCCTAACGCTTCCTGGGGGTTAGGTTAGGTTAGGTTAGGTTTGATTACATAAGGATAGGCTTGGTTAGGTTAGATTTGATTACATAAGGATAGGCTTGGTTAGGTTAGGTTAGGTTAGGTTTGATTACATAAGGATAGGCTTGGTTAGGTTAGGTTTGATTACATAAGGATAGGCTTGGTTAGGTTAGGTTAGGTTTGATTACATAAGGATAGGCTTGGTTAGGTTAGGTTAGGTTTGATTACATAAGGATAGGCTTGGTTAGGTTAGGTTAGGTTAGGTTTGATTACATAAGGATAGGCTTGGTTAGGTTAGGTTAGATTTGATTACATAAGGATAGGCTTGGTTAGGTTAGGTTAGGTTTGATTACATAAGGATAGGCTTGGTTAGGTTGGGTTAGGTTTGATTACATAAGGATAGGCTTGGTTAGGTTAGGTTTGGTTAGGTTTGATTACATAAGGATAGGTTTGGTTAGGTTGGGTTAGGTTTGATTACATAAGGATAGGCTTGGTTAGGTTAGGTTTGGTTTGATTACATAAGGATAGGCTTGGTTAGGATAGGGTAGAAAAGGTTAGTTTAAGTGTAGGTAGACCATATTTGTCATCTTGGAGAACTTTTGAATGTTATTTATTTATTTAGTTTACTTTAGCCGTTCGGGTGGTCGATACAGTGAAGTACAGATACTCCTCGGACACCACCTCGAACCAGGGACTTTGTGAGGAAAGGTTTGTCCCTTACCGCCCCCCCCCCCAACACCCACCCATCCAGACCTAAGCAGTCCAAGGTAGCCCCTCCAGGATTCGTCCCCCCCCCAACACCCACCCATCCAGACCTAAGCAGTCCAAGGTAGCCCCTCCAAGATTCGCCCCCCCCCCCCCCAACACCCACCCATCCAGACCTAAGCAGTCCAAGGTAGCCCCTCCAGGATTCGTCCCCCCCCCCCAACACCCACCCATCCAGACCTAAGCAGTCCAAGGTAGCCCCTCCAAGATTCGCCCCCCCCCCCAACATCCACCCATCCAGACCTAAGCAGTCCAAGGTAGCCCCTCCAAGATTCGCCCCCCCCCCCCAACACCCACCCATCCAGACCTAAGCAGTCCAAGGTAACCCCTCCAGGATTCTGTACTGTACTGCCAGCTTTCAGATCATCGGCTCCTGCGTAAACCATCTGGTGGTCTAGATACAACCATACAACAGAGCCACACAACAACCATACAACAGAGCCACACAACCATACAACAGAGCCACACAACAACCATACAACAGAGCCACATAACCATACAACAGAGCCACACAACAACCATACAACAGAGCCACACAACAACCATACAACAGAGCCACATAACCATACAGCAGAGCCACACAACAACCATACAACAGAGCCACACAACCATACAACAACCATACAACAGAGCCACACAACAACCATACAACAGAGCCACACAACAACCATACAACAGAGCCACACAACAACCATACAACAGAGCCACACAACAACCATACAACAGAGCCACACAACAACCATACAACAGAGCCACACAACAACCATACAACAGAGCCACATAACCATACAACAGAGCCACACAACAACCATACAACAGAGCCACACAACAACCATACAACAGAGCCACACAACAACCATACAACAGAGCCACACAACAACCATACAACAGAGCCACACAACAACCATACAACAGAGCCACACAACAACCATACAACAGAGCCACACAACAACCATACAACAGAGCCACACAACAACCATACAACAGAGCCACACAACAACCATACAACAGAGCCACACAACAACCATACAACAGAGCCACACAACAACCATACAACAGAGCCACACAACAACCATACAACAGAGCCACACAACAACCATACAACAGAGCCACACAACAACCATACAACAGAGCCACACAACCACCATACAACAGAGCCACACAACAACCATACAATAGAGCCACACAACAACCATACAATAGAGCCACACAACAACCATACAATAGAGCCACACAACAACCATACAACAGAGCCACACAACAGAGCCACACAACAACCATACAACAGTGCCACACAACAACCATACAACAGAGCCACACAACAACCATACAACAGAGCCACATAACAACCATACAACAGAGCCACACAGCAACCATACAACAGAGCCACAGTCATCACACGAAGGGAAATGAATGGCAACATCACTCGAGTCTGCCTAAAATACCCCAACTCTCGTATTAATAATAATCGGTTACCACTTTATTACCTACAATATTATGTACCTTGTTCTACTGAGAGTAAATATTGATAATGATCATAATCTTCCAACATTAACTGATTAATTTTAATATTTAGTGTATGTCGAACAAGTTATGGAGGAACGCAGGTGACATTCTGTTTTTCGTTAATTTGTAATCATCTTAAGACGTGGGTTTTGGTTGGTCAGTAAACATTGTGTTGATCTTTTGGAAACATTGTGTTTTGTTGATTTAATGTTGACTTGTTATGTATTTGATTATATTTGACTTGTGTGTATAATGTAAACACGAATTTGAGAAGCCAATACGTCTTGTGTTGTTCGTTTGTTTGACATGGGTGTGACTGGTAAATTGGCATGACTGAGAGACGTGACTGTTAAGAGTGGCATTGACTGGTAGAGTGGTGTGACTGGTAGCGCTGGCCAGTCATCGTCACATGTGGCAACTGATTAAGAAGATAAAAGAGATAAGATTAAACTGAGGAGGACCTGGGAGTATATTAATTCGCTGGTCCTCAATAAACACTATGTCACAATGCTATATATATTCTCCTTTATAATGGTACTAGAGACATTTTATATTTTGTTATATACTTAAATATATCTTGAGATTAATATCATAACAGTACTATTAATAATTATCTGAAAATAATTGTTTTTTGCGGTGCCTTAGTGTCTGTCAATCAAGGTGGTTTAGCATTATTCAACTGAAGGAATGACCTATTTATAATCCCATGAACTAAATTTCGGATTCCGTCAGAGTTTATTCATTTATGACGTGCTATTTAATGATAATAAATAACCTAATTGAACACACTAAGAGGTAAATAAATAATGAATAAATACTTCAATCACCTCCTAAGATGTGGGGCCTGCTGGACCACCACTCCACGACCCCCTGACGGAGACACGATGATCCTCCCCATACTGGCCAGATATTTTGTAAATAATATTGATTATGTGTTAAAGGAATATCCTTCCTTCCTAGGGTTTAGTAAGCCCCTTCATAATATTTATACTGTATATACTTGTCACACTTGCCAGATGCTTCTGGTGTCATTGTACAGGGGTACCTAGTGACAGCACTAGGATCCCACTTCCTCTATCAAGGAATAAACAATTGAAATTGAAAATTGAATACTTCGACTTTTTTTTTAAACAACCAGTGCGTCAGTTCACTGCTTGAACGTTTAAAAAAAGAAAACGAGTTTAACAAAAGCGCATCAGAGAAAACGGATCCTCTTTGACGTTCAATTTATAGTTTATAGAAATTACTCTATGTAAGACAGGATTCAGGCGTCTATAATATTAAGTGTTAAAACAAGTGAGTGCGTTAGTCAGCGGTGGATTAGCCGTGGTTATCTGTGAGTCAGTGGGATTGGAGTGTTTATTTGCGTGACTCGGATGGGGAAAGTCCATTGTAGTGGATTTTGTGGGGTTCAGGTTTGTTTGGTTCGCACTCAGGATGGAATGGAGAAAGGAAACTCACAATGTGCTCTCTATATACATGTTGTATTGAATGTACAATGCAGCTTGGTGCTGGGAAGGCAGCGTGGTTACAAGCGTGATGTAGAGAGAGCTGGTTGGTGAGGATGCTCACAGGAGGACAGCTTGTGGGTCGCCATGCTCGCCAGCGGGAGAGAGGACCGCCAGGCAGGCGGAGGGGCGAGGCCCGCCGGGCAGCGGCGGTGGAGGTGGTGTTGCTGGCTGTGGCTGTATGTAGAGAGTCAGCGAGAGAGCAAGAGCGAGAGGCAGATCACCGCGAGGTCAGGTCTTAAATAGCGGGGGTAGGCGTGGCTTAGTAGTTGACCCCCGCTCCGTGGTGTATGGCGGCGCTGGTTGACCTAGGTCACGAGGCATACACTGGGGAATAGGTGGGGTCGGCTAGGCAGCGACAAACAGCGTTTGTAGGGGAGAATTCCACTACAGTACTCCCCCTTCCCTCCAGGCTGTGTAGGAGACTTGTTGTCTGCAGAGTTGCATAGCACATGTGAGGCAGAACGGGCGGTGCGTGCCTCATGTGAGACAACGGCGATGGCGTGGATGAGCCGGTCGCTGGCGACAACTGTCTAGATACACAATATCTGTGGGAGTAGAGAGGGAGAATAAGTGTGTGTGGAGGCGATGAATGTTGTGCTTCCCTCACGGCAGGTACAGAGTCGCCAGATGCGCCTGCTGGGGTGTATGGGCCTGGGTCAGGAGCAGGGGCTGTGTCAGCAGCAGCGGATGAGGGCTCGTGACAGCAGCTGGGTCCCCGACAGCAGCAGGGTGCAGGACATTAGCAGGGAGTACCTGAGGGAGAAAAGAGGGGTGTGTGGGTCCGCACTCAGGAACAGAGGCCGCGTCAGGGCGGCGGGGGTTACTGCTGGGCCGGGGTCGGCGTCTGAGGCAGGACGGGTGTGCTGGGGTCGGTAGGACGTGGTGCTTGGGGCAGGAAGAGGAGCTGGTGTCTGCTTAAAGTAGCAGAGCTGCTCTAGGGTGTCTAACCTGCGGTGTAGAAACTGTAGTTGTAGAGTCGATGACAGCTGCTTCTGGGTGGATAAGCCAGTCTTCCATGTTGCTTGAAGACTGGGAGCGTGATCAGTTTCTCCTCCATCCTGTATGAGTGCGAATCTCCGGGAGTCACCATTTGTGGGGTATGAGATTGTTTTGTTCACACTCAGGATGGGATGGAGAAAGGAAACTCACAATGTGCTCTCTATATACATGTTGTATTGAATGTACAATGCAGCTTGGTGCTGGGAAGGCAGCGTGGTTACAAGCGTGATGTAGAGAGAGCTGGTTGGTGAGGATGCTCACAGGAGGACAGCTTGTGGGTCGCCATGCTCGCCAGCGGGAGAGAGGACCGCCAGGCAGGCGGAGGGGCGAGGCCCGCCGGGCAGCGGCGGTGGAGGTGGTGTTGCTGGCTGTGGCTGTATGTAGAGAGTCAGCGAGAGAGCGAGAGCGAGAGGCAGATCACCGTTGTTGTTGTTGTTGTTTAGATTGTCGGACTGTAGTCCGACACGGGCCTTTGCCTATAGGCGGCCCGTTTGGTGGTTCCGGCTGGAGCTCCAGGAGCAGCCAGACCGGATTGGTAATGGAGGTGGTCCCACCTGCAGATTGGAAGGATACTGCAGGTTGCAAGTGTGAGCGGACCCCCGATCAGTGGACACTTACCACCAACCCCCACTCTTGGACGTGGTCAGTTTCGGAGTGGCGCGCCCCCCGAACTGGGGTCCGCACTTGCTGGGAGAGGATGCTTTCTAAGCTATCTGGGTGGTGGGTATCGTGTGATGACCCGTAGTAGGTGGTGAATGTGGCCTTTCGGGTTAGAGTGGCCGCTGGTGTTGTGTGTGTTTCTTGGGAGATTTGAGTTCTGTTTCGGAGGCTTTGTGTGACCTCACAGTCGAGGAGATAGTGTTCAAGTGGGTTGGCTGCAGGCTCCTGACAGTAGGTGCAATCCATGACGTCATTACCGATCATCTGCCAGGAGCACTTGTACCCTAGTCGTAGTCGATGAAGGCTGACTTGGGTTTGTCTTGGAGTTTTCTTGTCAGCGAACGGTGGTTCCCCTTTTGTGGCCGCCAGATACCATTTGGCTGATTGGGACCCGGCGTTGAGTGCATGAAGGAAGCTCTTTTTGATGTGGAGCTTGCTGGTCTTTCTGAGGTGATTCTTGATCTGTTGCACGCTTGCTGGAACTTGGATGTGTACGCTACTAGAACGTGTAGCTGCCTTGGCTGCTTCGTCTGCCACGTCGTTTCCTCCGATCCCTACATGACTGGGAATCCAGTGTAAGACGACTGGTCGGTTTTGGCTTTGGAATTCCTGTAGCTGTGCGAGGATCGAGATGATGATGTGGACGTTGTCTCTTGGTTGAGTGTGTTGCAGCGCCTGCATGGCCGATTTCGAGTCCGTGTGAATTATGGTGGGCTTGTTGTGTTGTGTTGCAGCGTGTTGTAGGGCCTTTAAGATTGCTACCAGTTCTGTTTGTAGGGTGGAGCAGTCATTGGAAAGTCTCCATCGGAGGGTCTGACCTTGGGTGTAGAAGGCCGCTCCGGATCTATGATGTTTTGGGTCCACCGAGCCGTCTGTGAAGTATGATGCTGCATCAGCCGGTGTCTCGGTGGCTATGGCTCTGAGAGTTATTTTTTTGAGGTCCTCCTTCTGGAGGTTGGCTTTACTATCGCCTAGGTCGGTAAGTTTGAGTGTGGCTGGTGGAGGGCTCCATGGTGGAGGAACAGCGTAACCATTGTCTCGTGTGTCTTGGTTGTTCTTGACGAGTGTTTCTGCTTGCAGGTGTCGGATGACCTCGCTTGACGCGTGCGACCAGGTGGCCTCTCGCACTGTGTGGTCGAGGTGGAGGGAGGCACTGATTCGAATCTTGGCAACTGTGGGCTTGTCTGCTCTACAGATTTTGGCGAGGAGACCAGCTGTCACCTGCTTGACTCGTACTGCCAGGGGTGGTAGCTCGGTTTCCATTTGCAGATTGCAAATTCTGGTCCACATGGGTGCTCCGAGCATGGTCCTGAGAGCATTGTTTTGAATGACTTCTAGCTTAGCTATTTGGTCTTCTCTCAGTCCAATGAGTGCTGGAGCACTGTAATCTACCAGCGATCTGATGGCGGCCGTGTAGTAGGCTTTGAGCACAGGGAGGTTTGCTCCTGCTGATTTGCTGGTGAGCGACCTCATTATATTGTGTCTGCTCTTCGTCCTGTGCCTGAGATACTCGAGTTGCGGCTTGAAGGTGAGTTTCTGGTCAAACCAGATTCCAAGACACTGGTGGGCGTTGGTCCAGAATACCGGCTTGTTTTGTATGGAGAGCATCTTGTCTGGTGTGTCTGTGCAGATGGCCATCGCTTTCGACTTGGCTGGATTTATCTTGAGTCCAAGTCTGTTGCACTCCTCTTCTATAAGTTTGAGTGCGTGTTGCGTGTTGGCTAGTCTGTTCGATCCTCTTACTATGAGCTGTAAGTCGTCTGCATAGCATAGGAGCTTGGCTGTTTGTCTGAAAGGAAGCTTGACTAGATTTTCCATCAGGACATTGAACAGCATTGGACTGAGGATGCCTCCTTGTGGGGTTCCGTTTTCGTGGACCCTGTAGCTTGAGGTTGTTCCCTGAAAGCGTACTCGTGCTTCTCTCTGTGTGAGGTAGTTCTGGATCCACCCCAGCAACCTTCCTTTGACGCCTTTTTTAGCGAGCGTAGTTGTAATGGCCAGTGGATTGGCTAGTTCGAAGGCTTTCTCCAGGTCGAGGAAGACCACGCAGATCACCGCGAGGTCAGGTCTTAAATAGCGGGGGTAGGCGTGGCTTAGTAGTTGACCCCCGCTCCGTGGTGTATGGCGGCGCTGGTTGACCTAGGTCACGAGGCATACACTGGGGAATAGGTGGGGTCGGCTAGGCAGCGACAAACAGCGTTTGTAGGGGAGAATTCCACTACAATTTCTCCCCTTCAAACGCTGTTGGTCGCTCAGTAGCCGACCCCACCAATTCCCCAGTGTATGCCTCGTGGTCTAGGTCAACCAGCGCCGCCATACATCACGGAGCGGGGGTCAACTACTAAGCCACGCCTACCCCCCTCTATTTAAGACCTGACCTCGTGGTGACCTGCCTCTTTCTACCTACAGCCGCAGCCAGCAACACTTCGCTCCTCCTCCGTCCGCTGCTGCCTGGCGGCCCTCGCTCCTCCTCCGCCTGCCTGGCGGTCCTCTCTCCCGCCGGCGAGCATGGCGACCCACAAGCTGTCCTTCTCTGAGCGTCTTCACCAACCAGCTCTCTCTACATCACGCTTGTAACCATGCTGCCTTCCCAGCACCAAGCTGCATTGTACATCCAATACAACATGTATACAGAGAGCACATTGTGAGTTTTCTTTCTCCAACCCATCCTGAGTGTGGACCAAATATCCTGAACCCCACAAATGGTGACTCCCGGAGATTCGCACTCACACAGGATGGAGGAGAAACTGATCACGCTCCCAGTCTTTAAGCAACATGGAAGACTGGCTTATCCACACAGAAGCAGCTCTCATCAGCTCTACAACTACTGTCTCTACACCGCAGGTTAGACACCCTAGAGCAGCTCTGCTACTCTAAGCAGACAGCCGCTCCTCTTCCTGCCCCAAGCACCACGTCCTATTGACCCCAGCACACCCGTCCTGCCTCAGACGCCGACCCCGGCCCAACAGTAACCCCTGCCGCCCCTGAAGCGGCCTCTGTTCCTGAATGCGGACCCACACACCCCTGTTTTCTCCCTCAGGTACTCCCTGCTAATGTCCTGCACCCTGCTGCTGTCATGAGCCCTCATCCGCTTCTGCTGACGCAGCCCCTGCTCCTGACCAAGGCCCACACACCCCAGCAGGCGCATCTGACGACTCTGTACCTGCCGTGAGGGAAGAACAAAATTCATCGCCTCCACACACCCTCTTTCTCCCTCTCTACTCCCACAGATAGTATGTATCTAGACAGTTGTATCCAGCGACCGGCTCATCCAAGCCATCGCCGTTAGAACATACGAATGGAGGAAACTGCAGCGGGCCTATTGGCCCATACTGGGCAGTCCCGTTTACACCCAACCCCTATTGCTCATATAAGCATCCAACCTATGTTTGAAGCTATTCAGTGTATTCGAGTTAATGATGATATTTGGTAGCTTGTTCCATTCATCCACTACTCTGTTTCCAAACTAGTGTTTACCTATTTCACGCCTAAATCTAAATTTATCTAATTTAAAACCATTGTTACGGGTTCGCTCCTGGTTGGATAGTTTGAGCACCTTTGTAATGTCCCCTTTGTTTAGCCCTGCCTTCCACTTATACACCTCTATCAGGTCGCCCCTCGCTCTACGTCTCTCGAGGGAGTGCAAATTAAGATGCTTTAGCCTGTCTCTATACTCAAGGTTCCCAATGCCCGGGATTAGTCGTGTCATTCTCCTCTGAATTCTTTCCAAGGATCCCATATCCATTCTGTAATACGGTGACCAGAACTGAACTGCGTAGTCCAGGTGTGGTCTCACAAGAGCAAGGTGCAGTTTTAGGATGAACTCGCTTGTCTTGTAACTAACACTCCTTTGTATGAACCCAGGTACTTTATTAGCCTTGTTATGAGCAAAAACACATTGTTTACTTGGTTTAAGGTTCCTACTTATCATTACTCCTAAATCTCTCTCGCAGTCGGATTTCTCTATGGCATCGTTGTTCATCTGGTATCTGGTTTCCCTGTTTACATCTCCTATACTGAGTACTTTACATTTGTCGACGTTGAATTTCATCTGCCATTTTTCAGACCATTCGAAAAATTTGTTTAGATCTTCCTGTAGTTTTGCCGAGTCCTCGTCAGATTTAATAACACGTCCTATTTTAGTGTCATCAGCAAATTTACTTATGTTGCTGTCTATGCCGATATTTATGTCGTTTATGTATATAATAAACAATAATGGTCCAAGTACTGAGCCTTGGGGAACTCCACTTGTGACGTTCCTCCAACGGGACTTAGTGCCGTTAATGCTCACTCGCTGTTTCCTGTCCTGCAACCACGCCCTAATCCATTTAAGGATGTCACCTTTGATGCCATGTGCTTATACCTTTCTAATTAGTCTTTCGTGGGGGACTCTGTCGAAGGCTTTGCTTGAAGTCGAGATATACCACATCATAATTGTGCCCCTCGTCCACCGATTCGAAAACTGATGAAAAGAATGTTAATAGATTAGTTAGGCAAGAACGTCCGCCTGTGAAGCCATGCTGGGAATCATTGATCAATCGGTGCTTCTCCAGTTGATTTCGAATAGAGTTTGAGATGATTGCTTCCAGTAATTTGCCTACTATTGATGTTAGACTGATTGGGCGGTAGTTAGAGGATAGTGGTCTATCCCCCTTCTTGAAGATCGGTATTACATTCGCTATCCTCCAGGATTCTGGTACTACACCTGTTTTTAAAGACATGTTAAATAACTTTGCTTAGGGCATACTAAGCTCTTCCTTACATTCCATTAATACTCTGGCAAATATCTCATCGGGACCAGGTGACTTATTAGGCTTTAGTTTGTCTATTTGCTTACTAACATTGTTACTAGTCACTACTATCTCGCTTAATTTGTTTTCTTCACTATCTCTGAATTGAGTCGGTGCCTCGGGTATCATGTTTAAATTTTCGGTGGTGAGCATGGCGACCCACAAGCTGTCCTTCTCTGAGCGTCCTCACCAACCAGCTCTCTCTACATCACGCTTGTAACCATGCTGCCTTCCCAGCACCAAGCTGCATTGTACATCCAATACAACATGTATACAGAGAGCACATTGTGAGTTTCCTTTCTCCATCCCATCCAGAGTGTGAACCAAATATCCTGAACCCCACACCATAATCTCTTTCTCTCAGGCAAATTGAAATAAGTAAACAGAATATTAACAAGCTAAGTGTGTGTGTGTGTGTGTGAGAGAGAGACAGGGCGTGCTCTGATAAATACAATTCATAAGGAAAATTATTTGATAGCAAGGACTATTATTGTGGCGTCACCTTTAGATTTACGTGCGCTGAGAGCTGTACGTACATGTACACATTTATCTCCTGTAATACTAAATAAAATACTAAGAATAATAATCTGTGTGTGTGGGGTGAGGTGTTGTGTGTGTGACCAACCTTGAAAAAGACAACCTCTATTATTTATTCCTTCTATTATTCAGTATTTATCTTCGTGCGGCTAATATATTCTGTCTGTTGCTTAATGTTGGAGGGAGGGAGGAAGGGAGGGGTGAGAGAGATCAGGAGGAAACTGACGGTGAGCGGGTAGAGTCGAGCAGGTGTGAAGAAGGTGGCTTAAAATGGATTTCACCTTAACACAATACTTCCTTACATTCACTACAGCTTCCATCGACGAGGAAAATTTGTTTTGTCAAGTTCTGTTGGGCGTCTTCCTCAAAACAATAATATTCTTTAGACTGTGGAATAGTAATAACATGACAAAAGGAGGTATTTGCAAAGGTTCTTAGAGCGCATGCGTGATGTAGGGAGGGAATGGCAAGGTAAAACTGGCCACCTGGTTCTTGGAATAGTCCCCTGGTTACCTGATTCCTGGAATAGTCTCCTGGTTACCTGATTCCTGGAATAGTCCCCTGGTTACCTGATTCCTGGAATAGTCTCCTGGCCACCTGGTTCCTGGAATAGTCCCCTGGCCACCTGGTTCCTGGAATAGTCCCCTGGCCACCTGGTTCCTGGAATAGTCCCCTGGCCACCTGGTTCCTGGAATAGTCCCCTGGTTACCTGATTCTTGGAGTAGTCTCCTGGCCACCTGGCTGCTGGAATAGTCCCCTGGTTACCTGAATCCTGGAATAGTCGCCAATGTTTGTTTACTTACCTGGAATAAGCACTCGAGATATTTGTCCAGTCCATATTAACAAACGTAACACTCGACAAACGTAACACTCGACGTACGTAACACTCGACATACGTAACACTCGACATACGTAACACTCGACGTACGTAACACTCGACATACGTAACACTCGACATACGTAACACTCGACGTACGTAACACTCGACATACGTAACACTCGACTTTTGTTTGGGCCGGGGTTTGATATCAAACGATCTCACTTGTTAACACTTGCCTGAACGAGTGTAGAGTAGTCGCTGGTACCTTTGATGAAGCTGGGCGAGATAACAGGTGGTCTCACGGCGTGTCACCTTTGATACAGTCGTTGAGTCGTCCAAGCCCACCTGGGTTACACTTGTAATTATCTTAGCTTGTAAGTATACACAAGTGTACACAGGTTCTATTATCTTCATTTGTGGTTCCTTGGTTTAATGTAAACACACGTGGTGATTTTCTAGTTATATTGGATGCTCTGGTAGTTACAGACTACTGAGCATTAGCTATTAGCTTGTAATTAGCTGGTAGAATTAGGGAGAGATACAGCCTTGGGGGCTATGCTCACACACGTCTCTTTGGTACGGTGTCTGGCTGTGAACTGTGTGAAACTGTGAACTAGGTGAACCTCTCTCTGTCTGCTTGTAAGGGGGTATGTAATCTACACGTCAACACAGAGATAAGAGGCTACACTCCACAGGCCTACTCTCACGGAGGCCTGGGGACATATATTTATGGGTTGTAACCTGAATCTGTGTGAAACTACAAATGTTTATGTGTGCTGTCCACCCTAGGAGGTGTGACAGAACAAATGCTTATGTAGCTTTATGCTCAATAGTCTGGGTGTGGTCTCACAAGAGCAAGATACAGTTTTACCATGACCTAACTAGTCTTGTAACTAACACTCCTTTGTATGAATCCAAGTACTTTATTAGCCTTGTTACGAGCAAAAACATATTGTTTACTTGGCTTAAGGTTCCAACTTATCATTACTCCTAAATCTCTCTCGCAGTCGGATTTCTCTATGGCATCGTTGTTCATCTGGTATCTGGTTTCCTTGTTTACCTCTCCTATACTGAGTACTTTACATTTGTCGACGTTGAATTTCATCTGCCATTTTTCAGACCATTCGAAAAATTTGTTTAGATCTTCCTGTAGTTTTGCCGAGTCCTCGTCCGATTTGATAACACGTCCTATTTTAGTGTCATCAGCAAATTTACTTATGTTGCTGTCTATGCCGATATATATGTCGTTTATGTATATAATAAATAATAATGATCCAAGTACTGAGCCTTGGGGAACACCACTTCTGACGTTCCTCCAATGTAACTTAGTGCCGTTAATGCTCACTCGCTGTTTCCTGTCCTGTAACCACGCCCTAATCCATTTAAGGATGTCACCTTTGATGCCATGAGCTTCTACCTTTCTAATTAGTCTTTCGTGGGGGACTCTGTCGAAGGCTTTGCTAAAGTCGAGATATACCACATCATAATTGTGCCTCTCGTCCACCGATTCGAAAACTGATGAAAAGAATGTTAATAGATTAGTTAGGCAAGAACGTCCGCTTGTGAAGTCATGCTGGGAATCATTGATCAATTGGTGCTTCTCCAGGTGATTTCGAATAAGAACATAAGAATGGAGGAAACTGCAGCGGGCCTATTGGCCCATACTGGGCAGTCCCGTTTACACCCAACCCCTATTGCTCATATGAGCATCCAACCTATGTTTGAAGCAATTCAGCGTATTCGAGTTAATGATGATATTTGGTAACTTGTTCCATTCATCCACTACTCTGTTTCCAAACCAGTGTTTACCTATTTCACGCCTAAATCTAAATTTGTCCAATTTAAAACCATTGTTACGAGTTCGCTCCTGGTTGGATAATTTGAGTACCTTTGTAATGTCCCCTTTGTTTAGCCCTGCCTTCCACTTATACACCTCTATCAGGTCGCCCCTCGCTCTACGTCTCTCAAGGGAGTGCAAATTAAGATGCTTTAACCTGTCTCTATACTCAAGGCTCCTAATACCCGGGATTAGTCTTGTCATTCTCCTCTGAATTCTTTCCAAGGATTCTATATCCATTCTGTAATACGGTGACCAGAACTGGACTGCGTAATCCAGGTGTGGTCTCACAAGAGCAAGATACAGTTTTAGGATGACCTCGCTAGTCTTGTAACTAACACTCCTTTGTATGAACCCAAGTACTTTATTAGCCTTGTTACGAGCAAAAACACATTGTTTACTTGGCTTAAGGTTCCTACTTATCATTACTCCTAAATCTCTCTCGCAGTCGGATTTCTCTATGGCATCGTTGTTCATCTGGTATCTGGTTTCCCTGTTTACATCTCCTATACTGAGTACTTTACATTTGTCGATGTTGAATTTCATCTGCCATTTTTCAGACCATTCGAAAAATTTGTTTAGATCCTCCTGTAGTTTTGCCGAGTCCTCGTCAGATTTGATAACACGTCCTATTTTAGTATCATCAGCAAATTTACTTATGTTGCTGTCTATGCCGATATCTATGTCGTTTATGTATATAATAAACAATAATGGTCCAAGTACTGAGTTTGATATGATTGCTTCCAGTTACTATTTCATGTGGGAAAGGAATGGAACCAGTGTTGAATAATGGTGAACAGTGCTTAAGTCAGTGAAAAACAACTCGGCAGTTGAGTCTAACCTTCACATAGTGAGGTCCCAGGTACCCAGTTATAATTCCCCTGAGACTCCACGATAGAGATGCCTGGGACCACACCTCACCCACTTGAGTGAGTGAACTCCTGTGACAAAGGACCACGTGGTGTCCCCATTATGCACGACACCGCATAGGGAATGAGTTGCTACAGCATCATGTGAAGTTCCTCATAACACCTGCGAGGGAATTACTACACCACGTGATGCCCCTCATAACACCATCTGTGAGGGAATTACTACATCACATCAGGCCCCTCATAACACCATCTGTGAGGGAATTACTACACCACATCAGGCCCCTCATAACACCATCTGTGAGGGAATTACTACACCACATCAGACCCCTCATAACACCATCTGTGAGGGAATTGCTACACCACATCAGGCCCCTCGTAACACCATCTGTGAGGGAATTACTACACCACATCAGGCCCCTCATAACACCATCTGTGAGGGAATTACTACACCACATCAGGCCCCTCGTAACACCATCTGTGAGGGAATTACTACACCACGTCAAACCCCTCATAACACCACCTGTGAGGGAACTCGTACTCCATGCGATCTACGTGTGTAAACATTAATCTGTATGTTCACTGTATGTTCCTTCACCTTTCTCTAATGAAGGCTTTTGTTAAACCACTAATGTATGTAATAAGTCATTTATGTCCAAAGTATATTTTCAGTCTTTGGGCTGCAAACTTTTTCAATAAACCGTTTATTATTATTATTATTTTATCTCATAGAACTAAGGTGTACTCGGGTAACCAGCTATCAGTGTGCCATGGAGGAGAGGCTTTCAATTGTTGATTACTATACCTACTGGTGGGGGAACAGGCGAACACATACCTGATCAGAGTTAAGAGAGCTCAGGTGACGTTGACACCTGGTTGGGCGGTCTCCTGCACAACACTTTTACATAAATGAATAATTCTGGATTTTTGGAACAAGTCTTAAAAAATTTAATATTTCTTAACATAAAACATATGAGTATTATCAAATTTAATTCTTTAAAAAATACAATAAAATTAATCACGCAACAAATCCGCCAAACTTCCAAAAACTGAAATACAACAATGCAATGGACAAACGAGGAATACACTTCAGGATAGATATACAAACAACAATAAAAACAATCATATAATAATAGCAATAGTGATGACAACGATACTACTACTACAACTAATAATAACAACAATAATAGTAACGACAATAATAACACACCTTCACAACACTAACTTTAGGCTCGTGGTCATTCTTCACTATCTTTTACACCAGTCACAACATTGACATACACGACCCCTCGGCCCTCACCATAACTCTTAGTAAAGGGGTTTCCAAAAATATTTGTATCCTAAATATTGATTTGCCATTTAAGATGATAAGACTAATCCCGGGCATTAATAACCTTGAATATAGAGACAATAAAACATTTGAATTTGTACTCCCTCGAGAGACGTAGAGTGAGGGGTGATCATTATGACTAAGGTGTATAAATAGAATTCAGGGTTAAACAAAGGTACTTTGCCTTATCAAGAGTGAACACTTAGCAATGGCTTTAAATTAGACAAATTTTGATAATGGCGTGAGACAGGAAACCGAGTAATGGATGAGCAAAACATCATCTTTAACTCGAACTCGTTGGGAAGCTTCAAATATACAGTAAATTGGACAGAAATACGAGTGATGAAGATTTGGTGTAAACGAAGCTGCCTAGTATGAGCTGCAGTTTTTGCCATTCTTTGTTCTAGACAACAACAACAACAAACCCCGGTATCCTTAGTTCATTTGACACCCTTCTCCCTCACCCGTGTGTCCTCAGTTTTCCTGGTCGAGACACCCATATTAATAAGGTTGCAGCCTAGTTTCTGTGGCCAGTTGTCTAATTTACCTTTGTAAATATCATGGTCACTCCTCTTCCTCCTCCTACCTCTTTCCCCTTCCCAGGGCTGTGTTCCTCGTGCGTGCAGATAATGATACTAAGGTAGTGGATAACACACACACACATCTCATAGAACTAAGGTGTGCTCAGGTAACCAGCTATCAGTATGCCAGGGAGAAGAGGCTTTTAATTTTTTATTACTATACCTAATGGTGGGGGAACAGGCGAACACATACCTGATCAGAGTTAAGATCTCGCATTAAGGAGACATGGAGTGAGCAGCGCTGCTGATTGACTGAGGTGAAGGCGGTAACTGGCCAATCACCGCGCAGTCCGAAACAGAATTCGAAACTTCCAAGAACACAACACCAGCGGCCACTCTAGCCCGAAAGGCCCAAACAAACCACATTCACCACCTTCTCCGGGTCATCACACGATACCCACCACCCAGATGGCTTAGGAAGTATCCTCCCCTAGCAAGTGCGGACCCCAGTTCGGGGGGCGCGCCACTCCGAAACTGACCCCGTCCAAGAGTGGGGGTTGGTGGTAAGAGTTCACTGACCGAGGGTCCGCTCACACTTTCAAATCTGCAGGTAGGACAACCTCCATCCCCAATCCCATATCCGGTCTGACTGCTCCAAGAGCTCCAGTTGGAACCACCAAACGGGCCGCCTACAGGTAAAAAAGCCCGTGTCGGACTACGGTCCGACAATCTCAACAACACAACAACAACTGTGGAACTCACCGCTGGTTGGCTGGTAAGCGGACGGCAAGTGACCAATCAGCAGTTGCAGGGGAGAGTATCCACTACGAGGTCACGGGTGAGTGCTTTGAATTTGTTCTCAGTGCTCTATTTTAACGAGACTGGGTTTAGTATGTTGGATTATTTCATGTACACTGTATTGTATATCTTGTTTTAGCGAGTGAAAGACTTAATGAAATACAGGCAACAAAGGGTGGTCGGTCTATAAGGTGTACATTCACAATGGAAACAAAGTGTTGAGTTGAGTACCGCAAGTCTCTACCCTCACACCCACTCTGTGATCTACATTGACTGTAGTGATGAGAAAATATGTCGAGACACATATCAGTTTTGTGACGATGAGAAAAAGTAGAGGATGGTGGCAACTCAAGGAGGGAGATATCGCGACCATTTAATAAGATCTGCACGAAATGTTAACCGATCGCAGCGCCGCAGGAACGGCAAACTATTTTTAGCGTGGCAAATTGTAAGACTGTGTGTAGGATCCAACCGCCTGAAATTCGACTACAATGAATTACACTTCTTGGCTGCAGTAGAGAAGAAAGACAGCCCTTGGCGTCATCATTCTCCACTAAGTGCAAAAAGTGGGCACTGCAGTGAGAAAAGCCAAACGGGATGTAGAAATAATAAACTGTACCTTTGAATATAAATATAAAATAATGCTTCATCAACTTTATGAGTCTCTCTGACGTCCCCGTGTGGATGACTGTAAACAAACACGGAGACATTACCTTCAGGACAAAACATCAGTAGAAAAGGTGCATCACTGAACGACTAAGGTTATTCCTGAACTAAATCACCTCGATAATACAAGTTGACTGGGAGTATTAGGACTGACAACTTCGAATACACAATGGGGCAGATCACATTCTCCATTAAAATCCTGAAAGTTATGAAAGACGTATAAATCCAGGTCATTTCTCAAAGATGTCACTCACCACCAACAACAAGTTCACCAAATTGTCATGTAGTTGGGAATAGAGGAAAATATTCCACACAGGATGTGAGTAGACTAGTGAGGAGAGAACATAACTTCAAATTACAATATCCCCTGACAAGACTTCTCAAACACAATAGAGATCGTACGTAAGTTCATGAGCCTTCGTAATGGCCTCCGTCGATAGTGGAGGTGGTGTATGAAATATAGAGTAGGTTTAGGTGGGTAGGATAGGGTGCATGTTGTATATTACTTAAGACTGTTTTAACATCTTAGGAATGACTGGGTAGCGACTAAAGGATAATGGTAAGAGATATTAATGGGTAAAACTGAAGGTAGGGAGGCCAGGGGAAGGTAGAGACTGGGGTAGATGAGTGACATTAAAACTTGTGGTCCCGGAGAGATGCATGTTATTATTATTACCCTTTCATTGCAGAGTGAACGAGGATTGGTCAGAACTGGCGATGTTTGCTCTATCAAATATTACTCTTTCAAAGGTAAGCGTCCTCAATGTTGGTAGGTGTTCCAGCAGTGTCCTCAATGTTGGTAGGTGTTCCAGCAGCGTCCTCAATGTTGGTAGGTGTTCCAGCAGCGTCCTCAATGTTGGTAGGTGTTCCAGAAGTGTCCTCAATGTTGGTAGGTGTTCCAGCAGTGTCCTCAATGTTGGTAGGTGTTCCAGCAGTGTCCTCAATGTTGGTAGGTGTTCCAGCAGCGTCCTCAATGTTGGTAGGTGTTCCAGCAGCGTCCTCAATGTTGGTAGGTGTTCCAGCAGTGTCCTCAATGTTGGTAGGTGTTCCAGCAGTGTCCTCAATGTTGGTAGGTGTTCCAGCAGTGTCTTAAATGTTGGTAGGTGTTCCAGCAGTGTCTTAAATGTTGGTAGGTGTTCCAGCAGTGTCCTAAATGTTGGTAGGTGTTCCAGAAGTGTCCCAAATGTTGGTAGGTGTTCCAGCAGTGTCCTCAATGTTGGTAGGTGTTCCAGCAGTGTCCTCAATGTTGATAGGTGTTCCAGCAGTGCCCTCAATGTTGGTAGGTGTTCCAGCAGTGTCCTCAATGTTGGTAGGTGTTCCAGCAGTGTCCTAAATGTTGGTAGGTGTTCCAGCAGTGTCCTCAATGTTGGTAGGTGTTCCAGCAGCGTCCTAAATGTTGATATGTGTTCCAGAAGTGTTCCAAATGTTGGTAGGTGTTCCAGCAGTGTCTTAAATGTTGATTGGTGTTCCAGAAGTGTTCCAAATGTTGGTAGGTGATCCAGCAGTGTCCTCAATGTTGGTAGGTGTTCCAGCAGTGTCCTAAATGTTGGTAGGTGTTCCAGCAGTGTCCCAAATGTTGGTAGGTGTTCCAGCAGTGTCTTAAATGTTGATTGGTGTTCCAGAAGTGTTCCAAATGTTGGTAGGTGTTCCAGCAGTGTCCTCAATGTTGGTAGGTGTTCCAGCAGTGTCCTAAATGTTGGTAGGTGTTCCAGAAGTGTTCCAAATGTTGGTAGGTGTTCCAGCAGTGTCTTAAATGTTGATTGGTGTTCCAGAAGTGTTCCAAATGTTGGTAGGTGTTCCAGCAGTGCCCTCAATGTTGGTAGGTGTTCCAGCAGTGTCCTAAATGTTGGTAGGTGTTCCAGCAGTGTCCCAAATGTTGGTAGGTGTTCCAGCAGTGTCTTAAATGTTGGTAGGTGTTCCAGCAGTGTCCTAAATGTTGGTAGGTGTTCCAGCAGTGTCCTAAATGTTGGTAGGTGTTCTAGCAGTGTCCCAAATGTTGGTAGGTGTTCCAGCAGTGTCCTCAATGTTGGTAGGTGTTCCAGCAGTGTCCCAAATGTTGGTAGGTGTTCCAGCAGTGTCCCAAATGTTGGTAGGTGTTCCAGCAGTGTCCTAAATGTTGGTAGGTGTTCCAACAGTGTCCCAAATGTAGGGGTTTCATTGCAGTATCACTCCCAATTTGAGTTAGAGCAATTTTGGGTTCACCAGAAGTTATATCTCGTCAATTGCAACAACTTGTTCTAATACCACTTTAGTCGCCAGAGGATAATAACCAAGATGGTAGTTTCACTTAAATCTGTCCCACTTTATGTATACCTGTGTGAGTTGGCATACGTAAACATACCTGTGTAATAGGCATACATAAACATGCCTTTGTGGGTGGCATAATGTTTGGCTGCACACTTTGTTATTCACACCTGCAGGAGAGACGGTCAGGTACAGTGTGTGTGTGTGACTTCATACATAGGAAATAGCAGCTATTAGGTGCCCAAAAGAAAAAAAAAGTGCGGATACAGTCATAATAATAAGTCAGCTACCAGGTAATTAAAGTGTTATGCGGTTGTGGTTGTTAGTTTGTAATTTCCCTTATCAAGTAAATCGTGGAGGCCATTATGCTCTTCCCATCCCTCTAATTCCCTCCCCCCCCAGCCCTCCCTCCCCCCCCCAGCCCTCCATCAAGTCGTCAGGGCTAGGTTTGGATTTAGCCAACCCTCTGTAGCCCCCCCCCCAAGCCCTCCCTTAGGGGGCTAGGTTAGGATTTCCTCCTACCTAGCGTCAGATTAATGTACCAATGGCAATATTCATTAAACAAAATTGTTTTGGCTATGTGTACAAGGTTAGAGGAAGCCTTCCTCTAACCTTGTACACAGGAGGGTGAACGGGTTATGCTACGTTGGGTTTGTTTATTATATCCAGAGTGCTACAATACCAACCACATAACCCCCTTCCAATATTTACTGTAAGCAGAACAGTGTACACACACTAAAAATTTATTCGGCTGCGTAGCCGACCCCACGAATTCCCCAGTGTATGCCTCGTGGTCTGGGTCAACCAGCGCCGCCTTACATCACGGAGGTCAACTACTAAGCCATGCCAACCCCCGGTATTTAAGACCTGACCTCGTGGTGATCTCTCTCTTTCTACCTACACCAACCAGCCAGCAACACCTCCTCCGCCTGCCTGGTGGTCCTCGCTCCCGCCGGCGAGCATGGCGGCCCACAAGCTGGTCCTCCTCTGAGCGTCCTCACCAACCAGCTCTCTCTACATCACGCTTGTAACCATGCTGCCTTCCCAGCACCAAGCTGCATTGTACATCCAATACAACATGTATACAGAGAGCACATTCTGAGTTTCCTTTCTCCAACCCATCCTGAGTGAGAACCAAACAACCTGTACCCCACAGTATCACTCCTTAAGGATGCCGAATAATTCTTAGTGGGTGTACGTATATGACAATGAAACTGCAGGTACTATGTATAACAAGTAACAATATGAATTATTACATGTGTACAGGGACTTTTTGACCACTGTATTTTATGAAACTAAGGTTAGGTTAGCGTAGATTAATATGAATATATAGTCAAAAACAAATTAATGTCGGGAAAACACTAGATTGGCTGCTCCGTTAAATTCTCCTTTTAGTTGTAGATTTTTATTTATTTATTTATTTATTTATTTATTGGGCACTCCCCTACATCCTTGTGTAAGGTGCAGCGCAGAAGCGTTTACCGTGCCCAACAGGGAAGCATGCTAAGTTCATGCCTGCCTTTATGTCTCATGAGTTAAGGGCGTAGAAGCCTGAAGAGTCAATGCTTTGTGTCATCAAGTTATTGGAAGCTCCAACAACTTGTCCCTGAATACGAATTCGCAACTTTCGACTTACACCAGGTACCTACTTACTGCTAGGTTAATGGGGGCTAGGAAGTGTGTCCAAACAACTTCCACCGGCCCGGGAATCTAACCTGTGACATCTTGCTTGCGAATTAGTTGTAGATGTGAGAACATTACTCGTTGGCCGAATATTTAAAGAAATTTTGTTCGTAAGTAGTTGTTTCCTCTGTTATCACATACTCGTCTGTCTAAAATGAGTTATTATCGAGGACAGTAATTGTATGTGAACAAGGAACTACGCTGGTTGGTTATGCCTGCATCTTGTTGAGTATTACCGGACGGATGGGATCAGGTATTATTATTATTGTTATTATTATTATTATTATTGCATGATTGTTATTAAAATTATATAATTATTGTTTTTTTTTGGTTATTACATTATTACTAGTAGTAGTAGTGATAGTACGTATTGTATATTATTATTATTATTATTATTATTGTTTTTCCTATTTTCATTATTAGATATAGAAAAAACGGATCATATGAAGATCTTCCCCCCCAAAGTATGCACCTGAAGATCCTCCCCCCCCAGGCTAGATCATATGAAGATCCTCCCCCCCAAGTAGGTTTGGGGGGGAGGTTAGGTTAGGTTAGGGACATTACACTACACTTTTAAGAGCATTCTGCGTTGCTTAAGCCAATTAATAACAAACAGAGAATCTTCAGTTAGCAAGGGCAGCTTGATCATATGAAGATCCCCCCCCCCCCAGGCTAGATCATATGAAGATCCTCCCCCCCCAAGTAGGTTTGGGGGGGGAGGATTTTCATATTATCCGAAAAATCGAGTAAAGAAACATATAGAGAGAGAGAGAGAGAAATAGTGTGATAAAGAGTGAGATAGAGAAGATAAAGGAAAACATGAGATAAAGAGAGAGATATATAAATCAATAAAGAGAAATTGGAAAATAGAGAGAGAAGCCCTTGAAAATGTGTTCTGAGACCCGGCAGCCACACCTAAAGTTAGTAACTGACGAGAGTCAACAATCAAATGTTAACCAGGTACTTGTCTCTCTTTCATTCTCTTATATATATATATATATATATAATATAATATATATATATATATATATATATATATATATATATATATATATATATATATATATATATATATATATCATCTCTGACGTGTTGACTTGACCTTGGCTCAGTCATTATATTGACCTTCAACATGACCTCGTCTCCTCATGATCAGTGTCATGGCCTTCAACATGACCTCGCCTTATGACCAACTGGTTGTTCATTTTCCAGGCGTGTTGTTCAAAAATTTCCTTCGCTCAATAAGTCTACCTCGTGTGGTGTAAAGGGGGGGGGGGGGGGGCGGGTACTAACCCAGTCAACGTCACTAAACAATGTCTAGACCCAGTAAATTTCTTGATATTTTGGGCTAGTTTCGTCTCAACGTGCCATTCAGCTGACCTAATTGTCCAAGCAGGAGAGTGGCTCAATACTGTACCACATGGAGACCGTCTCCACGTTCTCACCACCACAGGTAGACAGATTTGACTAGGACTAGTGTAATGAGAAAGTTACAAACCTTGTTATGAATTGTCTTCTCCATTGTGTTCACAAGCAGGGCATTGTTGACAAGTGATCCACTATAGTAATTATCATGACCAAGTGCAGATATGCCTCAAATAACCAGCATTTAACTACTGTATCTGGAACTCTCAAACAACCGTCATTTTTTGGTGGGGTCAATTTCCAGTAAGTAATGTCTAATCACATTTAAAAAATCATGAAAATTGGTTTGAATTTGTCTCTAGTAGAGGTACTGTGTGCATCCTCCATGTTGGCCAAGCGCACTGGACGCCGCCATTACCGTTCTGCTTACTTGAATGTTTGTGCCAGTGTAACTGCTATCATTGCCTTTATCCATCCAGCATGCCTTAGATAGGAGCACAAACGCATTCCTTTTATCCTCTTCGCCACCGATCAGCTCGTTAGCCGATTGGACAGTTGGTCGCATATCTGATATGCACTGTTGGCAGATACTGGGTATGCACTGGCTCTTGAATATATTGGAACCTGTTCCAGTGTTGGTCAAGTCTGGTCTTGACTGAACTTACACTCAGTGCTGTCACAATGCTCTCTGGCAGATTGCTCCAAGAGTTTACAACTCTCACTCCGAAAAAATTTGCCCTCACAGTTTTTTGGACTTGTGACTTCCTCAACTTCGAGCTGTGACTCCATGTGGGGCAGACATTCTGCCAGTTCCAGGTATACATTCAACCGAGCAGTACCCCCTGAGTTGTTTATACCCTTTGATTAGGTCTTCAGTCTGTAGTATATGCTAGGTAGTTGCAGACGTGTGCTTATTCCTTTTATAATATATTTTCTACGTCCCTTTATTCTTTTTATACATGTAATATATACTATAGTGATGTTCTTGAGTTTGAGATGTGTATTTTTAAGAGTAACTCTCAAGCATCCGGAAAAAAAACGATTGTCCGGCACACTCAATTCCCCATGGATTCCGAATGTCTGAGGTCTTGCTGTACAGTGTATATGTGTATGCGTGCAACCTTTTATGTGCCTTTGTCAATATGCCTATGTCAGAAATATTAACAGTATTTTACGTATAGTATATACAGTATATATACAATACAGACCCTTCTTCCTCAGGTTGTGATAGACTGGGTTCTGGTGACCTGGATGTGGAGTACAGCAGGGGGGGAGGTGAGGACGTGAAGGTGGTGGAGCGGCCCCTCAACACGGCCAACTCCTTCCTCGACCTCAGTCTTACCGTCCGCCACCACAGTATGTTGCCACCTGTCCAGTGTAACAGTATGTGTATGTGAGAGTGTGACAGAAAAAAAATACTGTTCTACACTGCAAAGACCACTGTAGTATGATGTCATATTGTTTGTGAATTGTGAGCTTAAGGAATCCAGTGATGGAGCTAAATTTGTGTCTTATACATATGAATTCAAGATACAGTACAGACAAAAATGACTGCAATTATGATAGAAAGCGTGTTGAAATGAAGTAAGGTTTCAGGTACTGTACACAAATAATTATATGATGGTTAAACAAAATAATAACAAATGTTCTTTGTTTTTACAGCCTTTATAAATGAAAGTAATGTATCAATATTACAATAGTGCCGTACAGTATATTGAAAACAGAAAATACTGTACAGTATTTGAAGAAAAAAAATACCGATAACATTTATTCAAGATAAAACCAAACATGAAAACTTACAGAATGAATCATTTACCCGGTACCCACAACAAGGATAACATACACTAAAGACAAAATAATTAGCACAGTCATAGATAGTAACCTTTAACATCCTCGTCCACAGTAAAATTGGTCTATACGAACCGCCCTCAAAATATTAACTATAGTACATGATGTAGTATATCTCAATCCACCTTTTCTACAAATACACAGTGAAGTAGCATAGTACATCTGGTTGTACAATACATTTACAATGCACTGATAATGCCTCTCTCTGGAGCAGCTGGAAAGACTGGCATGATAGGAAGTAACCTATTATCTTTGATGAAAAATCCCTAATGCAGAGGATCAAGTTCATGGCAATTCCAAGCCATTACAGTATTTGTCAATTTCCGGTAACTTTTAGTGCATGAAATCTTGAAGCACTTACTGCAGGGGGATACATAGTTATGTCTGTACATGATGTGCAACCTATGTACAGGTAAACCTTGATAAACGATGGGATTAGTGTTCCTGAAAAACCCATTGCTGAGTGAAATATCTTAGATAGGACACATAACATGGGGTTCAATGGGATACTTTCCCAGCGAGTCCCCAAACACACATGTATCACCGACAAAAAAATTTCTACAATATTACTACAGTACAAAAGAATTAAACAAGGCTCACCACATCGTGAAGAATGAGCCTGGTGATCATCACATGTCCCCTTCGAGGCTAAGGGGACTCTTGTAGGTGGAGGGGATACGTCACTCTGACTCCCACACAGCCTCTAGGGAGTCTCATGCCGCTTCACAATGTCAAGCTTCACCTCAGAGACATAGTTGTCTTGGATGCCTTGGCCGTCCCAGACATTTTCAAAGTTACTTTGCTCACTTCACAGTCACAAAAACAGAGCAAAAGCACTTGTCACTAAAGCAGAGTGAACGATGATAACATAAAACATTGATAGCAGCTGACACTGCTCACATAATTTTCACTACAACAGAGGTGAAGCACCTTACAGTCACAAAAACACAGAAAATATTACTTTAGTCATCATAACATATTTCAATCTAAATGTTAGTGCTGTCCTCTCACTATAAGAAAAAAACACTGATGATGAGTACAGTGTACGATGCTGACCGATAATCATGGAGCAATGCGATGGCAGGTTTACGATCGACAAAGAACCATGCGGAGGGCTGTAGTGCGTGGATTGGCTGTGTGGTGGCGTGTGGGTAGGCTAACAAGTGAAGGTACAGATGCATCATGCATAGTTAAATAGTGTTTCCTTATAAAATGTCACTGACTTGACATAGAAAAATATAATTTGCATTACTGGAATCCTTGCAAGACAGTGATTAATTTGAGTACTATAGGCAACCCATTGTTTGCACTAGATAAAAAAAATTCTAACCAATGGATATCGTTAAAGCGAATTTTTTTATTATATATAGCAAGATGGTCGTAATTCATGACCATAGTTAAAGCACAATGTCGCTGAGTGAGGCGTTAATCGAGGTATAACTGTAGATGATATTTTAGTGAAATCTTTCAAACAAAGCTCATTCAAACCATATTTTGGTGACCTTTATAGAGTAATGTATTACAAGTATCTTCACCAGCAGAAACATCCTCATCTGTTAAGCAATCAACTTGGTTAAACAGAGATGCACATTCAACAAATTGGTTTTCACTTTGAAGTACTTTAACAGAGATTGGATTACAGCTGTCGTAATGTCTACAGGAATAAGGGAATGTGTGGTGCTGGTAATATTTGGTTTCACTGTTACATATAGCAATTATCTTAATATCTACAGAGACAGTGTTGGTGGAGGTGAGCGGCATCAAATTTCGGGGAGGGAGACAGTGTGTGACCGTGGAGTATCCTGAGCGCCCTGGGTTGTCCATGGCAACACTCAAGGTCCACGGCCTCCCTGTACCTCACGGTGTCTACAACATCACCCTGGTCACACACTCACAAGCGTCTTTCATTCGCTCAGTCAAACTTGGCGATAGTTAGTTGAGAATGATTTTATGTCCTTTGAGTTTTGTCATTAAGTTGATAAACAAAATAATTTGAGCCTATTTTTGTCACTCAGGGATACAGTATATGTTTCCACTTACATACATGCATTTATATACATTTAAACACATACATGCAGACATAAATCTCTATGCACCCACTCTTCACCCACCATCTCACCAACTCTCTCAGACCTGGGACCCTCACTAGGAAACTACAGGTGGGATGCAGTCAAGAGCCAACCAAAACGTGTTGGTGACAAATCTTCGCATGACCTAATAGAAGAGCAATTAGCAATGGGTACACATCCCACCCCCAACAAGGAGGAGAAACACTGCAAAGGCTGTTACACCTTTAACCATGTCTACAACAACCAGACGGCAGTGCTGCAGCTTTACTACACAGTCAAAGACACCTGTCACAAGGAGTGCCAACGTGAGTACTGTACAGTGCAGTATAGACCTTTGTTGGGTAAACCCTCCTCAATGAGTTAGTCACCCTTGATGAAATAGTGAAGAGGCAATGTTTCCCAAGTATACAATAGCTACAGTATGTATTGAAAAGTCTCGCTGTGTCAGTGGTTCCTCTTGCAGTATATAGTTTATTACAGTACACTTGTTACAGTATCCTTGTTACATTACCCACTTGTTATAGTATCCTTGTTACAGTAGCCACTTATTACATTACACTTGTTACAGTATCCTTGTTGTTACAGTACTATACCCACTTATTACAGTACAGTACACTTGTTACAGTACTATACCCACTTATTACAGTACAGTACACTTGTTACAGTACTATACCCACTTATTACAGTACAGTACACTTGTTACAGTACTATACCCACTTATTACAGTACAGTACACTTGTTATAGTGTTCTTGTTGTTACAGTATCCTTATTGTTACAGTACCCACTTGTTACATAATATTTTCACAGTTCCCTTGACGTTGCAATGACACATGTTACTCAAGATTCCATACCTTTGTCTCTTTTGTTTTCATCAGGTGTGTTAGTGTAAGTTTGTTTTTCTCTTTTTTCATTAAAATGTTTACTGTACTGTGTAATCATTATCTTGTATACTAAGTAAAGTAAAAATTATACACTCTACTCTTAATTCAGTTTCCAATGGATTTCTATGCCTTTCTTTTTATACAAGGGCTTCATGTGGACTGTTGTGCTGCATGATGCCCGGATAAAAATCCCTCAGTTTAAATGCAGAGTAGGACAAAAATCCCCCATTTCTTATGTTAATGTTTCTCCGGGTTAGGTTAGGTTTTTGTTCTAGGGGATTTTGTCCTACACTTGTGTCATGGTTTTTCTCTCATGTTATTGGATAAAGTTAAGGACCTTTGCTATTCTTAAGTCAATGTTGGGGAGACCTCATCAACTTCAAGGTTACACGACTATTGTAAGTGTCTCTCTTTCTTACTGGGCTCATGCTCAGATCACCTGAAGATAGGGCAGCCCAGTTTATTTCACATGATAATTAAACACCTTGATGCTAACCTAACCCCTCCAGGTAACATTAGGGTGCTTATTCATGTGGTGAAATAATTTGGGGTTAATTTTAAGGTCATATTCATACTCTGGCTCCTGCTGCCATCTTAACACAGTTTCTGCTACTCAGTTGTGTGGCTAAATATTTATCTTGCATAATATTGATTATACTCTTTTTCCTTAACCAGATGGGTCCATGCGACTATTGAAACATCAAAACATCAACAACAGAGCAGATTGCGAGGCCATTGAGAAAATAGATTTTAATGACTTGAAAAAGGCGAGGGATTCCAGAAACGTTTCTTCGGTTAGTTACGATAATGATAAGAGTAATACAATACAGTAATAATACTTTACTTTACTTTAATGAAAATAATAATAATAATAATAATATTTATTCAGTAAAGTCATCTTACAAGTTTACAATTGTTTTGGCTTGTACTGTATACAGTATAGACAATGCAGGTATACTTTTTACTTTTATCCTCTTCACCACTGATCGGCTCATTAGCCTCTTGGGCGATCGGTCACTTCTCTGTCACGCACTGTTGGCAAGTACTGGGCATGCACCGGCTCCTGAATGTACCTGAACCTGCTCCAGTGTTGGTCAAGTTTTGTCTTGAAAGAGCTCACACTCGGTGCCGTCACAACACTTTCTGATAGATTGTTCCAAGAGTTCACAACTCTCACCCCGAAAAAGTTTGCCCTCACAGTTTTCTGGACCTGCGGCTTCTTCAATCTTGAGCTGTGACCCCCTTGTGGGGCGAGCGTCCACAAGCTCCAAGTAAGGACACTTGACTGAGTAGTGCCCCCTGAGATGATTATACTGTACACCTCAATTAGGTCACCCCTTGCCCATCTGTAGTATAAGCTAGGCAAGTTCAGGCTCTCCGATCTCTTAGGGTAGTTGTGGTGCCAAAGTGCAGGCACCAGTCTGGTGGCCCTCCTTTGAACATTTTCAACCAACTGACAGTCCCTAGCATATCTCGGGGACCAGACAGGGTGACAGTACTCCAGATGGGGAAGCACTTCACTCTTGAAGATCGTTACGAGGGACGGACCGTCTAGACAACATTCTGTGGTTAATAATATAAACACTCGCTCTCTTTTCTTGTTGTAACTTCATCTGATAAAAAAAACTAACACTTCTTAGGTGTTATAAGGGTGGATGAATTAAACATGAAGTAAGTGAAGAAGTGTCTGATATTATCAGAATTAAAAGTTGTTTTCTCTTAAGTAAACAATTGCCTGTTCTATTGTGCCAGAGCCTTCAGTAACAAACAATACACACTGCAGGTATACTGTAGTAAGTTAACAACAAAAGTTAGGTATCTGGTTAGGTTAATACACATTCTAACAGTCCTTATTAAGACACTAGCAGCATTTCTTGAAGCAAAATTATTAGAAAGGCCCAGATACTAGAGTAATGTTAAGGTCTGCAGTATTGATTTAGCTCGTGTATACTATATGTGGCTGTGACCAGATTTTTAAGAGTTGTGAATTGTTGTAATAACCAGCCTGAGAATGTCGAGATAGTAAGAGTTGTGAACTGTTGTAATAATCCGACAGAATATTATTTGACTTACGACAGCATTGAGTGTAAGTTCATTTAAGACCGGACGACTCAGCAAACATTGGCACATGTTTTGGTACATTCAAGAGCTCGTACATGTCCAGCACTTGCCAAAGAATCATATCTAGATGGCCATTGTGATCAAGCAGCTAACGAGCCAATCAGTGGCGAAGGGGATAAAGTTTTAGTATTACTTTATATTTTGGGGGGCAGATTTTCTCCTTTTATCTTTTGACAGAGGAAATATGTTATCCTCAACACCAGTTGTCATTATACTAGCTGGTCACCCAGTGCTTTGTTATGCGTTGTTGACAAGAACTGTTATGGGCATGTATGGGCTCTTGAGTATACTTGATCGTGTTTCAAGGTTTGTCAAATTTAGTAAACAGAAAAATGGTGAAGAGGGTAAGAGAACCAGATAATGAAAGTGCATATACAATAATAGTGAATGTTTTTGGCATGAAAATAAATATAAGAACAATAGACTTCTCAGTTTCTGTTTCACCCAAATGGTTCTATAGATATATGAGAGCCATAGATCATTGCCCCAACATGTGAACCTTACCTCACGACCTTTCTCATAGAATCCTGTAGACTATGAAAATGTGGACACTGGCTGTTACATGATTAGGCTGGTACCCTTCCTGCACGTCTCTACAGAAGATGGTGATAAACTATTCTGGGTGAAGCCGGCCATCAACATCACAAAAATGGACGAGTGGAACATTACCTTCTCCCTTACTCCCACCCCTAAAAAGTTAGCTCAGAGTAATTCTTGCACTTATTTTAGTTTTACTTGTATATGTATTAATTTAATCTGTTTTTGCTATGCAAATGCAATACTTTGTATCATTATACAAGCTATAACACTAATCTTTTAAGCCATATCTCATTATATAACACTGTATATCATTATATAACACTGACCTTTGAAGCCATACTGTATATCGTTATATAACACTGACCTTTTAAACCATTTGCCATTCTATCAGTCAATCAGAGTACCGCCCTCATATCTGAGGATTGGGGACCACAATCTTCCACTCTAAACATTCTTGGGCTGTTTTTATCAATCCTCCAAGGTTTTGTATCTCTCTGGGGACCCAGTTTTTAATTTCATTCATCCATCTCAGTCTCTGCCTTCCCCTGGTCCTCTTATTCTCAACTTTGCCCATTAATATTTCTGTTATTATCCTCTCATCCCCTATTATATGACCAAAATATCTCATTTTAATTTTTTTGTACATTTCAAGTATTTCTCTTGAAGTTAGTTTTTGCTAATCTTAGGTACTTCTTCATATGTTTCCCTGTCAGCATAGCTGATTTTTATCATTTGACTTTAACATCACATTTCAAAGACCTCCAACCTTTTCTGGTGTCTGCATGCATATTGACCCAAACAATAGTCCTTGCCATATAAAGCCTTTCTTCAGTATCATTGTATAATACTGATATATTTAGCCAGTGTAGTGAATTATATTTAATAGCTTTTAGCTCTTTAACTTTTATGGTTTTGTAATATTTTTAGTTAATTACCAAAAAATTGAGAGGAGCAATAATTCTGTTTATTACAGTTACAGCCTGAATGTGCGATGGCGTGAAGATCCAAGATACAACTTTTCAAGCTACAAAATCCGGCTATGGTATAATGCGTCCCAGTCCATTAGCTGTCAAGGTTCTGGCAAAGGAGTTAATGTTAAACTCATTCCAAGCAATGATTATGAATATGTCTCTAGGGGGGTAAGGTGATACAGTATTTATTCTTTACATATTTATTTTTTTGTACATCTTAATACAGTAATTATAAAGATAGAGTATTTAATTATACCAACATCTTGAAGATAATTGGGTTCATCTTATTTTTGCTACTTAGGTCAATTATGTAACAGTACTGTACTTTCACATGCAGACAGTCCTCATTGTTTGCTGCCTTTCGTTCTTCGTTTTATTAATTCATCTTTTGAAATTCAATTAATAATTATCTTATAAACTCAAATATAGCTCAAGATTTTATGATACAATTTTGGGGGGAAAAGTTGGGATTGAACTATATATATGCATAATATTTTTGAGGGGTTAAAATTCATGCATTATTGTGAGCCTTTACAGTAAATGATAGTTACCCGGTATATGCTCATGGTAGGCTGCAGTCAGTGTAACACACTGACGGGTCCTTCATATTGCGGCTCCCCAAAGTAATGCCCTCCCCCCCCCCCAAAAAAGGAAATAGGAGAATTTGGGCGTGTTGAGCTTGTCTTACATTCATGACAGTGAAAACAAGCTCCTGTATGTACAGACATATGGTACATACATACTGATAATGTATTGATTTTATAGAGTAGTTTAGTCTTAAGTATACCTCTGAGACATTTCATGTTCCTAGAAGGCTTGTAACCCTCTCAACAACAGGGTGTTCTAGTAGAAGAAACTTACAGTGGTGAGTTGTGGTGGGCAGACTACATGTTGTCAGAGAGAGTGGTGGGCAGACTACATGTTGTCAGGTAGAGTGGTGGGCAGACTACATGTTGTCAGGTAGAGTGGTGGGCAGACTACATGTTGTCAGAGAGTGGTGGGCAGACAACATGTTGTCAGAGAGTGGTGGGCAGACTACATGTTGTCAGAGAGAGTGGTGGGCAGACTACATGTTGTCAGAGAGTGGTGGGCAGACTACATGTTGTCAGAGAGAGTGGTGGGCAGACTACATGTTGTCAGAGAGAGTGGTGGGCAGACTACATGTTGTCAGAGAGAGTGGTGGGCTGTGGTGGGCAGACTACACTTTGTCAGAGAGAGTGCTGGGCAGTCTACACAGGAACGGTGAGGTACACGCAGTAAAAACACTATACTCTACTTACAATTCTTGTACGAAACAAAATAACACCACGAATGAAAGTTTTTGATAAAGGTCCATGAGGCTTACTGTTATTCACCAGTCACATTGTAAAGAACTAAATTAAGCCTACCATAACAGGTAGGAAATGTCTCACAATCATGCCTACCAACTCTAGTGAGACAACAGGATTGTTCGGTTCCAAATTCAAGTGTACAGTACTAGCAGCCTCCCCATCCCCCTCCACAAACCTTCTTGGTGTTTTCACTTATTATATATTTTATTTAACCCTTTCACAGTGGCAGGTTACCCTAAGCTGAATAAAATCATCTGGCGGTAGCCAGAATAAAATGGCAAGTGCATGACACACGGTGAAAGGGTTAATTTAAGCCCAAAGATAGACTGTTTTTACCACAGCCAGTTTTTCTCCAGGGCTAATGATAATGTTTGGTGTACCTGTAGACTTTATACTCATGCTTACACAGCACTGGAGTAAATTGAGTAATGATATGTTTCAGAAGTCAGGACTGGAACACACCTTCTATAACCTCAGCAGTGGATGGTATTGTGTAAGACTTTTCCCCTTGGATGATCGCTGCCACCTGGGGGAGTGTCAGTCACGGTCCAGTCCTGCCAAAGAGCTCACAGGTAACATTCTGTACCCTCTTTATTCAGTCATTTGTGAAGTTCAGCACCATAGACCATATTATTCTGTTGGCTATTCAGTATAGTCTGGATTTATGCGGTTTTTGTTTACGCGTTTGGTCTTTACGCGGTGCCTTGCCAGAATGAAATGTTTTAATTACTCAGTAAATTTCATCATTTACGCGGTGAGTGGCTGGAGAGGTCCAGACGCACCGCGCCATTTTTTACTCACGCGGTCCATTCTTGACCATACGTGGGAAGCGGCACGGTGAGGGGTGCGTATTAGGTCGCTCTTACGTTATCGCTGACTTCATATGACGTATCGGACTGTGATTGGGCCACGCATCCTTACCACCCACGCATTTCCTCTGCCGCTAGCTGTGATTGGTTCTAATGTAACATGACGTGCCCTGCCACCAGAAGTCGCTGACCTAGCTGGGCCAGCCTCATTGTTCTCAGTCTGCGTATATAGTTCTCTCTTGTGCCCGCTATTCCCCTCACAATGGCTTCCGCTAAACCCCCACCACCCCAAAAAAACCTTGAATTACCTGGACCAAGCCATGAT
This sequence comes from Homarus gammarus, assembly GCA_958450375.1. Classification (NCBI taxonomy): domain Eukaryota; kingdom Metazoa; phylum Arthropoda; class Malacostraca; order Decapoda; family Nephropidae; genus Homarus; species Homarus gammarus. The sequence goes on along the minus strand of CAUDMG010002125.1, from coordinate 1,104,434 downwards.
TATGTGAAGGAAATCATCAAGTTGGGGGAGAAAATTAAGCTCATCCTTGACAAAGACCCAGTCAAGCATTGGTATGAAGTGTCTAGTAACCATCTGTCGAAAGTTATGGAGCCGTATGTCCAGATCTATTACGACAACATCAATGCTAGTTGTCAGCGTAATAAGGACTTCTTCGCCCGCAACCCACCACAACCACAGCCAGCCCAAGTCAGTGATAGTGACAGTGAGGATATGGACTTTGAGGGATTTGTCAGGGATTCACCGGAGGGCAACTAATCTGCCTCAGAACCAGCCACCATCCATGTGTGCCGACCCATCTCTAATACTAACGTAAGCGGTAAACACCTTTAGATTTGTAGTTTTTTATTTAGATATTGTGTGTGTGAAGCAATACCATCATAAAATTATGATGTTATTTTTACTACAAGGTACGTATTGTGTCAGAAAAAGTGGAGTTTGGGAGTCGGCCCAGTCTCTATTTCAATTAATCCCATATGTTCTGTTATTTCGTTTACGCGTTTCTCATTTTACGTTGACCTCCACGGGTTCAATTGACCTCGTAAATGCAGACTATACTGTACTAATTTAATACCAAACCACTTCCCAAAGAAGTACACAGTATGGTTTTGTTGTTTAATACATGAAATAGTATTTAATATATTGTACAGTGTAATATTTCTGGTGATATATATATTCAAATTAGAATGGTGCTCAGAAATGCTAAGGTGGTCTTTGTAGTCTAACTATTAATTTTGTCACCTTTTACCCTGTACTTCTCATGGTAAATTATCAGTAATGTTATTCCTTCATGGAGTGGACAAGTAGACATTGAGTGAAATCAGAGAGACAGGAGAAGAATTTGGTGTGTGTGTGTTTTATACTGGAGTAGATCCTTATCCAGAACACAGTGCAGGAGTTCCTTGTCCACCTCGAGGGAAATGTTCCTGGAAAACCTCTCTTTCAAGAGTTTAAACCTTATGTATTAATTACAAAGGATACAGTTACCAGCCATTCTGTATCTGTCAGAGTTGTAACCTGAAATTTGTTGGTGTAACTAGTTTTACAGTTTCACATAGATTTTAAAACTTGATAGACATCATCATCACTACCAAAAGATATGTGTAATATTTAGTGATTACTTGGTTAAAGGTCAGCATCACTGGAGCTAACAAATTGGCTAAGGCTTCTCCTATACAGTAAATGCTGATGTTATTTCTTGAAGATAGGAAGGGAACTACCATTTTCTCAAACTTCCTCAGATACCTTCCTTATAATCATTCTCTAGATTTTCAGGAGTGACACTTAAAAATATTTGCCATGTTAGTTTGTTTTCACATGAGTAAATCTATGTATGTCTAACAAAGGTACTGACTGCCCTCATAATCACAATCATCATCACCACCACCACCACCACCACCTGTTGGCAGCTCTTCATGCTGTGCGTGGTCTTGCAGCCTGAAGTATTTGTATTATCGTTGCCCTATCAGATTAAATATAATTGTAATGGTTATTTTTAGCAGATCCTACAAAGAAAGGAGAGGAGCCTCCCACTAGTAACAGTACCACTCTTGTGGTGGGGGTGGCAGTAGGAGTGATGTTAGCGGGCATTATCGTCGCATGTTGTGTGCTGCGCTGTTATCCAAGATTTGGCTCCATTAGAATGACATATTCTAAAGGTAAAACTAGTGAAATATTTGCCAGTTATGATAACTCTCACAATGTATTAACAAACCTCTGAAATGCAAGGTCGACTCTGTGAACTTACTTACCTCTACTGTATTATTATCTGGTGCTGTTTTATCTCATTTGGGGTTGACTGCTACAGTTTGGGAGGGCATGAACTTTTTACCCTGGATGTACAGTCGCTCAAAAAACTATCTGTACAAAAATTATGTTAAGACAATACAGTATAACAATGGATGAAGGATTTTGACAACCCTACCGAGACAACAGGAGTTGCAGTGTTCATTCTGAAATTCATTGACCCCTCCCTGTAAAGATAGTTTTTTGAGCGACTGTACATTACCGTTTCCTTTTTATCAAGATCTGTGGTGTGTTATGATAAAGTATCTTGAGTTGTTCTTTAGTAATGAATGATAGCTAAAACTGAAGAACAGCCAAGGTGAAGAGTTATCCTGCTATACTCTCAGGTGTGGCCAAGAAGAGACTAAAACAAGAAGATCAAAACTTCTTACCAAAAACAACAAATGGAATTCAACCTAACATTTGACTCATGGATTTTTCATTCTGTTCAGAAGTGGGGTCAGAGATAGGATCAAGATGGGTCAAGGTGAGGTCAGAAGTGGGATCAAGGTGGGGTCAGAAGTGTAGGATCAAGGTGGGGTCATTGTGGTGTCAAGTGGGATCAAGGTAGGGTGAAAGGCCAGTAATGGACAGTACTGCTTCCAATGTTCCTACTTCTCTTCCACTCATTTATTACCAAATAATAAGATCAGAGTTATAATATACAAGGTGACAATATTTCTCTTATCACTTTCAGTCACTCAGCAGGAAATACTCGTTGAAAACCAGCCGGTGCTTCTGGTCTGGACACAGTATGGTCCTTATGGCAAAGAATATCAACCTGTAATTACTGCCTTCAAAAAAGTACTCCAGTTTTATAGTCACTGCAAGGTAAGTACCACAGTTTTCCTCTAATTTTTTTTGTTTTTGTTTATTTACACGGTATCTTTTTCTGAAGTCTGTTTATTTTATTTGTTTTACTCTTTTTAGAACTTGATCACTATTTAATCTTTTATTTTTATTTTTATTTTTATCCTCTTCACCACTGATCAGCTCGTTAGCCGCTTGGGCGATCGGTCACGTCTCTGTTACTTTTCTTTTTCTTTTATCCTCTTCACCACTGATCGACTCATTAGCCGCTTGGGCGATCGGTCACGTCTCTGTTACGCACTGTTGGCAAGTACTGGGCATGCACTGGCTCCTGAATGTACCTGAACCTGCTCCAGTGTTGGTCAAGTCTTGTCTTGAAAGAGCTCACATTTTCACAGTTTTCAAATTGTCATTGAAGTGCTAGAAATGAAGCATCCAAATCCATCTCCTGTATTGATGGTTTGTTTCCTATCCATTAGGGTCACATCATCCTTTTTTGAGAAGCCTGGCCTTCATAAATTCCTCAAGTTTGTTATATAAAAGTGGCTGATGCTGAAAATGTGTGCTGTAATCTATTAAGTTCACAAAAACAAACTATTGCCTTAATCACTGACATTAACTGTATCCTGTTACCATTCCAGTTTCATCATTTCTTTTATAAATTTTCACAGCAACTTGGTAATTATAGTAACTTTAATTTTTTTTTAATATCCACTTGAAAACACACACACACACACATTGTCATTATATATTTTTCACCATGTAGCTCCTATTTTTAATAAACTGTATAGCCAAAGATATGCCTCTTACAGTAGTGTTGCACATTACAGGTGTATGACTACCTGGACCTCCTATCTCTGCCAGAAGAACACCAGCACCAGCTCCTAGTCTCCCCCACTGCTTGGGTTGACAACCTCTTGGGTGATACCAGTGTAAAAGTGAGTATTGAATTGTTATGAACATATACTGTACCATTGTAAAGTTAAAGAACTTAATTAATATTACAATTCTTGAAGCATTAGGTTCAGAAAACTATCAGGACAAACATATTTGGAGTGAAAGTTCTGAACTCTTGGAACAATCTGCCAGAGAGCACTGTGATGGCACTGAGTGCAAGCTCATTTAAGACCAGACTTCTTCATAATTGGCACAGGTACAGATACTGTGCTGTACATTCTGGAGCCAGTATATGCCCAGTACTTGCCAAAAGTGTGTCACGAAGATGTGACCAACCGTCCAAGTTAACAAGCCAATCAGTGGTGAAAAGGATAAAGTAAAATAAAGTAAAGATAGATATTTAGGAGCACATGATGAGTAGTCACCCCATTTTACTTCACCTGATGGTTAAACACCCTAACACTACCTGAGGGCAATTTTTGAAAGAATCATACCGAGGTATTGTTAAAATTCATGATAATTCATATTTTTTTAGTACGTTCATGATGAGTTTATCGCTCAATTAGTGATGCTATTAGTATTTTTATTTATTCCATTATTGTTATTATTTGTTCTTTTCTTATTGTTACATATAGTTTACTGGTATTTGGATTCATTTATTAGCTCATGGGAAAGGGACAATTGCCCTCTCCCCTTTTTGAACACCTGTGACAAAATCTACTTCTTGACCTTATCTGCCGAAATAAAAGGTACAGGTGCTGTATTAGGTCGAATTTTGGGGGCAACTTACGACTTTGTTCTGCAAGGTAAAAACTAGCTTGCTTAAATGGTAAAATTTAGTCTGTATTCATGAGAAATATATTTAAGGGAGATTTATAACTTACGGGCACAGCGTAATTGATGTTTTAAATATTCTAAGGGTGTTTTTATTTCAAATGTCATTAATTAACACTAAGTACTCAAAATTTTACTCAAAAATTTAAATTATGAACCTAGATCCTTCATCTGCATACAAAAGAGTACATTTGTACTGGTTCCTGAATGTATCTTGAAACAGCTCACACTCGGTGCCATCACAACACACACTGGCAGATTGTTCCCAGAGCTGTAACCCCTTGTGGGAAGGGCGTCCGCCAGTTCCAGGTATGGACACTTGACTGAGTAGTGCCCTTTGAGATGTTTATACACATCAATTAGGTCACCTCTTGCCCATCTGTAGTATAAACTAGGCAGTTGCAGGTCCTCTAATCTCTCTCTGACAGTCCCTAACATATCTCGGGGACCAGACAAGGTAACATTATTCCAGGTGGAGAAGCATCTCAGCCTTGAAGATCGTTACAAGGGTCTAGATTACTGAACGACCTTCTTATAAGCCCTAATAATTTAGTTGCTTGATTCACCTTGTTCTCACAATGGCTCGAGAACTTCATTTTATTGTCAACATACACACCCAGGTCCTTTTCACATTCACTCTATTGTTGCAGTTTCTTCTTCCCGTTCGGACATAAGATACACCTCCTTATCGTTGGTATGTCCCAGGTGCAGCCTCTTACACTTCGTGACATTGAATTTTAGCAGCCATTTCTTTGGCCATTCTTGAAGCTCACAGAGATCTTTCTGCAGCTCTTCACAGTCTGTTTGATTCTTAATTTCCCTAAATAACTTGGCATTGTCTTTGTGTTTCCAGATAATCATTGTTGGAACTGAAGGAGCCAAGCTACGACAAGATGAAGGAAAACGCCTGGATGTGAACCACGACTGGACTGAAGACGGTAATTCCCAGGACAGTGTACTCTTCCCCTTCCTGCTGCGTCGCCTGCAAGACAAACCTTACCTTTCTGGTGACTATTCCAGAATTTTCCATGTAAGGTGAGAATTTCTGTGACACCTTTCCTTTTTCTGTAATTAAGTGTCTGTATTTAATTACCTTCTATAATATAGGGTCTATACAGTGTATTTAATAACCTTTTATAATTTAGTGTATAAAATTAATTAATTTATGTAACATTTGTATCTAACTATTTAGCTTATATGTATATTTACTTACCCTCTGTATTTTGTGACTTTCTTTGATAGTTATGTTATCTTAATTATCCCTTCTATAATTCCCTGTCTTCTTCTATAATCCCCCTGTCCTCTTCTATAATACCTGGGCAGGCAAATGAAAAGTGTCACATAAAGGAGGAAATATAAATGAGGAGGAAGAGAAATAGGCTAAAGAATGGGACAGTAGGTGGAAGGAATGGCCAACATCAATGTGGATATGTCGGGGAGGGAAGTTTATGTAATGGATAGCTAGAGGGTGTAGGTTAGGCTAGGATAGGATTTGGTTAATACTGTACTGTATAGATATCAAGGATTTAGTTTTTGTCATTTTGTTGATCCTAAACCCATATCTATCGGTGTACACAGTAGAATTGGAGCAGAATAATGGAGTTACGTTCAGCAACAGGCTAAAGGTAGGATTCTATTCACACGGTAGCGGTAGCAGTAGTGTTAGCAGCAAAAATTGATCATATTGAAATGTACACAGTTTTTTCATTGGCACGGTTTTGATAGCGGTAGTTATGTGTTTGTGGTACATGTCATTTGCTCCCTGTAGCGATTGAAAATGCAACCACATGGAAACGGACAAGGGAATCCCACACTGGGATGTCACTATCCCTGTGTTTGCTCTCCGCGCCCAGCAAGATGCCTTGAGGAAAAAATAGTTTTGTCAAGGAGACTGTGAAGTTGATTGAATTTGTGTGCCAACATGAGTTTCGTTGTGATAAACAAAACAATTTCATTTTATACTGCATTAATCTTCAGTATTCCTTGAAACATACCAATTGTTTCATTATTTCCTTCAGAATTTATTCCAACCTGTTTTTGTAATGCATTTATATAATGCATTAAGAAACCTAGCAAGTGTTATTTCATGATTTAAGTCATTAAGCATCAGTCTTTATACTGTATATCATTTTATGAGATCCATACATTTTTGACACAAGAGTTCTAAAATTAAGGTTCGTGGTTTCAATAAATGGTTCACTGGAATACAAATTTTTGTGTCACTTTATATTTATCTGTGGTTCTTATCATTTCCTATTTATAAGCTTGACTTACCTTATACATATTGCAAGTTGCTTCCTTGGGCAAATGACTTGTTTGTTCCTGCAATGTTTCACCGAATCCTCCTCAACCAGGGAAAGAACATGTGCGAACTCTTGTCTACTCAGACGAAAATATTCTTTGAATTTTTCTTCATCCAAACTTAGGTGTTTTACCAGAGTATTGTAGGCTCTATATTTGGTCTGATTCAGCAGCAATCTATGAACCCACCATCTATGTTTCCTTGTCCATTTTTCCTTTGATTTACACATGATCTTATACAAACCCAGGATGTTTAATAGCAAATCATCCTGCTTGTATAAGGCTTATAACTTCGATGCACTAAGAGCCACCTTTCCTGTCCTGTTCCCGCTAACAGAAAGACAGCTGCATGAAAATGGAAATGGGTGTCCATTTTTCTAGGCAATTTAATGCAAAAGCATACTGCAAACAAACTGCAAATGCATATATGGACTCCTCGCTTCACATATTGATCAGTGCTGAAGAGTGCAAAATAAATCTGCTTTTGAGGTTGTTCAGAAAGAATACCGTACAATAGTACTTAATTCATCGCTGACTGTACTTTACATACAATATGTAGACAAGACAACAGGGGTCTGGTGAAGGGGTTGGAACATACTTTTATTTTCCATTGACAGTACAGTATAATTCAGAGGTAGAGGATAGGAGGGAGAAAAGAAGACAAAGGAGATGGAAAGATGAGGTGAAATGATGTGCTAGAAGTGAGACAGATGAACATGCTGAAAAACAACCGAGTTTCTGAATGAGGTGAGCATCACATATTACTGTACGGGGATGATGTACTGTAGTGTAATGTATGTCTGAAAAGTGATGCTGAATTGAGTGAAGCAACAGGAATAAACTTATTGAATATTTCAGGCCATTAATGTGGAAGGGAAACACCATAGTAGAACACAACAAATGGGTGTTTGTTTATTTTCAACTTGGAAGAGGTGACAAAGATTTTTTAATCTGTTACTTACAGGTTTTCTGATGTGAGTGACCACACCACAGAACTTGAGGGCATTGTTTCATGGACAAGATATCGTCTTCCAGAGCACTTGAAGGACCTTACAGTCTCCCTCCATGGGTAAATTAGTTATTACCTTCCATGGGAATATATTGTAGAGAAGTGTAATCTCAATGGCCCTTTAATTTGATATGCATTAAATTTTGCGAGTTAGTATTAACAGAGCAATAGTACTCATGTGTTAAGAGGGTATAGATGAAGTGACCTCAACTGCTTCTGTAGAACAGGAAGTAGTTTAATGTACATGTTCAAGCTTGTTCTGTTTCATGATCATATTTATCATATTTAGTGGCAATGATTTTCACTTTTAGGATTTTTTTTTCAGGAAGAGACCAGAAGGGTGTAATATAAAAGAGCCAACAACAGAAATACTACAAGATCTCACCGCTGCACTTGCTACCCATCCTCTGTATAAGAGTCAAAATGGACATATTGTCTCTCTAAACTTACAAGACTATAGCCAGAAACAAAGTGATATTATTGACTCCAGCCAATCTCATAACAACATTCCAGATTCATCTTCATCACCTCTTGACACAGTTAATCAAAAAAGAGGACAGTTCTCTTCAAGTATAGACTAAACCTCTTTTACTGTCATTCCTAATGGATCTATGTTACATGGTACAGTACTGTATTAGTATAATATTGAACTGAAATGTTTTTTATTTAAAAGATATCATGCTAAATGAAAGGCTTCTCTAAACCTTTCATTAATGGCACTACGTCCTTGAATCCATTTACTTCCAAAACTACCGGTAGTTTTATGCAGTATTTTGGAAATTTGCCCATTTTAGTTTTAAGGTTTTTATGTTATTTTAAATACCTGATTTACTGTACCATACTATACTGTATTGTATTGTACTGCACTATAGTGTAGTGGTAGATCATAGGTGCCTTGAACAAGCAGTTTTGTTCAGGGGAGGATATCACTTCTCTGGCAACTTTATCAAATACTTACTCCTTCCACAAGTTTACCCCAGGGCAACCTTCACTCTATCAACTACCATAGGCCTGGAGGGGTATTATCATGTCTCTCAGTACTTTGTGTCCACTTGATTACTGTGCTGTACTTTCAAATCCTTTCCGAGTGTCCATCAGAGAGAGTGAGACTGGGTGTGTGTGGGAGAGAGAGAAAGCACCATAAATGTGCCCTTCAAAGGTGGGACCAATCGGGAGCATTTGAGTTGCATAATTTGTTAATACTTGTATACTCAAGGTTCATCAGTAGTTCATGAGATTATATAATTATTGTAAATTCTGGTGGACAGCCAGATGTACTGACCCATAACACCCCTATTATTTGTTGTCATTTGGAAATACCTGTACTTCTGTCTCATCATTTCAGAAAGTTTGTTATGATACCATTGTTGATAATTACTACTAGTTTTGTCTTGTCACATAAGCACAGTAATTATAAATGCCTTTTATTATGTTACTATTTAAATATAAGTTGCATGAGTCACTTGTCATTACAGTACTGTACTCTACCTATATTTCCTTGGCCATCATTGTGTAGTGCAGGGTTTACTGTCCTCATTACAATATTGTATATACAGTAGTTCTATTTATTTGACAAATAAGAATTGACAAAAGATCTATATCAATTACCCTTCATTACCAAACCCTGAAGTTCATAAGAGTTTATAGGCTAGTCATCAGGTAATCACAGTTTAACCCTCACAAGCTTGGAAAATAGTCCTAAAACAATGATGGTGACAAGGTCCCAATATGAAGAATACTATAGTATTTTGTTTTGTTTTATCCTCTTCACCACTGATCGGCTCGTTAGCCGCTTGGGCGATCGGTCACGTCTCTGTTACATACTGTTGGCAAGTACTGGGCATGCACCGGCTCCTGAATGTATCTGAACCTGCTCCAGTGTTGGTCAAGTCTTGCCTTGAAAGAGCTCACTCTTGGTGTCGTCACAACACTTTCTGGCAGATTGTTCCAAGAGTTCACGACTCCCACCCCGAAAAAGCTTGCCCTCACAGTTTTCTGGACTTGTGGCTTATATAATATTTTTTCTTTTTAGTATTTCATGATTCATATTTTCCATGAAAAATCGGGGTTTTAACAGAACATAGATGGTAATTGTTATCTTATCTTAGTTTTATAATTAAAAGTATAAAGTAACTTACCATATATATACCTTGATGATGCCCTGACACACACACACACACACACACACACACACACACACACACTCACTCACTCACTCACTCACTCACTCACTCTCTCTCTCTCTCTTACAGTTTGAGCATTACTTTGTTTGGGAGTTTGCTCTTTGTTCCAATTGGTAAAATTGGTTCAACTAAACTATTTTAAATTGAATTGAGTATTAAATATTTGGTGAAATAAAAGTGTTTCACATAAGGATAGGAAGAAAACATGTTACCTCTAAAGAAAAAAACAATTTATATTGTACTGTATATTTATAACACAAACAGAAGGAAAGAACATACTATCTCCTCCATCTCGCCCACACTGTTGAGATTAATCCAACCCCACATGTTTATGGTCATGTGGCTGCTCCTGGCTTATAGATAAATGTGCTGCTGGTCGTAACGGGTGTTATCAGGTCTCCAGCAGTGAAAACAGCCGTGGCTGTCCAGGTCCTCCCCCACATAATGATCAGTGAACCGTAGTCTCCCAACATGGTGTTCTTCTAGTCTTTCCTGGATAATAGAGACCCTGTGGTGGATCCCAGTTCCGTGGAGTCGTCCGCCTATCTGCCCTAGTCAAGACCTCCAAGTGCGGCTGCTGTCATGGCCACCACATTGGTGAGAGGATGGTCATGAATGTCTGCCACAATCCTCGCATCGTCTGTTGTGCTAGTCAATCTAGGCCATCCTAATCAGGGAAGATTTCTTAATTACCAGACTCTTCAAACCGCTGTAACCAACACCCCATTGTCGATCTCGAGACTCCCACGCGCCTTGTGATTTCGCTGATACTTAACTCGGTGTTACACATGCCGACAAATTGCCTCTTCTGGGAGATATCATGGTATTGGCATCCCATGGTTGTAGTTGGTGGAATGAGAGGGCCCAGGGAGGGCTGCCAACCCTAAGGAGGGCCCCTGGGGGTGCCGCCGTCCTTGGGAGGGCGCCCTAGAGACGCCGCCGCCCCTGGGAGCACCGACATCCTTGGGAGGGCCCTTGGGGGAGCCACTGCCCCTGGAAGCCCCATCGCCTTTTTGAGGGCCCCCACTGCCCCTAAGGGCACTACCGTTGCTGGGAGGTCCCCTAGTGGCGTTTCCGTAAGAGGGAGGACCCCATGTGGTGCTGCTGCCATTGAAAGGGCCCCTGGGAGAACCCATGGCGCGCCACTGCCCTTGGAAGAACCCCTTGCAGCGCTGCTGCCTCTGTGAGGGCCCCTGAGGGTGCCACTGCCCCTGGAAAGGCCTGTGGGTGTGCCACAACCCCTTGCAGGTCCCTGCTGCCCCTGAGATGGCCTTTAGGAAGGACTTTTAAGGTGCTGTTGTCCTTAAGGAGGGCCTCCTATAGCCGCTGACGCCCTTGGGAGGACCCTTGGGTGAGCCGCCGTCCCTAGGAGGGCTCCTGGGGACGCCACCGCCACTGGGAGGACCCTTGGGGGTACCGTCGACCATCAGGACACCACCACCTTTTAGAGTGCCCCTGGGAGGGTTTCTAAGGGCACCACAGTCCCTAGTAAGTGCCCTAGTGGCGCCTCCGCATCTGGGAAGGCCCCTGGTTGCGCCTCCGCCCTTAGGAGGGCACCTAGGAACGCCGCCACCAATGGGAGTGCCGCTGCCCCTGACAAAACCCCTGGGGGCGCCGCTGTCCCCGAGAGGGCTCCGAGGGAACTACCACTCCTAAGGAGGGCCCCTAGGGACGTCACCGCCTCTTGGATGACCCATGCCGCCCCCGGGAGGAACCCAGACGGCGCCACTGCCCCTGCTAGGGCCTCTGTGGTCGCCGACACTCCTAAGGAGGGCCCCTGGGGGCACTGCCGCCCTTGGGAGGGCCACTAGGAGCACCGCCATTCCTGTGAGAACACCTAGTGGCGCATCCGCATCAGGGAGGGCTCCTCTTGGCGCTGCCACCCTTGGGAGGGCCCATGGGAGAACCCATGGTGGCGCCGCTGCCCTTGGGAGAACCCCTGGCAGTGCTGCCGTCTCTGTGAGGGCCACTGGGGGCGCCACCACCCCTGGAAGAGTCCCTGGGTGCTCCACAGTCCATGAGAGGGCCCTGGGGGAGCTACCACCCCTAAGGATGGCCCCTGAGGGTGCTGCCGCCCGTGGGAGCACTCCCTAGGGGGTTAACGCCTTTGAAAGGGTCCCTGGGGGCGCCACCACCTTTGGGAGGGCGCTTGGAGGCACCGTCCACCCTCGGGATGCAACTGTCTCTTGGAATGCCCCCGCTGCCCCTGGGAGGGTCCCTAAGGGCGCCCTCGCCATTAGAAGGGCCCCTGGGGTCACCGACACCCCTAAAGAGGGCCCCTAGGGGCACCGACGCCCGTGGGAAGGGTCCTGGGTACGTCTACGTCCTTAGAAGGGCCCCTGAAGGAGCCGCTACCCCTGGGAACGCCACCGCCCATGGGAGAGCACGTGGGGGCCCAACAGTCCAAGGGCCCTCCCAGAGATGGTACACCCCCAATCAGAGCGACGGTGAACCCGGCGCAATCAGGGGCCCTCCCAGAGAAGGTAGCGACCCCAGGGCCCTCCCAGAGAAGGTAGCGACCCCAGGGGCCCTCCCAGAGAAAGTAGCGACCCCAGGGGCCCTCATTAGGGGTGGGAGCTCCCACGGGCACTATCAGGGGTAGAGGGGCCTCCAGGGGCCCTGCCACGGGATGTGGCGCCCTTTGCTACCTCTTCCAGGGGCCGCAGCACTCCTAGGGGCGGCGGCTCTTTCCGGAGCATTATCAAGGGCATCGGGGCCCTCAGGGCCCTTCCTACAGGTGGCATCTACCCCAGCAGCCTTCCTTAGAGGTGGTGGCGACCCCAGGGGCCCCGCCAGGGGCTGTGGCATCCCCAGTGGCGGCAGCATCCCCCAGGGCCCTCCCAGGATTGGCGGTGCTCCCATGGGCCCTCCCAGGGTTCGGGGCGCCCTCACGGAACCTTTTAGAGGCGCACCCTCCCAGGAGCCCTATAGCTTTCTTGGTCGTGGTATCATATATATTACATACGTCCAGCAATCCCTTACTTAACTGTGATTGGTGGACTAAATTGTAGATCCACCAAATAACAGCCAATAGGAGAACAGAGCAGTCAGTCAGCACAACACCCCAACTTATGTTTTCCTGTTGGGTATTTATTCTGCTTTACATTATTCATGATGCTATGAGACTGGAATGACGATGGGAGGTGTATTTATTTAACGTCATATCTCCCATTGTTCTAAAAAGTGCAAAAACAACTGCCCCCAGGGGCTCTACAGGATTGGCGGTGCTACCACGGGCCCTCCTAGGGGTGGCGGCGACCCCAAGGGACCTCTTAGAGGCGCCCCCTCCCAGGAGCCCTATAGCTTCCTTGGTTGTGCTATCGTATATATTGCATACGTCCAGCAATCCCTTACTTAACTGTGATTGGTGGACTAAATTGTAGATCCACCAAATAACAGCCAATAGGAGAACAGAGCAGTCAGTCAGCACAACACCCCAACTTATGTTTTCCTGTTGGATATTTATTCTGTTTTACATTATTCATGATGCGATGAGACTGGAATGACGATGGGAGGTGTATTTATTTAACGTCATATCTCCCATTGTTCTAAAAAGTGCAAAAACAACTGCCCACAGAAGCCCTACAGGGGCAGCGCACCCTGGGTCCATCTCATTTGTCCTGCCAGGTGAAGGGCTCCAAGGGGCCCTCCTAGGTGCGATGGCGATCCCAGTGGCCCTCCCAGGGTAAGCCCTATCAGAGGCTGTGGCACACCCAAGGGATTTCTAGGGTCGGTGGAGCCCTCGCAGAGGTGGCGGCGCTGCCAGGGGTTTCTCAAGGGCAGCGGCGCCGCCAGGGATTCTCCCAGGGGCTCTCCCAAGGGTGGCAGCGCCACCAGGAGCCCTCCCCGATGCGGAGGCCTCCCAAAAGCGGCAGCACCCCCATGCTCCCTCCTTCTTTGTGGCAGCGACCTCAAGGGCCCAGCCAGGGGCTGTGGCGCCCTCAGAGACCCCCTCAGGGGCGTTGGGGGCACAAGGGGCTCTCCTAGGAGCGGCAGTGACCCCAAGGGTCCTTCCAGAGGTGGTGGTGTCCCCCCAGCAGCGACGGCTCATCCAGGGGCCTCACAGGAACGGTGGCGCCTCCAGGGGCCATCCTTAGGGGTGGCAGCACCCCCCGGGCACTCTCACCTTCAGCAGGTCCTCCAGGGGCCCTGCGAGGGGGCTGTGGCGCCCCTGCGAGCTCTTGAAGGGCGGCGGCACTCCCAGGGGCCATCCCAGGGTCTATGGTTCCTTCGGGGTCCCTCCCAAGAGTGTCGGCGCCTGCAGGGACTTCCACGGGTGGCTGCGCCTTCAGGGGCCCTCGTTAGGAGTGGGGGAAACCCATGGGGCCCTGGAAGGGGCCGGGGTTCCTTTAGGGACCCTTCATGGGGCTGCGGGGGCACTCCAAGAGGCGGTAGCGTCACCGCCCAGACTGCCAAAGGAGGCAGAGCCCCCAAGGGCCCTGCCAGGGGCTGTGGCACCCTCAGGTGTCTTTCAGGGGCTGTGGCGCCCCAACGGCAATCCTCGGGGCCGCGGCACCCCCCGGGGCTCTCCATAGTTTGGCAGTGCTTCCACGGGCCCTCCCAGGGGTGGCGGCGACCCCAGGGGAACTCTTAGAGGCGCCCCCTCCCTGGAGCCCTATAGCTTCCTTGGTCGTGCTATCGTATATATTGAATTCGTCCAGCAATCCCTTACTTAACTGTGATTGGTGAACTAAATTGAAGATCCACCAAATAACAGCCAATAGGAGAACAGAGCAGTCAATCAGCACAGCACCCCAACTTATGTTTTCCTGTTGGGTATTTATTCTGCTTTACATTATTAATGATGCTATGAGACTGGAATGACGATGGGAGGTGTATTTATTTAACGTCATATCTCCCATTGTTCTAAAAAGTGCAAAAACAACTGCCCCCCAGGGGCTCTACAGGACTGGCGGTGCTACCACGGGCCCTCCTAGGGGTGGCGGCGACCCCAAATTACCTCTTAGAGGCGCCCCCTCCCAGGAACCCTATAGCTTCCTTGGTTGTGCTATCGTATATATTGCATATGTCCAGCAATCCCTTACTTAACTGTGATTGGTGGACTACATTGGAGATCCACCAAATAACAGCCAATAGGAGAACAGAGCAGTCAGTCAGCACAACACCCCAACTTATGTTTTCCTGTTGGATATTTATTCTGCTTTACATTATTCATGATGCGATGAGACTGTAATGACGATGGGAGGTGTATTTATTTAACGTCATATCTCCCATTGTTCTAAAAAGTGCAAAAACAACTGCCCCCCAGGGGCTCTACAGGACTGGCGGTGCTACCACGGGCCCTCCTAGGGGTGGCGGCGACCCCAAATTACCTCTTAGAGGCGCCCCCTCCCAGGAACCCTATAGCTTCCTTGGTTGTGCTATCGTATATATTGCATATGTCCAGCAATCCCTTACTTAACTGTGATTGGTGGACTACATTGGAGATCCACCAAATAACAGCCAATAGGAGAACAGAGCAGTCAGTCAGCACAACACCCCAACTTATGTTTTCCTGTTGGATATTTATTCTGCTTTACATTATTCATGATGCGATGAGACTGTAATGACGATGGGAGGTGTATTTATTTAACGTCATATCTCCCATTGTTCTAAAAAGTGCAAAAACAACTGCCCACAGAAGCCCTACAGGGGCAGTGCACCCTGGGTCCATCTCATTTGTCCTGCCAGGTGAAGGGCCCCAAGGGGCCCTCCTAGGTGCGATGGCGATCCCAGTGGCCCTCCCAGGGTAAGCCCTGTGAGAGGCTGTGGCACACCCAAGGGATTTCTATGGTCGGTGGAGCCCTCGCAGAGGTGGCGGCACTGCCAGGGGTTTCTCAAGCGCAGCGGCACCGCCAGGGATTCTCCCAGGGGCTCTCCCAAGGGTGGCAGCGCCACCAGGAGCCCTCACCGATGCGGAGGCCTCCCAAAAGCGGCAGCGCCCCCATGCTCCCTCCTTCTTTGTGGCATCGACCTCAGGGGCCCAGCCAGGAGCTGTGGCGCCCTCAGAGACTCCCTCAGGGGCGGTGGGGGCACAAGGGGCTCTCCTAGGAGCGGCAGTGACCCCAAGGGTCCTTCCAGAGGTGGTGGTGTCCCCTCAGCGGCGACGGCTCATCCAGGGGCCTCACAGGAACCTTGGCGCCTCCAGGGGCCATCCCTAGGGATGGTAGCTCCCCCCAGGCACTCTCAGCTTCAGCAGGTCCTCCAGAGACCCTGCCAGGGGGCTGTGGCGCCCCTGTGAGCTCTTGAAGGGCGGCGGCACTCCCAGGGGCCATCCCAGGGTCTATGGTTCCTTCAGGATCCCTCCCAAGAGTGTCGGCGCCTGCAGGACCCTTCCACGGGTAGCTGCGCCTTCAGGGGCCTTCGTTAGGAGAGGGGGCGACCCCTGGGGCCCTGGAAGGGGCTGGGGTTCCTTTAGGGACCCTTCATGGGGCGGCGGGGGCACTCCAAGAGACGGTAGCGTCACCGCCCAGACTGCCAAAGGAGGCAGAGCCCCCAAGGGCCCTGCCAGGGGCTGTGGCACCCTCACGTGTCTTACAGGGGCTGTGGCGCCCCCAGGGCAATCCTCGGGGCGGCGGCACCCCCAGGGGCTTTCCGTAGTTTGGCAGTGCTTCCACGGGCCCTCCGAGGGGTGGCGAAGACCCCAGGGGACCTTCTAGAGGCGCCCCCTCCCAGGAGCCCTATAGCTTCCTTGGTCGTACTATCGTATATATTGCATACATCCAGCAATCCCTTACTTAACTGTGATTGGTGGACTAAATTGTAGATCCACCAAATAACAGCCAATAGGAGAACAGAGCAGTCAGTCAGCACAGCACCCCAACTTATGTTTTCCTGTTGGGTATTTATTCTGCTTTACATTATTCATGATGCGATGAGACTGGAATGACGTTGGGAGGTGTATTTATTTAACGTCATATCTCCCATTGTTCTAAAAAGTGCAAAAACAATTGCCCACAGGTGCCCTACAGGGGCAGTGCACCCTGGGGCCCTCCCATTTGCCCTGCCAATTGAAGCGCCCCAAGGGGCCCTCCTAGGTGCGACGGCGCTCCCAGTGGCCCTGTCAGAGGCTGTGGCACACCCAACGGATTTCCAGAGGTGGCAGTGCTGCCAGAAGTTTCCCAAGGGCAGCAGCGCCGCCAGGGGTTCTCCCAGGAGCCCTCCCAAGGGTGGCAGCGCCACCAGGGGCCCTCCCCGATGCGGAGGCCCTTCAAGGGGCCTCCCAAAAGCGGCAGCCCCCCCAGGCTCCCTCCTTCTTTGTGGCGGCGACCTCAGGGGCCCACCCAGGGGCTGGGGCGCCCCTAGGAGGGCTTGTGGTAGCACGGCCAATCCTGTAGAGCCCCTGGGGGCAGTTGTGTTTGCACTTTTTAGAACAATGGGAGATATGACCATAAATATATACACCTCCCATCGTCATTACAGTCTCATCGCATCATGAATAATGTAAATCAGAATAAATATCCAACAGGAAAACATAAGTTGGGGTGTTGTGCTGACTGACTGCTCTGTTCTCCTATTGGCTGTTATTTGGTGGATTTACAATTTAGTCCACCAATCACAGTTAAGATAGGGATTGCTGGACGTATGCAATATATACGATACCACGACCAAGCAAGCTATAGGGCTCCTGGGAGTGGGCGCCTCTAAGAGGGCCACTGCGGTCTTTGCCACCCCTGCGAGGGCCCGTGGTAGCACCACCAATCCTGTAGAGCCCCTGGGAGCCGTTGTTTTTGCACATTTTAGAACAATGGGAGATCTGACATTAAATAAATACACCGCCCATCGTCATTCCAGTTTCATAGCATCATAAATAATGTAAAGCAGAATAAATATCCAACAGGAAAACATAAGTTGGGGTGTTGTGCTGACTGACTGCTCTGTTCTCCTATTGGCTGTTATTTGGAGGATTTACAATTTTGTCCACCAATCACAGTTAAGTATGGGATTGCTGGACGTATGCAATATATACGATACCACGACCAAGCAAGCTATAGGGCTCCTGGGAGGGGGCGCCTCAAAGAGGTCCCCTGGGGTCTTTGCCACCCTTGGGAGGGCTTGTGGGAGTACTGCCAATCCTGGGAGGGCCCCGGGGAGTGCTGCCATCCCTGGGGATGCCACAGCCCCTGTGGTCGCCACCACCTTTAAGGAAGGCTGCTGGGGCCGCTGCCACCCGTAGGAAGGGCCCTGAGAGCGCCGACGCCCTTGAGAGAGCTCCTGAAAGAGTTGCCGCCCTTGGTATGGCCCGTGGTAGCGCCACGGCTCCTGGGAGAGCGCGCAAGGGCCCCACAGCCCGTGGCAGGGCCCCTGGAGGACCCTCTACCCCTGATAGTGCCCGTGGGAGCTACCACCCCTAATGGGAGGTAGCTTCTCTGGGAGGGCCCCTGGGTGTGCAGTCGCCCTGAGGGGTGGGGGGGCACCATCTCTGGGAGGACCCTTGGACTCTGGGGCCGCCGCGTGCTCTTCCATGGGCGGCGGTTCTCCCAGGGGTAGCGGCTCTTTCAGGGGCTTTCCTAAGGACTTCGGCATACCCAGGGCCTTTCCCACGGGTGTCGGTACCCCTATGGGCCCTCTTTAGGGGTGGTGGCGACCCCAGGGGCCCTTCCAGTGGCGAGGGCGCCCTTAGGAATCCTCCCAGGGGCAGCGGGGGCACTCTAAGATGCAGTTGCGTCCCGAGGGTCGACGGTGCCTCCAAGCGCCCTCCCAAAGGTGGTGGCGCCCCCAAGGACGTTTCCAAAGGCGTCAACCCCCTAGTGAGTGCTCCCAAGGGTGGCAGCACCCTCAGCGGCCATCCTTAGGGGTGGCAGCTCCCCCAGGGCCCTCTCATGGACTGTGGAGCACCCAGGGGCTCTTCCAGGGGTGGTGGCGCCCCCAGTGGCCCTCACAGAGACGGCAGCACTGCCAGGGGTTCTCCCAAGGGCAGCGGCGCCACCATGGGTTCTCCCATGGGCCCTCCCAAGGGTGGCAGCGCCAAGAGGAGCCCTCCCTGATGCGGATGCGCCACTAGGTGTTCTCACAGGAATGGCGGTGCTCCTAGTGGCCCTCCCAAGGGCGGCAGTGCCCCCAGGGGCCCTCCTTAGGAGTGTCGGTGACCACAGAGGCCCTACCAAGGGCGGTGGCGCCATCAGGGGTCCTCCCGGGGGCGGCGTGGGCCATCCAAGCTTCGGTGGCGACCCTAGGGGCCCTCCCAAGGGTGTCGGCGCCCCCAGGGGCCCTCCTTAGGGGTGGCGGCGCCCTCAGGGGCACAGCCATGGGCGGTGGCGTCGTCGGGGACCCTCCAGGGGCAGCGTGGGCACTCCAGGAGACGGTGGCATCCCAGGGGGCTCTCCTAGGGGCGGCAGTGCCCCCATGATACCTCCCAGAAGCGGTGGCGCCTCCAGGGGCCCTCCCAGGTATAGCAGCGCCCCTCCTTGGGGGCACTCTCAAGGGCCTTGCCAGGAGCTGTGGCGCCTCCGGGTGCTCCCAGGGGCAGTGGCTCCTTCAGGGACCCTCCCAAGGTCATCGGAGCCGCCAGGGCTTTTCTCAGGGGTGGTAGCGCCAAGGAACCTCTTTAGGGGTGACGGTGACCCAAGGAGCCCTGCCAGGGGTGGTGGCGCCATTAGGGACCCTCCCAGGGGTAGCGGGGGCACTCCAGGAGACGGTGTCCCGAGGGGCGACGGTGCCTCCAAGAGCCCTCCCAGAGGCGGTGGCGCCCCCTGGGGCCCTCCCAGGGATGGCGGCTGTCCTTGAAGCCCATGCAAGGTCTGAAGGGCAAGTGTTTGGCCCCCACGAGGTCAGGGCTGTAGGGCAAATGCTTGCCTCCCAGGAGGTCAGGGCTGTAGGGCATGTTTGTGTTCCCCAGGTCAGGGCTGTAAGGCATGTGTGTTCCCCAGGAGATCAGAGCTGCAGGGAAAGTGTTTGCCCCCCCCAGGAGGTCAGGGCTGCAGGGCATGTGTGTTCCCCAGGAGATCTGGGCTGTTGAGCATATGTGTCTGTCCCCGAGGAGATCAAGGTTCTAGGGCATCTGTATGTGTCCCCCCAGGAGGTAAGGGCTCTAGGGCAGTGGTGTCAAACTCAAAACCTTTCGAGGGCCAATTCTTATTTTAGTTACCAGGAATACCTCATTTGGGTTTGTCTGATCTTAAGTATGTAAAATTCAGTTTACTAAATAAACATGATTATATCTATTTCTTTCATAATTTCACGGGATGATAAATTTTAACGTCATCCCGCGGGCCACACCTAACCATCCCAAGGGCCACATTTGGCCCACGGGCCATGAGTTTGACACCCCTGCTCTAGGGCATGTTGTGTTCCCAGGAGGTCAGGGCTGTAGAGCTAAAACTTGAATAAATTACCTCTCCAATGCATTTTACTTAGTTTTTATCTCCTGCACCAGGACTTTATGGACATCCTGTCAAGTGACAGTGGAGTCAACCAGCTGATTGAGACAGGAATCGTGTGTGCTGTGACGTCACACGGGAGAGAGGGAGGTGGGTGATTCAGCCACGCAGTGAAGCTCACTGATTGGCCTTCACATATGTTCACACACACACGTTCTTCATTTTTCTTATTTTATAGTTATATATTATATTTTTTGTTTCTCAGCTACATTAGAGTATTTTAATATTTACTCTTTTGCTCTGAGATTCAATATCACGAAGTGTAAGAGGATGCACCTGAGGCATACCAACGGTAAGGAGGCATAGTGTACCAACAGGATGAAGAAACTGCACTATTTGAGACTTAATGTGAGAAGGACCTAGGTGTGCATGTTGACAATGAACTGAAGTTCTCGGGCCAATGCGAGAAGAAGTTAAATCAGGCAAATAAATTATTAGCTCTTATAAGAAGGTTGTTCAGATATCTAGATGGTCCATCCCTCGTAACGATCTTCAAGAGTGAAGTGCTTCCCCATCTGGAGTACTGTCACCCGTCTGATTCCCGAGATATATTAGGGACTGTCAGTTGATTGAAAATGTTCAAAGAAAGGTCACCAGACTGGTGCCTGCACTTCGGCACCTCAACTACCCTGAGAGATTGGAGCGCCTGAACTTGCCTAGCTTATACTACAGATGGGCAAGGGGTGACCTAATTGAGGTGTATAAGCATCTCAAGGGACACTACTCAGTCGAGTGTCCTTACCTGGAGCTGGCGGATGCTCACCCCACAAGAGGTCACAGCTCAAGGTTGAAGAAGCCACAGGTCCAGAAAACTGTGAGGGCAAACTTTTTTGGATTGAGAGTTGTGAACTCTTGGAACAATCTGCCTGAAGTGTTGTGACGGCACCAAGTGTGAGCTCTTTCAAGATCAGACTTGACCAACACTGAGGCAGGTTCAGGTACATTCAGGAGCCGGTGCATGCCCAGTACTTGCCAACAGTGCGTAACAGAGACGTGATCGATTGCACAAGCGGCTAACGAACCAATTAGTGGTGAAGAGGATAAAAGTAAAAAAGTAATATAAGTTAGTTTATTTACACTCAGACCTGATTTATACGTAGAGAAAGCAATTACAGCATTTTTGTTACAATTTATTCTTTATTTTGTGTAAGTGACCAAATTACAAGAGTATCTGTATACATAAATGACGCACTGTTTATGTAGCGGTTCC
Source organism: Homarus gammarus (assembly GCA_958450375.1). Lineage (NCBI taxonomy): Eukaryota > Metazoa > Arthropoda > Malacostraca > Decapoda > Nephropidae > Homarus > Homarus gammarus. Next base: position 1,083,008 of record CAUDMG010002125.1, on the reverse strand, counting down.
CCTTACACCTGCATCACCTACCATTACCCTGAGTTACCTACCATGCCTCTGTAACACCTACCATGCCTTTCACCTAATACAATGCTTCATTCTTTGCCTGCAGTGCTGGTAAGTGTTACTTTTTAACATTTAGTAATTACATGTACACATACAGTATATGGGTCGATATTTTTTTTTTTTTTTTTTTTTTTGTAGAAGGGGGGGGGGGGGGGAGGAGTGCCTCAATAAGTGCTGTACATTCTTCTGAGACACCCTATACTTCTCATATTACGTATAAAGATTGTGTTGGTCATAAATCACGCACATAAGTTTACTAAGGATCCAACATTTTGACATTAGAACATTAAACAAGAATTATCAGTTGTTCTATTCATATAGTTAGAGATGAGATGATGTTGATATAGAGAGAATAATGGGTAAATGGGAGGTTAGGAGGGTCAGGGGAAGGTGAAGACTGAGATGGGTAAACAAACTTAAAAGTTGAGGTTTCTGAAGAGTTATTATTTCAGGGAAAACTAGTAAAGACAGCCTGAGAGTGAATATTGAGGTGGTGGGCTGTGATTGGCAACCCCCAGACAGGAGGCTGGCTCTTTTGTTGACTGATTGATGCTAATGAAAGCACAATACTCTTGTTGTTCAGTAATAAATATCACACAAGAGATTGTAATATGATGTTTTGCATCTATTTTATAACTGTTGGTAAGTAGCCGTGAATTTATGCCGTCTTTTACTCCTCTCCCATGATTAGGGGATGGATCAGAGATGAAGAGGGGTAGTGGCAGATACGGATGTGGTACTGTACAAGAGAAGTGTTAAAACGAATTATGACAGCAACTAGTAATACAGTGTTATAAAGAGCCTAAACGGTTTATCATCCACCTCGTAAGATAACTTGTACTGTGTTCACTTCAGATACAGCTGTATTGTTGAGTTATATATGAGACACAGTACAGGTAGTTCTATGCCCTCTGATCCATTCCAACGCAAAAACAAGGAAAGGAGTAAAGATAATAAATGGAATAGACAGAATATATAATAATAATAATAATAAAAAATTACAAGATTGGTTATGATACATTTTTAATTTAAAAGTACATAATGCTGATAGCCTGAGGAAAATACTATATGCTGATTTATAACTATTTCAATGACAAGAAATAAAATATGATATTACTTTAATTCTATCTTACAATGAAGCCTAAAAAGAGACATAGCATTTTATCAATATTCTATATCATATATTAGTGAGACTCTACAGTTCCTCACACTAATACGTTATAGTATACTAAATCACGTGTGTATTTTGCTTACCAACCAAGATCAAATTCCTTTATACTGTACACTGCATTGATCCATCAGTACAATGAGTTAACCCTGAGCTTTAACCCAGAGTCCATCTATCATCTAAGAGAATAGGTAATCAAATATAAGTCCAAAAGCATGATACATGATGGATGAGGGACATTAATCTACTCAATGGTTAATTCATAGCACTTAGGGGGTAGGGATAATATTGAAAAGGTCAAGCAATCATACTATATTTATCTAACAATACTTTTAGAAACACATTTTCAGGTGACATGACTAGAAGAATGCTACCTAACTGTTACACAACACAGGTATTCACTAGTACTGTATACCTTTTGTACATTCCTTCACCTCACTACAGTACCTTTGAAAACCTGGCACAGAAAATGCCTCTTAACATACAAAGACAGACAGTGACTTTTTTTTTTTTTAAACCCTAACCACATTCTTTACATAAGTACAGCCTGTAAATGGAAGTGCTGCACCATTTACCAGATCCATGACCAGTTATTAAAAGTTCCCAGTGAAAATATTTGGATCATCCCCCATGTTCTTGGTGATTACTTATTTGCCTGTCACACCATCTAACTTCAATTAAGTTGTAGTATTTTGCCCAGAAGAAAATTGCCTGGTGGGGATGAAGACTTAAATGTTCATTACAGCACAGCAAGAGGTGCACATCTTCTGTCCATCAGGTTACTCTGAGATATTAAGACCACAACTCTGCTTCCTGTCAAGGATCTTGGCCAAGTGTCTAACAGTTACTGGTAAGAGAACGGTTTAGGTGGAGGTAAGCTTACTTTTACTGGATTAATTTTCAGCCAATTTCATAAATCTTAACATATGTACAGTATTTATAAATTATATTCAGGACAAAATTAAAGTACTGGTAATTTTTTTAAATTCTGGCAGTTCTCAGTATGAAAGTTTTCCAAATAATTTGCTTCAAATAATATATAACAGTATATTACAAGTAAACCAAGAACTGTGGTCAACTATACTAGCTGTTCCAAAACTAGTAGATAACACTATTCACAAAACAATGAACATCGAACAATGGTTAACAATACTTTTTGGGGACTGTACACACATGCTCATGTAACTTCCCTTGAAATTGTGTGTCAACCTTCCCAGTAATGTATGAGTATTTGGCATAGAGTATAGCTGCTCAGGGAAAACGAATACACTATAACATACTGTATAAAATAACTCTTAGGGCAAGAACTTTACATTATGTACTGATGACAAGTGTTGTTCACCACTTCTGAGATGCATGTCACAATAACAAAATAAAACTCAAACAAGGTCAGGCAGGATGCAGCAGGAATTAGTTAAATGACTTTGAGTAAAAATAAACACTTGACCTTAATCACCCTAAACATCTTAAAAATTCATGATTTAATAAGATGCTCAGTACTGGGAAGATTAATTTGTATATGTCATGTAGAAATAGAAGTACAGTAACTCCAACTGAACACAAACACTCAAATATGTATCTTAGAAGGCTATACATGATGCTTCAGTACTTGGAAAGACTGAAAATAACATGAATTCCAACTCTGACAATCATACCTACAGCAACAGACAAAAACTTACATTAAATCAATGTCACTTTTAGACCAACAGACATGATCTCCACAGGCAGTAAAAACTTTATTCTCGTCTAAGTTTCTGTATGTTAACGTGGGTTTGATATCCACAGCTATAATGTATCCCGGTGAGAGCCCAAGACGGTTACCTCACTCATCTAACATCTGGTAAATAAGCCCCGTTCCCACCTACTTCTGGCATCCTCATCAATGGTTAAAACTAGTACTGTAATACAGTTTATGTTGGTTGTTGGTTATTCATTGTCATTTAACAACTTAGACCCACTCAACATCTATGAATTGTAATATAAATGTTTAGGATTCCCCCCAAAAAGAGTGGAGCTTTCTGATAAAATAACGACAAAATATTTCCAAGAATTAATTTAAAATAAAAAATAACATCATCTAAATTCAATTAACAGAATAAACAATAAAAATACACCCATAAAACAATATGGTTTATTTTCAAGGAATAACAGAAGAACGACTTTTCACACAAATGCCATTTCCTTAAAACCAATTTTTTAAATCCCAATTATCCATTTTGTAACCCTTAACACTCAGCTAAGGATTTCCTACTCCACCCCTTAAAGTGCAAATATGAAGCATAAGGAATAAGGAACTTCCACTGATGATGGCCACCGTCTCTACAGCTGACTTCCACATATATCAATAACCATAGAAGAAAATATAAACATCAGATACTTAAAGAAAAGTACAGGGTGTATAGAGGAGTGATGTGGAGACTTAGGGTGAACTATAGAGGCACTACTGTACAATATTCACTCCTAAGACACACAACAACAGTGATGCAGGTACAGGACACTTAACAGGTCCTCACAATGTTATATACTGGTACCCACATTCATGTAAATAATACTGTACTGTACTGTACTGTTAGTGTATTTAAATTACTGTCAACCCTCGCTTTACGCGGTCCCACATTCCGCGTTTCCACGGTACCCTGCCGAAACCGGAATGCTCACATTCCGCTGTGCGTGTACCCCTTTACGTGGAGAGCGGCTGGCGAGCCGAGCCATTTTTGGATCCAAACCTCCCGCCATGTTGTGTAAGCGGCGCAAGTAGGGTGCGCACAAGGTCGCCCAGTCATCAAAACATTACCGAGTTCTTCACCCGCCACCCACCACAGCCGGCCCAAGTCAGTGATAGTGATAATTATAGTGAGGATATGGACTTATATGGACTTTGAGGGGTTTGACAAAGAGGCCCTGCAAGCCTCTGTGGTGGATAGTGATACAATTGATACAAGTGATACAGGTGAGGGCCAATAATCTGCCCTCTGCCTCGGAACCAACCCCCCATCCCCGTGTGCCCAGCCATCTTTTCTACTAATGTAAGTGTTAAAAAACCTAATATTATTGATATTTCTCTTAATTATTAATTGTGTGTGCATACCATCATAAAATTAAGAAGTTATTTTTACTACAACGTAGGTATTGTGTCTGAAAAAGTGGAGTTTGGGGGTCGGCCCGGTCTCTATTTCAATTAATCCCATATGTTATGTTGTTCACTTTATGCGTTTCTCACTTTCCGCAGTACCCTGTGGGTTGAATTAACCGCGTAAAGTGAGGGTTCACTGTATTCTGAAAAGAAACAATTATATTATTTTATACACCAGGGTAATAACATTTCACATACTGTGCCAAAATTAACTGATAACTGAGGAATGTATACACATGAATGTATACAAAGAAAAAAATACCACACACCTGTAATTACTGTCCATTTTCCTCAGGAAACTACGTTTTTCTCTCTAAAACTTGCTTCGTACTTCAAGCAAAATTCCTTAATAATTAAAGTGTACACTGCCCCCTCGCTTAATGCGGGTTTATTCAATGCAGATTCACTCAAATATGTTTTTTATTACTAACTGGTATTACTTACATGGGGCCAGGCTAACATGGGAAAATTAAGTTGAATGTGGTCAGGTAGAAAACGTTTTGCATGGGCCAGCAGTCGTGTCCATTACAGTCCACGGGTAGCATCCCATGCCATGTAGGCTCAAGAGTTTTGCAAATGCTTGATCCAGCCTCAAACAAAAACTTCGCTTGGGTTAACTTTAGTTTTTTTTATTCCTTTCGTCACCATGGCTCCGCCTTAATGTTCTCTAAGCAAATTCCGAGTTGCTTTTTTATTTACACTGTATGAACAAACACATCAGACCTTATGGCCAAAGAGTGGTGTGAGGAGTGACTGGCAGGTAGCAGCTGATCTGCATCACCTCGCATACACACGATGACCACCACACTGGCCGCTAAATAACTTTACTTTCTACTCTTAGCCATAATCACTTCCCCACCTCTCTCTCTCTTGCACACATATTCACAAATAATTATCTTTCATAGGTCAAAATCATAAAAAGAATAAACATTTCTTTGTGCACCAGCGGGAGGGGGAGAGTTTCCAGCCAGGCCGGGTTACTATGGTGAGGTTTGAGGGAGGCCACGCATAACTCAGCCAGCGTCTGCAAATGATAGAGGTGTAAAACTTTCGGGAACTGATTACATGGACATGCCAATGCCTCCACAAGATCATGTTTAAGTGAATCTGGTAAATATAGCTGTATTAGTGAGCTAATTTAGAGCTGTACAATGTCTTTGAACTTTGGTTTAGGTGTGGAGGGTAGAATTTTTGGGGTCTACCTGATGCATCCTCTATCCCATCCCCCCCCCCCCCCATGTTATAATGGGTCCGTTCTACACTGCAATTTCTGAAAACGTAACCCCGCATTAAACGAGGCGGCAGTGTATTACTCAACAGACGATACAGAAGGTGAATAATAATAAATACAGTGATCGGGACGATACAAAAATTCTTGTTCATTCATCATCAGTCTCTTCATTTTCTTTCTCCCCTGCCATGATGACATCGGGAGTCACCATGAGTATTTCTGAGTCACAGATGGAGCCTTGGGAATCATTGGTTTCATTTTTCACATTCATCAGGTCTTGGCTGTAAATATTCGATTTCCTTTTCCATACCATCGCGTCCACACTGTCGAGTGGTTCTTTTTTAACTTCTGCCAAGAGTGAGCTGTCAATAGGTTCAAATTTTACCTCCATAAAGTGAGGTTTTTGGTCAGACTTCTTCTCTTTCACCATCATTAAGTCTGGGCTATCAAGGGTCTCTTGTTTCAGCTCCAAGAAGTCTAAAATGTCAACAGGTTCGCTCTTCACATCAAATTTACCACAGTCGATCATACCCTCTCCTGAGTTAGTTGTCATGATCCCACTTCCACCATTTGGGGAGGAAATGGACACAGTTAAACCATTCATCTTGCCATACTCTTGAATGCTCTGGCCATTGGCAAGTGATCCACCTCCTTTATGGGATTCCACATGTTTCATTAGGGTAGCTTTATGTCTGTAGGATTTATTGCACGTTAAACACTGGAACGGCTTCACTCTTGTATGAACACCGATGTGAACTCTTAAATTGCTCTTGTTTGAAAATGACTTAAGGCAAATTGGACAATGAAAAGGTTTCTCTCCTGTATGAACTCTCTTGTGTTCATTCAGACTCCCTAACTGACTGAAGAATTTATTGCAAATTGTACACTTGAAAGGTTTTTCCCCCGTGTGGGTCCTCACATGTTGTATTAGAGTCTTCTTGTTGCTAAAGAATCTAAAACAAATTGAACAATGAAATGGTTTTTCTCCTGAGTGAATCCTCATATGAACAGTTAGACTTCCTTTTTGGGTAAATAATTTTTGGCAAAATGTACATTGATATGGCTTTTTTTCCTTGTGAACTTTCATATGCTCTACCAGAGTCTTCTTATATGGGAAGTACCCAAGGCACTCAGTACACTGGAATGATCTCACCCCAGAGTGGATCTTCATGTGATGTATCAAATTCTTCTGGTTACTGAAATCCCTCTGACAATCTGTACAGTGATATGTTTCTCCAGTATGGATTTTGTTATGCTTTGAAAGACCTTCTTCACAATTAAAGGTGTCATCGCAATTGGTACACTTAAATAACACCTCCACAGATTTACTACCCACAGGCTTTATCAAGCCATCAACGTTTGCAAATACTTTGTCAGAAGTTAAAGGAGGAACCTCCTTGGTATCCATCATGAAGATCTGCAAGACTTTTTCTTTTGATTAGTACAAATCACAAGATAAATCTACTGCACAGAAGGAAGTCAAATGTATTCACCTGGTCACATCAACACCTGAATTCCAAAACGACAATGGATGCTTACTCTTCCTTTACACACAACTGTTGATGCTGACCAAGTTCCCACAGGTAAACCAAAGTATCATTTGGTGGCTGGTGATGGTGACCAAGATGTGGGGGAGTTGCTATACAAAGGACGATATTTGGGTATCAATGCTGAAGGAACAACACTGATGTGCTTGACCCTGAAGAGCTGTGGTGCTTGAGAAGTCTGGACACTGAACCTAGAAGAAAAATAAACTATTTTGCTCAAATGGTTGATCAATATCAGTCATCTACTGTTTAATGTATACATTATATGTCCTAAGTTAAGTGATTACTATTAAAATGAATGACTGATCTTGAAATACTGTTATTTCAGGGGTGTATAGCCAGGTGATTCTCATAATACTGAAATGGCCAATTAACGGAACTGCACTCTAACTTCCATCCCTCATAATGCACGTCAAAATTTATTTATTAATCCACTCCAGTACTGTTCACCTATTATCTCTCCCCCCAACCATGATTCTAAAATGAGGAAGGAATAGGTGCTCTCAAGAGGTTATGAAGTTTTGTATAAACTGAGCCTGTCTGATCAGAAGCTGCATGCCAAAGCTGTGCTTATTACCTTTAGGATTTGGAATTAATCTGTCAGTCAAAATTCAGCTCCTGCTGACTAATCCACTACACTAACCTAAAGGAGAAGGGTTGGGTACTGAGGCATATGACTCTGGGCACTGATGGAAAGCAAGAATTTGGACGAATCCTTCACTTGTAGCAATAACCCCTAAAGCCAGATGGTGACTACAATCAATAGCCAGCAAAACAAGTGAAAGGAGGAAGTACTACAATACCTCCAAGAATATAACAGACATGCACCTATAGGACATGTGACTTGTTTTATCACCATCAATTGAAGCACCTGCAGGTTTTGACTCCCACTTTCCTACCACCAAGATGTTCTACAATGTAATCCTGGGATCTTCAGGAGTGAGCAGCCCATCAGTGTCCGGTTCCACAATTACTGTATCAATAACAAACTCTCAATAAAATGAAGGAGACAGTAAACTGAATAAACCTTTTCAATATAGTCGTGCAAACATGGGCAAACAGCGGCCCGGACCATGTGTTTGTGTGACCCAGGAGTGATTGTGAACTTCTATTTAATGTGGCCCACAGTTCGGGTAGATGCAGCCAGTTTATGGCGAGTAAAGCAATATTTATTAAAAGAATAATCTTCACACAAAATTTATTACTGTTTCATCACCTATGAGTAAGTAACTACAAAAATGTAACAGTGATATAAGTATAATTATATAGTCAACAATGTAAACATTTTAAATTGTGTGAGTTCATGGGCCAAGTTCGGAGCGGTCTGTTTGATGAATTAGTTGCTATATGGCAGTGGGTCACTTCGGAATTAATTAAGGTTGGGTAAGTCCAAGTGAGGTCATGGGCAGTGGTCACACAGGGTTTAAAATTAACAAATTAAGTACAGTACTTTCAAAGTAACACAAAAACACCTAAATAAAACCTTGGAACCCATAGTTGGCGAGTAATTAGGATTGAAAAAAAGGAATTAGAATTTTCCAAGCGTTATTACAACCACTAAATACCCCGCAACCGAATCGTGGATTACAGATTTGGAATCAGCATGCTCAGGAGTACCTATATTGAGATTTTCTACAAAACACCTAAATCTCAATGCGGCCCATGACTGAGAAAAGGTTGCCCATGCCTGTAGTAGTGGACAGAGTCAGGGGCAGATCCAGCAATATCAAAAGGCCAGCAATATCAAAAGGGGGGAGAGTCGAAGATGATCTTTGTGGGTGGGGGAAACATATAGCACAAAAGATAATTAACTACAGTTTGTACAGCTGGATATAACCCAAATCATTTATATAGTCAACTCTCGAAGATCCGGACCCGGGATATCCGGATTTCGGAAGATCCGGACAGAAAATTGTGGGGTTCTGGGCCAAGAAGGCTCCTAGAAGTTTCCATAAGAAACATTCCCAAACCAGGGCAAAGAGCATGTTAGGCCCATGGGCGCTGCTTGACCCGTCAGTTGCTTGGACACAGGTGCCCGAGGAGGTGGGAAACATAAACAGAGTTGACAATTGTTGTTTGTGGGAATATTATTTCATTCACTAGTAATGACACAATGTTTCTTGTCATGTTGTCATAGGTAAATGCATGGTTTATATACAGTAATTTGTTTATCACTACATTAGTACTGTATTTTTGGTGTTTTTTAAATCATTTATGATAAATATTTAAAAATTTCTAACATTCTCTCTGAAGTAGAAATCATTTGCATTTTCATAGTCCAGATATTTAACATTATTTTAGAGAATAACAGATCTGCTTACCAATTGTGAACATGCTTAGTTTGAATAAATGGACAGCTACAAAAACATTTTCTGTGAACCAATCAGCCATTTTTATAGAAGAGGGGCATGACTTACCGGTCAGATTAGCATGGAGAAACTACAGTTTAAAAATGTTTACCTGTATTTGTTGTGCATACCTGCATCATATTTTGTTGTAAATGTGAAAAAGTCCGAATAAAATCAATCAATCAATCAACCAACCTAACCTAACCTAACATACCCTAAGCCCCCAAATATCATTAGGGTGGTTAATCTTAAGGTGAAATTCACTGGGGGTGCTAATCTATAAGTGATCCCTTCTTAGGTTAGTTAGTGTTAGATTATATTTTTTTTTTAAGGAGAAAAGCCCACCCTGGAACACGTCATCATCCCAGAATGGGGCCAGGGGGGGGGGGGGGAGGGGGGAAAAATAAAAGTATAAAAATATCAATTAGAAGAGAAAAAGAGTACAGTGCGTTAATCTACGCCACCAAGATGTGAGACAGATTGTAAGAGGATGGAAACACAGAAGGCAAACCATTCTACAGTTTGGTTGAGTGAGGAAAGAAGGATGTACTATAACGGGTTATTCTGGTGTGACCGACATCTAGACAGAAACGGTGGGCACCGCGGACAAGACGTGTGTTATCAGCCCATGGCCTTGCTGACGGTACACAGGATGCCAAATCCACCGAACATTGCCCGTTAAAGTACCTGTAAAGAGAGAGAGTGAAGCAACATTGAACACTGCGGCAGAGAGAAAGGGAAGAGAGATTATTGAATAAAGGAGGAGAGTTAATAAGATGAAATGCCTTTGATTTCGCCTTATCTAACAGTTGGACAAAAGAGACACCCCAGATATAAGAGCAGTACTCCAAGTTAGGACGAATGAATCCCTTATATACTTGAAGCAACTGATCAGGAGTGAAGTAGCTATGGCATCTGTACAGCCTCCCCAGCTTTCAGGAGGCAGCTTTAGCTATGTTGTGAATGTGTGGCTTCCACGATATATTAGAGGAAATGGTGAGGCCTAGCATATCTATTTTAAAATTTATCAAAATGGTTGCATTAGGTTTGGTTAAATTAAATTAAGTTAAAGTAGATCAGATTTGGTTTTTAGATTCAATTACGTCAGTTGAATTTAATTAGGTTACCGTAGGTTAGGTTAGGTTAGCATAAGGGTGACTAATCTTATGATAAAATAAACTGGAGATGTTAATATTCAGGTAATGCAAAGCATATATATACTAGTACTACAAAAACACATTTCAGAAAAAACAAACAGTGTGTGTGTGTGTGTGTGTGTGTGGTGTGTGTGTGTGTGTAGTGATCGAGGTAATTCACAAAAAATACCACTGGTTCAGTTGTGAGTTTTTTTACTGGAATAATTTATACTATTACATACTATCATATATATATTTTTTTCTGAAATTAACATATATAAATTTTACCAACTCATAATCACTTATCTCTGTAAATTCACCTGATATAATTTTTATCTTTCTATTCCTAGTATTGAGAAATGAAACTTTAATTACAATTACACAAAGAAATTAATAAAATAACATGGAACATTAATAATAAAAGTTAAATAATAGATCATCTCTGGTTTACCTGGTTTACTGGTGTTAGTTCTCGGTGTTCAGGAAGACCAGGTAAAAATCCATGTTGTCAGGACCCCGAGAAACAATACACACACTTTACCCAAGCCGAAACACCTTATGTAGACCAAATCGTAACCATCATTCACGAGGTCATACCCTATGGGATAAATTGACATTATGTATAGCTGTTAGAGTGGCAACAACATGACAGGTTAGGTTATGTTAGGTTAAGAGGGATGTTCATTGTCTACCATGCCCTATCATCCCGTTATCTCTTTACAAATCATCATTCCTACTTGAGTGTTTGTATAAAAGGGTTCTTACCTCATTATCATATAAATAATAATAATAATGAGTGGCTGTGCTGCTTCGCCTGACGCCTCTGCCCACCTCAGCCTAATACGGTGATTAATGTTATATGAAAACAACGAACGGGTGGACGGTGTAGTTAATGAGTTCCAGAAGAGAATATTGTAATATACTTTCTTCTAGAATATTACAACTGTTTAATTCGTGATTATAATGTACCTAAATTATTTTAAATTAAGATAGTTTGGGTTATGTTAGATTTAATTGGGTTTTGACGTATAAATTGTTCCGGGTCTTGGGTATTATTTTAGTTTTAGTCATTTAGGGAATAATTTAGGTTATGGATGGACCAGTATTTTAGCTTAAGGTCCCTGTAGATAACATTCCTACAAATTTAATAAAAGAAAGTTTAGGCTACATTAGGTTAGGTTAGTTTGTGTAGCTAAATAGAGAGATGATCGAGACTGAATCTTTACCGGGGGGGTCTTGTTCGTGGTAGGCTTTAGCACAGACTATTTCTGTGTTCACTGAAAATGGTTAAATAAGGAAATATTTCCGGAATGTTCCTAGACCCTTTTTAAATGAAAGAATGTACTATGAATTATTATTACACGTTTTCCTATACTCATTCATGATTAAATCAAGTCTCTCTTCTCACCGTCATCTCTCTCACTCTCTACAAGGTGTGGTAGCCGGTCCTCGTGCTTTTACTTTTCACCTTTACCCTCTTAGCACTGATCAGCTCGTTAGCCGCTTGGGTGGTCGGTCGTTAGCCGCTTGGGTGGTCGGTCACGTCTCTGGTGTGCACTGTTGGCAAGTACTGGTTCCTGAATATATCGGAAAAATCGGAACCTGCTCCAGTGATGGTCAAGTCTGGCCTTGAATGAGCTCACACTCGGCAGATTGTTCCAAGAGTTCACAAGCTCCATCCTGAGAAAAGTAATAAGTTAAATAAATTAATGTTAACTCCTTGTGGGATACGAGATGTTTGGTTCACACTCAGGATGGGTTGGAGAAAGGAAACTCACAATGTGCTCTCTATATACATGTTGTATTGGATGTACAATGCAGCTTGGTGCTGGGAAGGCAGCATGGTTACAAGCGTGATGTAGAGAGAGCTGGTTGGTGAGGACGCTCAGAGGAGGACCAGCCTGTGGGTCGTCATGCTCGCCAGCGGGAGAGAGGACCGCCAGGCAGGCGGAGGAGCGAGGGCCGCCAGGCAGCGGCAGAGGAGGTGTTGCTGGCTGCGGCTGTAGGTAGAAAGAGACAGATCACCACGAGGTCAGGTCTTAAATAGCGGGGGGTAGGCGTGGCTTAGCAGTTGACCCCCGCTCCGTGATGTATGGCGGCGCTGGTTGACCTAGACCACGAGGCATACACTGGGGAATTGGTGGGGTCGGCTAGGCAGCGACAAACAGCGTTTGTAGGGGAGAATTCCACTACAATACTCCCCCTTCCCTCCAGGCGGTGTAGGAGACTTGTTGTCTGCAGGGTTGCTTAGCACATGTGAGGCAGAACGGGCGGTGCGTGCCTCATGTGAGACAACGGCGATGGCGTGGATGAGCCGGTCGCTGGGGACAACTGTCTAGATACACAATATCTGTGGGAGAAGAGAGGGAGAATAAGGGTGTGTGGAGGCGATGAATGTTGTGCTTCCCTCACGGCAGGTACAGAGTCGTCAGATGCGCCTGCTGCGGTGTGTGGGCCTTGGTCAGGAGCAGGGGCTGCGTCAGCAGAAGCGGATGAGGGCTCGTGACAGTCTGGGTCCACGACAGCAGCAGGGTGCAGGACATTAGGAGGGAGTACCTGAGGGAGAAAAGAGGGGTGTGTGGGTCCGCACTCAGGAACAGAGGCCGCATCAGGGGCGTCAGGGGTTACTGGTGGGCCGGGGCGGCGTCTGAGGCAGGACGGGTGTGCTGAGGTCAATAGGACGTGGTGCTTGGGGCAGGAAGAGGAGCTGGTGTCTGCTTAGAGTAGCAGAGCTGCTCTAGGGTGTTTAACCTGCGGTGTAGAAACAGTAGCTGTAGAGCCGATGAGAGCTGCTTTTGTGTGGATAAGCCAGTCTTCCATGTTGCTTGAGGACTGGGAGCGTGATCAGTTTCTCCTCCATCCTGTGTGAGTGCGAATCTCCGGGAGTCACCATTTGTGGGGTATGGTATTGTTTGGTTCACACACAGAATGGAGGAGAAACTGATCACGCTCTTTCTACGTACAGCCGCAGCCAGCAACACCTCCTCTGCCGCTGCCTGGCGGGCCTCGCTCCTCCGCCTGCCTGGCGGTCCTCTCTCCCGCTGGCGAGCATGGCGACCCACAAGCTGTCCTTCTCTGAGCGTCCTCACCAACCAGCTCTCTCTACATCACGTTTGTAACCATGCTGCCTTCCCAGCACCAAGCTGCATTGTACATCCAATACAACATGTATATAGAGAGCACATCGTGAGTTTCCTTCCTCCATCCCATCCTGAGTGTGAACCAAACAATACCATACCCCATATCCTCTCATACTGAACGGCGATCGTCCTGGAAGAAGTATTATTATAACTCAGCAGAAACTAACCCTCTCCGGCTCCTGTCACGCATCTGTCTCTCTCATTGTCTGTTTCTAACTGTCTTTCATTGTTTATATGTCTCTTACTGTCTGTGTTTCTCATTGTCTATCTGTTTCATCGTCTGTCTCTCATTGTCTATCTCTCACTATCTGTCTCTCTTTGTCTCTCATTATGTCTCTCTTATTATCTGTCTCTCTCTCACTGTCTCAGGTACTGTACTGGAGTTCAGTCGTACTCAAATTCACTCATTTTCGTTCACAGTACAGTATAGTATATACCTAATTCACAAACTTAATAATTAAATTAAATATTTAACAATTCACTCATAACTCATGCACCCAATAAACCATTCAATTATTCACAAATTCATTCATTCACTCAGTAATAATCACTTAATTCACTCACTAAATAATTTACTTACTCAATAATTCTCAGTAAAAAATTTATATATGGAATAATTCACTCATACACAATATTAATATCTGGCCAAGCTTAACCGGCATGAGTAAAAGTGAACCCCATGAGTGTGATTGCCTATTAGGAACAGGTAGGAAACTGTGTACTCAACCTTTAATGTGCAAGACCAACACTACTTGACCCTTCATTATCCCAGCTGTAAAGTTAGGTGCCCTGGGATAGGAAGCAGCAACCTAAGGATAGGAAGCGAAAGAGCTATCCTCTCGACCACTGCAACATTTATTACTTTAATTCTCTTTGCCACTGATTGGCTGGTTAGCGGCATGGACAGTCAGCCACGTCTCTGTTACGCACTGTTGGCAAGTACTGGGCATGAACTGGCTCCTGAATGTACCTCAACCTGCTCCAGTGTTGGTCAAGTCTTGTCTTGAAAGAGCTCACACTCGGTGCCGTCACAACACTTTCTGGCAGATTGTTTCAAGAGTTCACAACTCTCACTCCGAAAAAGTTTACCCACACAGTTTTCTAGACCTGTGGCTTCTTCAACTTTGAGCCGTGACCCCTTGTGGGGTGAGCGTCCGCCAGCTCCAGGTAAGGACACTCAACTGAGTAGTGCCCGCGAGTTGTTTGAATCTTATATAGCGAGATGGTCTTAATTTACAACCATCGTTACAGTGGAATATAGCATCACAGGATATCGTATCTTGAGGTTTACTTGTACAGTATATGCTAGCCAGTTACAGGCGTTCTAATCTCAATGGCAAGCTGATGGCCCTCCTTTGGACATTTTCAGTCAATTAACAATCTCTAGCATATCTCAAGGACCAGATGGGGTAACTGTACTCCAGACATGGAAGCACTTCACTCTTGAAGATCGTTACGCCCCCTAGGTCGATGACCTGTGCCCGGGTGAGCTATTCCCCGTAAAAGAAAAGAAAAAAGAACCCCGAACGACCTTCTTATAAGACCTACTAGTTTCATTGCCTGATTCGCTTCTTCTCACAATGGCCCGAGAAGTTAAGTTCATTGTCAACATACACACCCAGGTCCTTTTCACATTTGGTCTCTATTAATGCAGTTCTTCATCCTGTTGGGACATGTGATATGCCTCCTTACTGTTGGTACATCCTCTTGCACTTTGTGACATTGAATCTTAGCAGCCGTTTCTTCGACCCTTCTTGAAACTCACAGAGATATTTCTGTAGCTCTTCACAGTCTGTTTGGTTCTTAATTTCCCTGAATAACTTGGCATTGAACTTGACATTGTCTGGGAACATTTGTATGGAGGAGTGTACAGTATAGCTTCTGGCATGTCATATATGAAACAAACAAACAACAATGGGCCCAATACACTGCCCTGTGATTAATCATTCACCAGACCTTGGTCCTGGGCAGCCCAATTCTGTGGAGATAAAATTTCATACTGTACTTTGTTTGAATGTTGTTCTCGTACACTGTATATACATGAACAGCTCACAAACAACTTAACTAAAGCAGGGAAAACACTTCATAGTAAGTGAAAAATACACTTCACAGTTACTAAAGCAAGGATAGCATTTGACAGTCAGTAGGCATCCCCTGGGTTATGTAAAGCATCGTTAACATGAATTATTGTAGGTTAGGATATCGTAAATAGAGGTTTACCTGTCCATTGTTTACTTCTAACTCAGCCAATCATTGGAAATTGGATGCCACATGATACCCAAATTGCTTTTTTTTACTTTTCGATTTCAGGTTTGGTTTCTTCAGGTCCTTTTGTCTTGTTGGGTTAGGTTAGGTCTAATTTTTGCTTCCTCAAGTGCAGAAATTATCAGAGATCAACATAGAATAGTTATTATCTCTTAAAATACCAGAATATAAATATGATAGATTAATACCAAAAACTGTAGACGTCAGTTGCACGCTTCGAGTGGACAGACTATATTCGTATATAAGTATACAGTATTTACACTTGCTTGAAAAATTATCTTTGCAATTAGGTGTTAGACATTATGACACAATGGCCAAAAGATTTTGACAACCCTACTGAGACAACAGGAATTGTAGTGTTCATTCTGAAATTCATCAGACTTATCCGTAAGGGTAGTCTTTTGGAGTGAGTGTACTGGATCATCCTACTAATCTACCTACCTGTACTACCTACAGGTAGTAGGCAACTACCAAACAGAGATACTACCGCCTGGGAAGATATTGGAAGCATAATGTATTGTCTAATGGTAGACTCTGCTGCCATATGGCATCACAAAAATTGTAACCAAGTCCCAGGTTGCTGATCTGACTTTCTGCCTCATTTACACACAATTGCAGGGTCTCAATTGTTTCTTTATTATTATTATTATTATTATTATTATTATTATTATATTTTCGCCCACTCGGCCCTGATGTGGGTCAGTTACCTGTGCCCAGGTGGGCTGATCCCCATAAAAAATAAATAAATAAATAAATAAATTTATTACCAAGGTTTTTTTTTTATTACAATTCAAGAACTTTAGTTTGTTGTCGACTAAACACCCAGAACGTCCTCATGTTTAGTCTCAGTTAGACAAGTTTCTTGGTAGTGTTGAGACATGTGATACACTTTCCTTCTATTACTATCATTAAGGTAGTACTTCCTATTTATTCATTATTCCCATTGCTTTTCTCAATAATGAATTGACGTCTTTGTGTGTATCGAGAGAGAGATGTGGTGCCTCATCAGTCAGGCTGTGTTACTTGTGAGCATATTCTACTTTTACCCATCCTAATGCTGTAGTTCCTCATTGTTCTTACCCACCTTGGACTTATCTGAGACACCACAGCATGTATGAAGGTGAGGGTAGTGCTGTGCAACACCAAAGAGGTGTGTGTGTTGTGGCTACCTAGAGAGATTGTGTTCACAGCTAGCACATATATTTTAAGTTTCTCCCTAACTTACTTTTCCATTCCTACTGAACTGACTCAAATAAAATCCTTCACGATATCAGAAACTTCAACATAAACACAAATGCTTTAGCACAACGTATCCCTAAATATCGAGGTTCACCAAAATGATTAAATGTACAAAAATGAGTGTTATTTTTGTTAGCAGTTTAGAAAGAAGGTAATTTACATTGCTAAAATACATTATATTTGTTTATATGGTACTGATATATTAAAATACATAATTTATATGTTTATATAGTAGTGATATATTAAAATACATGTTATATTTGATTACATGGATACAGAGAGTTTTATCTGTCAGAATTTTTAACTTGATGGACTGGTGTACATATTATATTGGACATTGGGTTTATGTATTAAGGTACTTGGTATTCATGTTTATATAGGAGTATTGTCTTACGGTACATCAAGCTCAGTCACACACACAGCTTATATTAAGAGTACATTTTACACTTGTTAACACAGCAGCACTTACATACTAAAATACAATTTGTTGGACCATCTGAAGATTAATCACCGTAACCTAGTCTAATCCAACCCAACCTAACCTAACTAAACCCAACATTACAATCCAACCAAACCAAGTAACCTTATCTTACTTAACTCAACTCAGCTTTAACTAACCTAAACCCCCCAGGTAGCATTAGATTTGTTAATCGTCAGGTGAAATAAGCTGGAGTGTCTAATCTTCAGGTGATCAAAGTTGTTCACAAAACACTTAAGACTTGTTTTGTTTCTGATCAGAGCAATAGACCAAACCTGATCACTAAAGTTGATCAGCTGTGCCTGTGCATTGTGCCCAGGTGACCAGCTGTTTGAGTTTGGATAAGACCAGCTGTCGGAGGCCTTGGCGGAAGTTGGAGCCACAGATGGTGTAGAGGAGGAAGTTGACGGCAAAGTGAGAGTAATAGAGACACATGAACACTTCTTGAACCGCCTGAAGTTCCTCCACCCTCGCCTCTTCCCACAGTGATGCTCCCTCTTCCTCCTTCTCCACTTCTCCCTCATTATCCTTTCCTTTCAATACCTCTGGCTTTTTCTTCTTCTTCTTCTCCTCTTGTTCCTTATCCTTCCTCTTCAACACCTCATCTTCTTCTTCTTCCATCACTCCTTCCTGTACCTCTAATTCCGCTTGAGACAACGTCATCACATCCATCTAAAATTAAAATTGATACAGCTTATCTTTTCTTAATTCTCCTCTTCTTAAATCCCCATCTTACTTCTCCTCCTCCTCTTCCTTAACCTTCTCTTCCTACACCTCCTCCTCCTCCTCCGGCACTTCCCTCACCTGTTGCTGCGGTTGTGTAGTCACTTCGTCCTCCATCAATGACAAGGTTGACAAATCATCCTCCTGTGGCATCGTAAACATCGGAGCGCTCGTCATCATCATCGTGCTCGTCTCCCCCCCCTCCATCAGCTGGTAGTTGAACATGACGTAGACACGGAGGAGGTAGCTGTAGTAGTGGTGGTGATGGTGGTGGTAATGGTGGTTGTAGTGGTGATGATGGTAGTGGTGGTGGTGGTTGGGAGAGATAAAGATAGTGTTAATAAGGTCCTATTCAAGGTTCTGACTCAAGCTCTATATTTTTCTCACGTTATTACTTAAAGGTCTTACTCACTTTGGCAACTGAAGCAATATAAACATAGTTGAGATGAGTACCAACATCTTGCTAATGTTGTTATGGGCATGGTCTTTATTGGCTTGGGCGTGGTTTCTATTGACATGGGTGTGGTTGCTGGTGGTGTTGTGTGTGTGGGTTTTACTGTCGTGGGTGTGGTCTTTAGTAAAAGCCTGGCTGTGGTCTGTTGTAGCGAGGTGGGTGTGGTTTCTAGTAATCGTTTGAGTGTGGTCTCTGGTATGGTCTCTAGCAATGGTATGGGCATGGTCTATAATGGTGTGGGCATGGTCTATGATGGTATGGGCGTGGTCTATTATGGTGTGGGCGTGGTTTCTAATGGTGTGGGCGTGGCTCCTGGCAGCATGGACGTGGTCTCTAGTACTGGCATGGGAGTGGTTCCTAGTATTGAGGTTTTCGTCATTTCTGGCAGTGTGGGCAGGGAGGGGGAGCTCGTCTGAAACAAAGCAAAATAACAGTTAAGATGTGTGTGTCAAGACAGGAGTGTCTTGGTAGATATGGCAAGTTAGATGTACAAAGGTAGATAGATAAGTCAAGGTAGGTGTGTTATGCTTTATATATCATGGGAGATGTACAGTTGGGGATCATTTCCAATTAGTACACTCAATAAATGTCAATCCACCCTCTCCATGAGGTGTGAACCCTGAGAATATCAACTCGTGAATGCATAAAATTCTATCAAGTTGCTTCAAAATATTCTAACCCCAGGCTGTCATGTGCACCTCGTCACACCGAGTTACTCAGAGGCTTTGGATTCACGATACGCTCGGGGTTCACACCTCACGGAGATGGTGGACTGACATATACCGTAGTAGGAAAAGTCCCCAACTGTACCGAGACAGGGGTGTTAAGGCACTGTAGATGTGTCAAGGTATATCAGGCAGTGGTAAGAGCACTTACTTTGGCCTGGAGATGAGTCGCTGGCCTGACCTGGGGATGACTCTGTGAGGTGACTCATACATGAGTCAATGATATGACTTGAAGGTAAGTCACTGATTTCGTCTGAACGTAAGTCAGTCAACTGACATGTTGCTAAGTCACTGATCTGGTCTGATCGTGAATCAGAAAGATGACTTATATATAAGTCACTGACCTGTGACTCACTGGTTGGGTCGTGTAAACCTGAATCACTGACCTGACTTGTTGATGAGTCACTGACCTCTCCTGTAGAAAGGTCATTCAATTGGCCTAAGCTTGATCCAATAATGAGGTGTGGAACTAGGCCATTGACCTTACGTGAGCACTGAAGGATCGACTCATTGTTCTGTATGGCTGTAGGAGTGGCACCATCTGACAACATGGCACCATGTGGTGTGGATGTAGACATGGGAACATGTGGCATGGATGTGGATGTGGCAACATGTGGCATGGATGTGAATGTGGCAACATGTGGCATGGATGTGGATGTGGCACTATGTGGCATGGATGTAGACGTGACAACATGTGATGTGGATGTAGACATGGCAATATGTGGCATGGATGTAGACGTGGCAACATGTGGCATGGATGTAGATGTGGCAACATGTGGTGTGGATGTAGATGTGGCAACATGTGGCATGGATGTAGATGTGGCAACATGTGGCATGGATGTAGACGTGGCACCATGTGGCATGGATGTAGACGTGGCACCATGTGGCATGGATGTAGACGTGGCACCATGTGGCATAGTTGTAGACTTGACACACTTGGGAGTGGTAGGGTGAAGGGGAGACATGGCAATGTGGCTTCTGGGAGTGAAGCCTTGGGGTGGTGCGGGCAAGAGGGGAGTAAGTGGTGTTTCCCTTGTTCCTTCACACTGAAAAAAGCATATTGCATTAGCTGGGTATTGTATCACACGCATGCACGCACACACACACATTCATATCATCACCATATAAAATCCTTAAGCACTTGCGCTAAATGAGATCACAATGTCAGTTATTTATAGATACATCTTTGTTCCTGAATCCACCGTATTGGAATAACGTCACAATATGGCCGCCGTTTACTTACATCTTGAATGAGCGTCGGAGTCTCCCAGGTGAACCAAACACTTCTGTTTGATTATATTCAGCAATTAAAACTGTTCACCGATCACATGAATATAACCCCAAGCTTAATTTGCCTTTAACCATCCTGAGGCTAACATAACCTATTTGAGAGAGAGAGAGAGAGAGAGAGAGAGAGAGAGAGAGAGAGAGAGAGCCAACACAAGACCTTACCATCAGGGTTCTGGAGGAGTCATTGTGGGCATCAGCAGTGGGTGTGGTGGCAGGGTGGAAGATCCTGGAGAAGGTCCACAAACGCCAGGCGATGAGGGAGTTCATGAGGACTATGAGGGCGAAGGGCAGGAATACCATTACGAAGATCTCCACTACAGACATCACCTTCATCATCCTCTGGTACTCTGGATAGAAACCACAGTCCTGGACCTGCCGGTGACAAGGTTCAGATTTCATATTTGCCCCAAGCAAGTGAGGAGGCTAGTTTATTGGCACTTCCTTACATCCTGTGCAAGACAGAGCGGAAAAGCATTACATATCCTAACAAGGAAGCAAGCAGAGTTCATGTTTACATTCTTTGACTTATATGATTAAAGAACGCAAGAATTAGCAAGTTACATGTGAGAAGGAGGAGGTCACAGGGGCATTGGGTGAAGGATAAGGTATAACAAGATCTGGGTCAAAGGTGTGAGGTCATAAAATCACAGAATGCATCTCAGTACCTGTAATATAAATTCAGAATGCCAAAGCAGCATAAGATTAAGAGTTCTCAAAAACCAAAGCCTTTTACAACTCGTCCAACCATTGTTACACTTCTGATTATCCATTAAGGTACAGAGCTATATTATGGTGGTTGATGGGTCCACTCTAACCTTTTGTAACTTAACCTCACTTAACCTGATCTAATCTAAATTAATCTTATCTAATCCAACACAACCTAACTTCATCTGATCTAACCTGACCTAACCTAATCTAACTTAACCTGATCTAACCTAAGTTGATATAACTTAATCTAAGCTAACCTAACCTGGTCTAACTTAACCTAATCTTAAATGACCGAACTTAACCCAATCTAACCTAACCTAACCTCTCAAGGTAATATTAGAGTGGTTAATCACCAAATGAAATAAGCTGATGGGTGGGGCTGATCTTCAGGTGATCCAATATTTCTAGACACCCACTCCATTAACCTAAGGGTAGTACTCACTTGGGAAGAAGGGCCGTGTATGACGAGAAGATAAAGGTAACTGAGGGACGTGAGGATGACGATCACACAGATAGACCACTTGGCGCGTCCTACTGTACAGATGGTGGAACGCTTCAGTGGGTATTGTACCGCGATGCAACGCTCTAATGTATAAGCTACCGTCAACCTGCAGGAGGATAGAGGATATGGAAACAGTGTGAGAAAAGAGAGACAGACAGGCAGAGAAAAACAGAGACAGAGGAACCATAATGGTGAGAATTTTCAAAGGAATAAACTCTTAAAGTGTACTGCTAAGGAATGGAGGAGAGAGAGAAGAAGAGACAGAGACATCCAGCCCACGGTGGTTTGAGAACACTCACATGGGTAAAACATTAACAATGGAGTACCTTAGGTGAGTATCATAAGTCCATTGCTATTCATCGCTTACATAAATGTTCCGACATTCTTCTTGCTAGTCAAAACAAAAAGATTCCAGTCAATTTAAAGTTACTTTGACTATTATCTAATACAAGTGACAAATCTCCTTAGAATTTTGACATACAAATTGTAATGATCTCAGAAATAGTTGACAGATAGATTATTCAGTGATGTTGTCATACAAGTTTACATTGATTCAGTATGTATAATTGATAATACCAGTTCAGTGTGGCTGATGGTACTGTAATGGTAGTTGTTTGGGTGATAATGGTATGCAGTGGTGATAGTGATAGCTGTGATGATGATAGTTGTCAGTTGCGGTGATGTTAGTGGTAGTTGTGGTGATGCTAATATTATGTGGTGGTGGTAAAGGAGGTAGGACACATACCACACACTAACACTAGCGGTGGTAGAGCCAACATAGTTAATAATCTTGCAGGCTGGGGCAGAATCCAACATCTCTAGGCGGAAGACAGCGAAAGAGTCGTGATGAAGGAGCCAGCGTATGACCAGTAGCATCAGGAACGTCGTGTCAGAAGCCGCCATCGCTGCCAGATAGTAAGATGACGACCGACGGCGAAGGCGAGTCCTGAGGAATACCGCCCCACTCAACAAATTCCCCACCACACCTGACGAGAACCAGACCCAAGACGCACAGGTTCGTACATTAAATTGATCTCTGGGGAATAAGTGAATAAGTTCCTTTAACTATGATGTTTTCTATGATAATTTTTCCCCTAAACTGAAAATGTGACAATGTATCCAACTGGCTGACTTAATCTAACACATGAAAAGGGATTCTAAATGATTCTTTAGTTATTCCTTTCTTTAATGGGGATGAGAGAAATATTTTAGTTTCAGTAGAGGTTAGGTATAATTTTCAAGCTCTTTCAGTTCCACCTACCATCTGCTCACCTGACTGGGGACGTGAGAATGTGTCCACAGTACCGAGGTCACTTTCCTGTGACTCAAAACTGTAATTCTGGATTATATTTAGGGGTAACTTAGGTATGTACCGATTTTACAAACCAATGCATATTTTCACAAATCTGTCAACATGTACATTAATCCCCACATCACAAAATCTTGGGTTAATTCTTCTTCATTAAAAGTTAAATATAAAAAGACTTTTCCATTTAACATTACAAAAGTATGGGAAGTGGACTAGATGTACATAATTATATATATCAGGTACAAGCAAGTGGTGACATAATGTGTTTAGTGACTCTCTGTGACAGGTCCCTGATAGTGACTTCCACAGAGAGCCACTGTGGGGACCTGCCAAGTCACTAAGGGACCTGCCAGAGAGAGCCACTATCACGAACCTGCCATGTGGAGTCAGTCTTAGTGAGAGTCATTGTTATCAGAGAGTACTAAACCAACATGAGATAGACTCTACAAGTGATGCACGACAAGAAAGTTCTCACAAGCTAAGGCCATGAAATAAGACAGACTTACCCACGATGCTGATGACTGGGATGTAGTAAATGTGTAGCAGGTCAACCATCGTCTTCTGCAGCTCCGCCTCACCCTCCACCATTGCGGCTAACACGTTGCCTACACCTGCACGTCAGGATACACACGTCACCTGCACCTCCAAGTCTCGATACAAACATATTAAACAACACATAACAAGTCCAGGTTAGGTGGGTTCTCAGTGATTGGATATTTGTCATAAGTGCAGATGTGAAAAGGTATACTTGACTACTTGACTTAATGATTTAAAAAGCATAATGCCAATAAATAAACCAAATATTACACTGAGGCTCTACCTAAACTAAATACGCTCATTTCAGACGTGACAAAATTAACGTAAACATTCTTTTCCGGGAATTATCTACTAGTTAAGGTAGAGTCTCAGTTTGATTTAAATATTATTTCTTTAAGTCATTTTTCTGTTCCATGGAAGTTAACCCAGATTTATTTATTTTTTATTCAGTTCCAAAAATATTCACAGTACAATTTCTTTCCCTTATTTGCTTTATTTATACGTCTATAAACCAAGACAAACATTAAAAATTATCATTAAACACAAGTACAGAATATATCAGACAATGGTTCACACACTTCAAGAACATATAATGAAAAACAAGATAATTTAGTTATAATACATCAACACCAGAAATAATTAACAGATTGTGGTTGGCTGTGATAAGTTGTTGGTGGGCTGTGATAAGTTGTTGGTGGGCTGTGATAGGTTGTTGGTGGGCTTCTGGTAAGTTGTTGGTGGGCTGTGGTAAGTTGTTGGTAGGCTTCTGGAAGGTTGTTGGTGGGCTGTGATAAGTTGTTGGTGGGCTACGGTAGGTTGTGGTTGGTTGTGAAAAGTTGTGGTGGACTATGGTAGGTTGTGGTGGGTTGTGGTGGGTTGTGGTAGGTTGTGGTGGGTTGTGGTGGGTTGTGGTAGGTTGTGGTGGGTTGTGGTAGGTTGTGGTGGGCTGTCATACTCACACTTCAAGAAGGACGTCTGAGCGGCAAGACACACACCGAGCGAGTGAGATGAAGGGAAACTCTCTAGGGGTTTGAGAGCTGCTGTGAGAGTAGTAAAGAGGGTGGGGGGAGGGTAGGAGAGGGATAGGGAGGGAGGGAAGGAGAGTGGTGGGGAGGGAGGGAGGGTGAGAGTAAGGGTGGGAGGGAGGGAGGGTGAGAGTAAGGGTGGGAGGGAGGGAGGGTGAGAGTATGGGTGGGAGGGAGGGAGGGTGAGAGTAAGGGTGGGAGGGAGGAAGGGAGAGAGAGGGAGAGAAAAGGCTAGGAGAAAAGAAAAAATGAGCATAAGGATTGTGAGGGAGGGAGGGAGTAGTGGGAGAGGAAGGAGGGAGGGTGTGAGAGCAGGAGGGAGGGAGGGTGTAAGAGCAGGAGGGAAGGAGGGAGGGAGGGAGAGAAAGTGTGAAGAGGGAGTGAGGGTGTAATTGGTCCAGTCAGAAATTTAGAATCAATTATATAAATTAAATGGGAATAAGGAAGAGAGAGCAGGAGAAGCAGATCGTTTGTACTGTAGTACTTTATATGAGAGAAAGAAATGTGCAATTGATGACAGTGTAGTATAACAATGTACAGTAATCTATAATGAAGCTAGACTTGCCTAGTTCACTGTTTAAGTTACAAAATGACCTTAACTATCTGCCACATGGCCTTAGCATCAGATAAAACAGACAGGTTGAGATAGGATAAGAATAATTATAAACCCTTGGGGTCTGGATATTAGGGAGCCAGTTGGAGTTTCATGACATACCAGCAGGGATATGATTATATGTACTGTACTACTGGTAGTGGCTCACACCAGACTATGAAAAACAATTGTATAAATCAGGAGGATAATTAGATTGAAAACAAAAAGAATAAGGTATCGAATAATACTTCTCATTGACAAACTTCAAAAATTTATTCGCTCTCTAGTCTACATATCGCCACGGCAACATGAGAGAACACAAGGCACTGTCAATGCACAAGGGATCTTATACAGTATATGGACAGTAATGCCGAGGCAGCATCATTGTGAGCCAACCTAACCTATACATATCTCAAATTTCATCATAACTTATCTCATTATTTATCTATACAATTATCGACTTATCTAAACATTTGATTTTATCTTATTGATTTCCTTTTCAACTTTTATCTACTGGGTTGACCATTTCATTTACCTACTGTACTTCTAGTTTGAAGAAGCTACATGATAGTGGGGATAAAAAATATATTAAACTATCAAAAAGAAAATGTAATGAAGGTTGACATAATGGGAAGAAGCACTCACTCCTGTGTTTACTGTACATATCTCATCAGACAATCATCAGAAAACCCAGTGAGGCCTCTTAAACAATATAACCATAACCAAAGGTTCCCTCTTGATGATAAAGGAATACGAGCATCAATTCCATCGATATTAAAAACAGTGTGACTTTGTTGTTTTTCACCTAAAAGATGTTCACATGACAAAGACTTTGAGAAAAAGCCTCACAAATATACACAGAGAGATTTAAAGTACAGGTCTACATAATTACTGATGGTCTGTACAATATAATCTGTTTCATTTTGTCTGTGTGAATGATGATGGATAATCATCACACTCAAGGTACAGTACAGTAGTTGCTCCACAAATTACTACAAGCAGAAATTCTCAGTGGCATGTGATGTTCCAACACAAATTTATGTTTTCAATTTATTCTACTGCTGTAAGGGCATATAACATGCTGCTTACAACAATTATTTTCTTCTTATCACCATTAGTGGCCATACAAAAATATTTTGTAATGGGCCCAAAAATTACAGCAAGAGAATATTCTGAAATCTGTTACTTAAAAAATGTAACTAACATACACTTTATTAATGACAAGGAAATATTACCATGATATAACTCATGATAGCTTGTAAACCATAGCAAATGTTTTATATGAAGATGCTCTCTCATATTAATTCCCTTTCATGACAAATCATTTGTTGTAGTATTACCTAATTAAACAACAGTACATTTTTGCATACAATACACTAATACTGTATATGTGAAACCTTTTTAAAATCAAACTAATTTCCACCATGGAAAACAAAGAGCTAGTACTGTATATTGAACTCCATCTTGCACTTGATACTCCATCTTGATACATGAGAAGATAATAAGATGATTAACAAGATCTTAATAGAATCAATCATAAACACAATATACACATGATTCATTTTTACTGTACAGTATTATATTTCAGGAGTCATATAAAACACTACACACTTCCTAATTCATCCCACTCACTACCTTCAGTTGTACTTCAGGAACCATCCCAATAGTTTCTTTAATCCCCAAAATCCTACCCAGGGAGACTACCATCCAAGACACCCCTGAAGAGATTTATCCTTCACTCCCTCAACTTCCTCTCATTAAATAATGGCTGGCTGTATCAGAGACCAACCAATGTGTACAAATCAGTGTTACTTCAAAGCTCTAGCATTACCTCTATGCCTGGACCTCATCATGTACAGACTGTATAGCTTTTTCTTCACAAAACAGCACATACATACATACATACAAATACATATTGTTCATTACCTATTTAGTGCCACAACACATGAGAATTTAACCAAGGCTGGAGTGAGCTATATTGAGGGGCAGTAACATTGGGTTTGAACTGCATACAGTACAAATATTTATGGTGTATAGTTTTTTTTTTAACATGAGCCACTCTAATGGTACTATGTTTTTTGTGCATATTGCTACTCTATCTTTAACACTCTAATATAATTTTTTCTTTAAAGTGAGTTTGATAAATATACAATCAAAAACTCAAGAAAACATAAAATTTGTTCAAACTTACATGCCAGCACACTATTAATCCATGGCAAAATAAAATCTATGTTTGAGCAGGAACTTGCCGGTTGCTCTAACATGAATGGCAAGATAACGAGAGAGAGCTTCTACGACTCAGAAGGCGGTAATTTTATAAACTACCAGCATCGACCTCAACACCATACATTACTTGAAGAAACTCATTACCTCCCTATAGATTCCACATTCTGTAAACTATCAACAGAAAAAAAAGGCAGGCTGGAAGAGTTGCCACCTTCTTTAATGTAGAAATATCATCCCTGCACTTTTACATCTTAAATATATTATTTATAAATACTTCCATCACAACCAGACTGAATATGACTACTGTACCTTACAAATATATTATTATTATTATGCCCTTTAAGAAAGAAATCTACAATCTACAATATCACTTGATGAAAGACAATTTCCAGAGCAGTAAAATAAGGTTATCTCTAACTACTCCAACGCTACGAGTAAAGGCGCACAATTCTGAAATAAACAAAAGTGAAATGGTGCCAGTTACCAAACATCACTTAAGAGTTTGTGCAGATAACTGTACAAGTCAAAAGTTGTGATGATGTTATGACTTATAAATCTTAGTCAAGTAAAGCCAAAACAGGCTTTAGAGAAACATTACTTTATTATACAGTACCTTAAAAAAAAAAACCCATTTCTTACTGAGTTTATATGCCCTTGTTGTATTCTATCTAAATAATTAATATCTGGTGCCATCTGCCACAGTAAGAACACCAGTACACTTCCCCACACTCAGCTCTCTTCCACACAAGACACACTCCCCCATTCTAGTCTTATCTTTATAACAAAACTTTCAGCCACAGTAACAAACTTTTATATTTATAGCCATTTTCTAGGCTTAGTCAATTAAGAAAATAACAATTTCATAAGATTCAATAACACTAATAGTATGTGTTTTGAGGTCATGTTCATTACACATCAGTCTGTCTGTCTACCATGTACAAAACTGCATACAGTACATTGACAGTAAGTGGCACAGGCACAAACTTTCCCCACATCTCACTTGGTGGTCATTTGTTCTCTTTCAAATGTAAAACACCTAAAAATTATGTTTCAAAACACTGGGTGAGAATTCTTCATGCTGGCTGGTAATGTTCACAAAGTCAAGTCTCCAGCCAATGAAGAACTACCTTAGACAATCAGTGAAGATCATGTTAACTGATGCCAAAATTTCTAAGTCAAACAGGAGCCAAAACACACGTAAATAGACATGGACGTTGCTGATTATATAATTCAGCCTGAAAATTCTTGAAAAAAGTTGCATATTCAATTTCCTTTTGATCTGTGACACCTAGCTCAGTTATTAAGAGAAAACCAATTGTCCAAAGTGTCTGACAGAGGTAGCATTATATACCCCTCCCTTTGCCTACAGTAGGGGCATAAAATTAAATCTATACTGTATATTATTCCATGTGATCTTTTACATACATTCATGGTGTCCTCATGCTCTTGTGTGTGTAATAACAGTTGCCATATTTAGATGGTGTGCCCACATCTAAGTCCCATATAAGACACATTTATGGTATCGTTCTGGTCCAACAATGTTCTATCTTGAGGTTTCTTGTATTTACACCACATGACAAACATTTTGCATTAGACTATCACACACAGTTCTGCCTGTACTGTGTCTACATAGTGTATCTGAGGAAAAAGTCAATACTTGTCCATAGTAATAATATTAACTGTTATACAGTATACTGTTCAGCTTGTAGTGTATACCAAAACTTCCATTACTATAGTTATAAGCATTTTTATATAATACAAAAGAACATATTATTAACACAACATATTGGTAATATTTTTTACTTTACAATTTTATGAAAATTTTAAAGAATTAGATCAATTCAGCAGCCTGATATATATATTTTAGCGATCTTAACCTAGATATACTGTAAAATACCATCCTTTTTTATATACGTGAGCCAATCTATTAATCCACCACACACAAATAAAGAAATACTTTGAGAAACTGTATATACTCCCCCACACACACACACACACTATGCCCTCATCATCATATTTTTAACCACACTATCAACCAAACAAATCTCCCAAGGTTTGTCTATACTTCAGTTCCACCCACACAAACAACTGTCAATTCTATCTCATCAAATTTTTGGCTCTTTCCCTTCTAATCTGTGAACAAAGCGGAGTCCTACAAAGCTTTTTTTTTTTTTTACTGCCTCGTTGACTTTCCTTTTTGGCCGAGATTTTTGTCAATTTGAAAATACTGTATTCCAAATATTCCCATGAAAAATCTAAAAGCATAAAACTTAAGACAATGTCAGATCTTCACATACACAGTATAAACACCCAGCCTCTTAATTCCACATCAGATTACTGTATACTCGCTCCAAAAAGTACCTTTACGGAGGGGCCTGACTGATGTCAAAACACGCCCACATTCATATACAGGTATATCATAAGGGCGATGTTTAAGGGGGTTTCAGGTAAGGGGTTTTGGTTTACTGTTTACAGTTCTACTAAGTGTATGATAATGTTTCAGAGCCAATATCAATACTGTACACTGTCATGGACGTCATTCATCATGGAAACATCACAGAGTATGCGTGAAGCAATCATCATCCTTCACAACGGGGGCTACAGAAAAGCACACATTGCGAGGCAGATTGGCGTTTCCAATCCAACAGTGGCATTCGGGATACGGCAATATGAGGATACGGGCAGCATTGACAACCAGCCTCGGAGCGGCCACCCTCACTACACAGCTCCAGAGGAAGACCAGGTTAGTAATGTCTCAGTAAATACATAATATACAGTAAAGTAAATGAAATAACTGGGGGTAATTTATATAAATAACCACATTTCATATTAATATTGCCCTTTCTCCGTCCCTGGACCAAGCCATAGCAGCTTCCCATCCGTGATGTTCCATTTTGCAGTGCTGGCACCATGTGCACTGACTTTGATGTATCCTGCAGCTTTCAGACTATCCGCAACAGACATTAAACCATGAGGATGCACAGCCGCAGACCAGTGCAGATACCCAAGTGTTGGCCGTTTTGAGAGTATGCCAACAAGACAGCTGCCTCCTGCGACCAGGTTGTTTTCTGTGACGAGAAACTTTCTGATCCGATGCTCCTAGAGCTACAAATTATGTTTGGCGACAACCAAACACAAGGTAAGTCTGTCAAATATTCTCTCCCTCTCCCTTACCAGTATAAATAAACAAGATTATTATGTGCCCATTGGTGCTAATATGCTCCTTAAGGCTTGTCTCTGACAATACTTTGTCAACATTGAAATATATCTCTATTTTTCATAATTTGTTTCAAACAGAATTACTGTGGTATCATTAATACCTCTTATGTAACTTCACATACATTCACTACTCTATGTGAAACCAAGTGCTTTCTGATATTTCTGCTGTTTGGTTTCCCTCATAAGACATTTGTATTCTCCTGTATTACTTTTGTGCATAATTACTTTCTTTCATGGTTGTGAATGTTTCTAGTACACCTCTTGTCTTCTGTCTTTAGGTGTAGTCAATCCATGTTTTCAATGTGTTTGCTAGTTTATGCGTCAAGTCGAGGATTGTCCATTAAACAAATCTTTATTTAATTCTCTCTTCAGATTCAAAGCCAAACAGGTTGTGGGTAAGAGGGGAGTGGGCGAGTCACCATGGGGTTGTTGGGTGGAATCCCTCACGTGGTGTCGGGGAGTTCGCAGATGTGGGCACATACAGATTCACTGGGCTGTAGTATGTTGATGTGTTGGAGAAGGTTCTGCTGCCCTCAGTGATGGAAATGCTCTACCCTGTGCCAGAACCCTTTTACCTTCTCCAAGATAACAACCCCAGCCACACCTGTCAGGTTGTTATTCCAAATATTGATCTAATAAAAACGAGCGCCCAATATTGTTTACCTTAACACTAAATATTTAAACAAACTCTGATGTCCACAACGTGTATGAATCACAAATGTTAAGTGCGGATTCTGTCAACACATGCTTTCAGTACAACGAATATATACAGTATCCAGCACGACTTGTCAGGCACCGATGCACATGTATGTTGTCTGTTCCTGGATTTCTTCAATTCATTTCGTTGTTTACATTACATTACAGGTCTGAAGAAATAACCCTGCACCATCTGGTATATGGTTTCATATGTCACCAATATTCTATCAACAATATATATTTCATAACATGACTGAACGTTAAGATATGTTTACGTAACAATGTTGATTTACTATAATGATAACATGCGCAGAGATACATGCCAAAACATTAATATTATGTTCCACAATGTTCTCAGTATATGTCAAATTTGTATAATGTATTATTAAAATATATGTCTTGTCATTCACAGGCCATATAACCATGATGAATACATGCATATAATACATATATAATGACATACAACACCATATCAGGTATGCAGGGCTACCAATATATGGCAAGGTCCTTGAGCATTTGTCAAATGCCATCATCTGCTGTGTCATATAGTCTAGCACACAATCTTAAAGTTACTTCTTCAAGCGAATCAACACACATACATTAAACTCATAAATATCAAGACTGACACCATTTATCACCCCCTACCCTATTTTTTGGCCAAGTACTGTAAGTTACCACACACATCCTACTTACCGGTATACATTTGGCCTCATTAATTATTTGTGAATTTTCCCAATAACTGTAGAAGTTCCCTGGTTTCTCTGTGGGGAGTCTAGTGAAGGATATACACCCCCATGAAACACTAAAACATCTGGGTACTGTACTAGGAAATACACAATGAGTTGATGAAGTGAAAAATGTGAGGCTATCAAGTGAAACCAATTTAAAGACAGACTGGTGTACAGGTGTAGATCATAATGCTTCAAAAGAAAGGTGGAGTAGAGTATTATTGTAACAAAGTGAAGGTCTACAGTCATGCATCTGTAGGTCAAGTATAAAGCAATATATAGCAGTAACACTCTCAGCTCAGCAATAAAGATCTGTCACTAAGTTGGGTTGCTCAATGCCAGTAACTGAAATAGAGATACTCTCAAGGTTTAGCAGCACTTGGAGGACAGCACAGAGGTTTGCTTCTTTGTGCTCCAAACTTGTCATTAATTGATAAAACAACTGGGATAATAACATCTGTGAAAATTTCCACATGTTACTCTGGCTGCCTCAGAACATACTGTAGGCGGTTACCTCCACATTAACAATATTTTAACATAAAATAAAAGCTCAGTTGCATTATGGGAAACACATCTTGCCTTTTTTTTTACTGTATTATTGTGCTTTTTAAAACCTGTCATTAACATGAGGACACAACATGTACTTTTTCATAAAATATGATAATAAAAAGCCACCTTTACATAGCCATCAGTTGCAGTAATTACTTGGTTATTGCTAACACATCCATGTCATCTCGGCAGCGAGGGATATACAGAGGAACACAAACGTGTTCCCATATGTCTTGAGGATAAGCGTTCTCTACACTCCATAGTGCATTATCCAGGTCATAACACTCTATCACCCCTGTAGCACGATCAAAAGTAGCATCCGAGTGAAATCCACCAATTACATAGAGTCGAGAGCTCATGACTACAATTCCGGCATGATAACGTGGGGTGGGAACACGACTGACTACAGACCAACTATCTGTGGCTGGGTTGTAGCAGTCGATGGTATCAACCAGTACCCTGGTGTTTGTGGCCTCATCTTCATACCATCCACCACAGATATATAAGCAGTTGGAGTATGTGACACAATAATGGTCTGCCCGAGGTGTGAGGAGGGGAGCTCGGGGCTCCCATGTGCCTCTACTTGGGTTATATGCATGACAAGAATCTAGAACTTGGTCCCCTTCCAAGCCACCACTAACATAGAGGAGACCATTTAGAGCAGCAGCTGCGTGTTGTGCCCGAGCACCTGGGAGGCCAGCAGTGGGGGTCCAGGTGTCAGAAGCAGGGTTATATGCTTCACACAAACTCTCATCCTCGGCGTTGCCATCATCATTGGCTTCGCTGGCTCCTCCTACGGCATACAACTGGCCGCCAAGTACACTGAGAGAAAATCTGCACCTTTCACGCTGCATGGGAGCCATGGTGCTCCACTTATTCTGCTGGGGATTATATCTGAACCCAAATGGGTGAATGTTTTCCTGTAGAGATTGGTTGAAACAACCACCAATGACATAGAGTTGGTTGTTCAACACAGCAGTACCATAATTACACTGCTCAACATGAGGGATGGTGGTAAGGTGGCGCCAACGGCCAACCGAGGGTAAGAAGTACGTAATCTCATTCGTGATGCCAGCAATACTGAAGCCGCCGACCTTCACCACTGCCAATTCTAGCCCTCTTGAGTTGACTAGGCCAGTAGGAGGTGCTGGAGTCATGGGAAGGGCCGTGAGACGGAGCGCGGCTCTCAGTGGCTCCTCGAGCACGGGTAGACGAGCCGCTCTTTCCAATACCGGAGCAGGAACCTCCTGTAAGTTGAGGGTACGCAGCAGGGCGGGAGCGTGCCGGGCTCGGTCTGATGGGCAGTGCTGGAGCCAACCTGCCACAGTCAGTAACACTTGTGCTTCACTACAGTCAACAGGGTAGTCACAGGACAGGAGATGCAGTAACTGCACCACTGTTAATCGCTGAAAATCTGACATTTTACTGAACTGGTGTAGGTGAGAGCTCATGAAGGCATACACCCTCTTTCTCAGTCTATGAAGCGAGTAAGTCTCTGCTATGGTGGCAATGTCCACACAGTTGTCCAGGTCAAGTTGTGCCTGCAATAAATCATTCATCACTGAGTCAAACACCTAGCACATCTGGATGAGTATAACCTTACACCACTACAACAAAATATATCAACTCAATCAATATTAAAAACATCAAATGTTTTCTAGGTATAACTGAAAATTGGCTGAACAAACAACTGGAAATTTTTCTGACATCACTGTATAGAGGAAATATCCCTAAGTTCCTGAAGATGGAGGAAAATTTTATTAAATATACCATAAAGTACATACAGGTAGACCTTTCTTTACAAAGCTTTGGTTAAAAAAGAATTACAAATATACAAAATTTGTCCCAGGCTTTGAAAATCTTCGAGTAACAAAATCATCTTTGCTATTTTCATAATTTCTTTCCTAAGTTATAATGAAAATACAATATGCTAAAATAATGGATTTTTTTTCAGTACTAATATAATTATTTACTTCACTAAGTTATACTGTATCATTATTCTCTAACATTCATAATATTACCAGGTAATGTACTAATTCTACAAATAAGCTTGCAATATGTCATTATTCTCTTACAACCCCCAAACAGAGTAACTTAGTCCTCCAACATACTGTACTGTACTGGGGACAATTAGACTCGTCTTCACCAGCAGAGTTACTCAGCCAACTTATCCAATATCTCCTCATGTACACCCATCACCTACATACATACATACATACATACATATATATATATATATATATATATATATATATATATATATATGCTGATAACCACCAGGAAAGAAGAAAACACGAAGTTCCCAAGCGCTTTCGTGTAATTCACATCTTCAGGGGTGAGTACAGACTAGATAGAGTAATGCAAAACAAGATGAATATATACAGAGGAGGGTGAGACCAGGTCCACAATGGTCAGGTAATGACCCTACTAATCTTTAAATGGCACACAACGGTTGGTGGTTGGGTCAGATGGGACAGTGACCCTCCCTCTCACCTGATCACAAATCTTCTTAATTACAAAGTTGTCCAACCGTTGTGTGCCATTTAAAGATTAGTAGGGTCATTACCTGACCATTGTGGACCTGGTCTCACCCTCCTCTGTATATATTCATCTTGTTTTGCATTACTCTATCTAGTCTGTACTCACCCCTGAAGATGTGAATTACACGAAAGCGCTTGGGAACTTCGTGTTTTCTTCTTTCCTGGTGGTTATCAGCATATACCTAGATCACGCGCACCTACAGTGATTTACTTGCATATATATATATATATATATATATATATATATATATATATATATATATATATATATATATATATATATATATATATATATATATATATATATATATATATATATATATATATATATATATATATATATTTAAATGACTTGCAAAAGTAATTCAAATTTTCTAAAAGCCATTTGAACAAGTAATAATCCAGATATCAAATTTTGGTCAACAGGTCCTTATTCAGCATGTTCAGGAGTACCTATACTGAGATTTTGAACTTACAATACTGTATACGTACACACACACAGATAGCTAAGACATTCTATCTAAGACTCTCAACACAATGCAGTCTTACCTGGAGATAGTTAGAACAGGCCTCAACGACGGTGAGCACCTGGACGTGAGCGGCCGCTGCCAGAACGTCCTGGATATTGGCCAGGTTGAGAGAGAGACGACTGGTGTAGGCATATTCCAGAAGACACCGTAGCCCGGCAGCACTCACGCCATTTAAACATATCTCCGACTGACAGCGCTCTCGCATTTCGTCGGTGAACATAGCACGGAAATAGTCGCTGCATGATGCGAGGACCACACGGTGAGCCTGCCATACATTAAGAATTAAACACATATAGACAATAATTGGCACATGACAGCGTATAATTCACAGGATGCTTAAAAAAAGTTTACCCAAATGCCTTAGATATCTTTGTGGCAATCAGGTGAATAATTGCACTACGACAGCAACATTAACCAAACTAGCAGGAGACCTGGCACATCAACGAGTGAGGGCAAATTTGCTGTTCACGTACATATTTCTGAGACAGTGTATACAGAGAGTGTTCCTTCATCAACCACAGTACAAAGGTTAGTTAGTTACAGTAGTTTATTATTAGTTTTTAGTAACCATAGCTGGAAGGAATCTAATCAGAATTCCCACAGAGGTTGGGATTACCAGCTGTCTAGGGTAGAACTTACTTTTGAATAATGACCATTAGGCATACAGGAAAAAATTGAAAAGCATTGATGATGATGATAACAATACCTGAAAGTAACAATAGGAATGGAGGAACGATGGAATTGTGAGATGAGTTGGTCACTTAATGACTTAACCCCCTGAGCATGATAACAACACCTTGACTACGACGACTTAAACCCTTGAGTATGATGACTTAAATCCTTGAGTATAATGACTTAATCCTTTGAGCATGCTGCAATACCTTGAGTACAATGACGTAAGAGACTCACCTGAAATGCCTCACCACCAGCTATGAGAGTCACATCAAGCAGGAGACCTTTAGAACGCAGGGTGTTGAGGCCGTAGAGTAGGGTGCCAGTGTGTGATGGATGCTCAAACTGTACAGTGTTTAGCGGCCGCGGGGCCACCGCCGCCCCCCCGCTCCGCGTCATTCTCACATCCCCTGCAAGATAACATCACCCTTTAGTAATGTAATGACAGAAACTAGAGAGTCATCAAAAGAATGGCAGACATGAACCATCCACACAAACATCATGAGAGCTAAGTTACTGTTTGGGAAGTATTTGCCAACGAATAGACACACACACACACAAATGAACTCTACTAGGAACTTATCCCCTAAACCATTAATCAAGTTTAACTACAGGATCAACTCTACATTATCTAAATACTCTGTACACAAAATATCTTATCTTTTGGCTACAATATCCAAATAATTATTTTCCTGTAAGTAACCTGAGACCTCTACTAAGTAACCACAACTCAACAACAGCCTCGTCTCTACATCTCACCGGCACCAAAATACAAATAAACTTTAAATAAATCAAAAATGAGAGATATTGACACTATCTTCAGGTCATAATTACATGTACGTATTAAAATATATATATCAGCTGCTAACATGTAACACCTTGGAAATGAAAAGTATGTAACACCTTATAAATGGGGAAGTATGTAACACCTTATAAATGGGGAAGTATGCAACACCTTGTAAATGGGAAGTATGTAACACCTTGTAAATGGGAAGTATGTAACACCTTGTAAATGGGAAGTATGTAACACCTTGTAAATGGGAAGTATGTAACACCTTCTTGACAGGAACTATAGATAGGTGCACTGTCACTCACACCTTGTAGACAGGCACTACGTAACACCCTTCAAGGGGGTGAAGCGTGACACAACACAAAGCCACCCACGCTCTGCTTCATGTTGTCACCACACACACACACACACACACACACACACACACTTGCAGGTATTGTGTAAATAGTAAGAGAAATTCACATGCAACGACCAAGCCAGATTGACAATGTTGCATACAGCAAGAATATGCATGGTAGTTTCCATCATGACGTAGACTATCCGAACACAACCTAACGAAACTTATCATAACAAAGCCTAACCTATCCTATCCTATCCTAACCTAACCTATCCTAACACAACCTAATTAAACCAATCATAAAATAGCCTAACCTAACACAACCTATCACAACATAACCTAACCAAACACAACCTAACTTAACCTATCAAAACAGAGCCGAACCTAACACATCCTAACAAAACCTAGCTTAACCTATCAAAACAGAGCCGAACCTAACACAACCTAACTTAACCTTTCATAACATAGCCTAACCTAACACAACCTAACTTAACCTATCACAACATAGCCTAACCTAACACAACCTAAGTTAACCTTTCATAACATAGCCTAACCTAACACAACCTAACTTAACCTCTCACAACATAGCCTAACCTAACACAACCTAACTTAACCTTTCATAACATAGCCTAGCCTAACCTAGCCTAACCTAACCTAACACAACCTAACTTAACCTTTCATAACATAGCCTAACACAACCTAACTTAACCTATCATAACATAGCCTAACCTAACACAACCTAACTTAACCTTTCATAACATAGCCTAACCTAACACAACCTAACTTAACCTATCACAACATAGCCTAACCTAACACAACTTAACTTAACCTATCATAACATAGCCTAACCTAACACAACCTAACTTAACCTTTCATAACATAGCCTAACCTAACACAACCTAACTTAACCTATCATAACATAGCCTAACCTAACACAACCTAACTTAACCTTTCATAACATAGCCTAACCTAACACAACCTAACTTAACCTTTCATAACATAGCCTAGCCTAACCTAACACAACCTAACTTAACCTTTCATAACATAGCCTAACCTAACACAACCTAACTTAACCTTTCATAACATAGCCTAACCTAACACAACCTAACTTAACCTTTCATAACATAGCCTAACCTAACACAACCTAACTTAACCTTTCAAAACATAGCCTAACCTAATCTATCTTAACAACCTAACACAACCAAACCTATCCTAACACAACCAAACCTACCCTAACACAACCAAACCTACCCTAACACAACCAAACCTACCCTAACACAACCAAACCTACCCTAACACAACCAAACCTATCCTAGCACAACCAAACCTATCCTAACACAACCAAACCTACCCTAACACAACCAAACCTATCCTAACACAACCAAACCTATCCTAACACAACCAAACCTATCCTAACACAACCAAACCTACCCTAACACAACCAAACCTATCCTAACACAACCAAACCTATCCTAACACAACCAAACCTATCCTAACACAACCAAACCTATCCTAACACAACCAAACCTATCACAACCAAACCTATCCTAACACAACCAAACCTACCCTAACACAACCAAGCCTATCCTAACACAACCAAACCTATCCTAACACAACCAAACCTATCCTAACACAACCAAACCTACCCTAACACAACCAAACCTATCCTAACACAACCAAACCCATCCTAACACAACCAAACCTATCCTAACACAACCAAACCCATCCTAACACAACCAAACCTACCCTAACACAACCAAACCTATCCTAACACAACCAAACCTATCACAACCAAACCTATCCTAACACAACCAAACCTACCCTAACACAACCAAGCCTATCCTAACACAACCAAGCCTATCCTAACACAACCAAACCTATCCTAACACAACCAAACCTATCCTAACACAACCAAACCTATCCTAACACAACCAAACCCATCCTAACACAACCAAACCTACCCTAACACAACCAAACCTAACATAACCCCCACAGGTATCATTATGGTGTTTACTCATCGTGTAAATTACGCTGAGCGGCTAATCTTCAGGTAATCCAGTTCAACTACTAAAACATGACTATAAGCTACTGTTTTCCCATAAAATAAACATTATATTGTTATTTGGACGATGTGAAAGACAGACGGACTAGCAGTAATCAGGCGAAGAAACAAATTAAAATAGGCTTAATAATTACCAGGAAGAATGGGTGAGCATTTAATTACCAACCAACTGCGCTCCTTCCTCCCACAAAACAAGGCCACTTCTTGATAAGGGTGGCCGACCACTTCCCTACATATAACCCAAACATTAATCCAATAATGTATTCCCTCAACTTGACAGCAAAATAAATAAATAATCAAATAACAACGAACTTTTTTTTTTTACATAATGCTACATAACGATGGATAAATTTCACATAAACACGGGTTATTCCTGGAGATTGCTTGAATAATATTACTGGTCAGATAAGGAAATACGTGACCAAATGCCGGACAAGAGAACAGGTTGGGTTTATGGCGTACTGCATTAGACTGCCACAGTTAAACAACCTTCACTCTCCCACCAGAAGCAGCCAATGAGGAGCAGCCGTGGTGGTGTGGTAACCTTGTGTCTGTGGAGAATATTACCCAACACCACACCTCCTCCACCTCCCTAGGCTACCTACATCTTATTCTCTCTCTCTCTCTGTCTCTTTGTCTCCGTACCAAATTATTCATCACACATGAACACCCATAATGACACACACACACACACACACACACACACAAAATAATTTAACTACAGACACACGCACAGCAAACAAATTTTAACCACACACACACACACTTAATTTAACTACAAACACACGCACAGCAAACAAATTTTAACCACAAACACACTTAATTTAACTACAGAGACACGCACAGCAAACAAATTTGAACCACACACACACTTAATTTAACTACAGACACACGCACAGCAAACAAATTTTAACCACACACACACACAGCGTCAATGACAGGTTAAGTCAGCAGCAATTTATCCGCGTTAATACTGTGTTGACGGTAAGTGAGGTTGACGTCACCACACTGAAGAAACCTCCCCCCTTCTTCCTTCTCGCTCAAATGACATGACTCACCTTAATTGACATGACTCACCTCAGCTTAAATGACTCACCTTAGCTGACATGACTCACCTTAGCTTACATGACTCACCTCAGCTTACACGACTCACCTCAGCTTACATGACTCACCTCAGCTTACACGACTCACCTCAGCTTAAATGACTCACCTTAGCTGACATGACTCACCTCAGCTTACATGACTCACCTCAGCTTACACGACTCACCTCAGCTTACACGACTCACCTCAGCTTACACGACTCACCTCAGCTTACATGACTCACCTCAGCTGACATGACTCACCTTAATGACCAGACGCAGGTGGCGGGTAACAGGTCAACTCCTACCTGGTTCAGCCCCCTTCTTAGACCTTCATTTAAACAGTTGCAACACAAACTAGTAGAAAATGTCTTCCAATTACCTTACTAGATTCCAATTCTATATTTTCTGTTCGTTTCGTCATGAGCATTGAAGTACTTGGGGATTATTACTGCACCATTGTCTTACGAAACGAGAACTGATTTTGAATCCTAGTTTGTCACTTTATTGTGGCAGGATGGGACTGGGAGGTGAACCATTCGTGTGGGAGAGAGAGACGGGGAGTACACACCGTCCACCTGCCACACCACCTCAATGTCAACTGAAGCAGGTGAGGGTGGAGGACTCAGCATCTCACCCCACGGTAACACCACCACACTAACTACCTTCATTCTCCTTATATCTTTCTTGTACATTTATATACTGTTCTGGGGTATTTATATCACACAAGAATACATAAGGAAATACTGTACTGTATATCCAAGGTGTATGTGTGTGTGAATAGCTCGAACAAATAACAAGTATACAGTAATCACAACCAACCTTGCTATGACACATCACAATAACAACTCCAAGGAATGACACTTCAAAACTCTAATACTGCACTGTACCATATTGGACTGTACCTCATAGCAACACTTATGACAACTAAAAAGAATCTGTTTAACACCATGAGAAAACACATACAGTACCTGGACCATATTACATAAAAAATTAACATTCTTCTGGTCAAACGAGAATAAGTTAAATTTTACTACAAATACAAATGTTGCAGTCAAAAGTTAATGCAGGGTTATTATTTGTTTGAATAAAAATCAAAACAAATGGCAGCCAATCAAGGTTCCCACACACTATACAACACATTCATCATGTATCAAATTGGCTCGGATACCATATGACTGTATCAACAATATGGGGTTCGTGTAAAAAAAAAGAAAAAAAATTCTCCGCTGAATATTGTACTTTCGTAGGGGTATAATATGGCTTCATCACTGTAATTGGTTATACAGTACAGTATTCTGTATTTTATAGGCCTATTTATTTAACAATATAACTGATAT
Organism: Homarus gammarus; assembly: GCA_958450375.1. Lineage (NCBI taxonomy): Eukaryota > Metazoa > Arthropoda > Malacostraca > Decapoda > Nephropidae > Homarus > Homarus gammarus. Next base: position 1,040,633 of record CAUDMG010002125.1, on the reverse strand, counting down.
GATTCCATTAGAAAGAAAAACACCTTTACATGTTGAATACCTCATTATTATAGTGAAACACCATCTACTACAGTACAGTATATAGAGAGGGGTGTCCTTTAGATGTTAAACCTCCATCTAACAGACAACTGTATATCCATTAGACTGTGGTCCTTTTGATCGAAGCTTCACTGCACACTACTGTATCAATCTTGTTTACAGCAGCGCTTCAAAAACTGTAGTTTAGAGGAAGCATCCGAAAATTTAGGCCATCCCAGATAAGATTTACACAGTTCATGTACTGGGTATTCAGCTTCACATTGAATCTTTCACCTTCACATTCCAAACATAAACTACTGTACTTAATACTATACTAGCTGAGATACCCGACATTGCCCAGGTTTGTTTTTCAAAAAGTTAAGTTAACCCAAATGGGCACAGCCATACCATAACAACATTCCACATTTAGGTGAGGGTCGACCCCTGCCCCCACCCTCCAATTTTGATGTTTGCAAGCATTCTCAGGGATGGTCTACAAAAGAATAAATTACCAAATTTCATCTCTCAATCAAATTCTGTACTTTTAATAAGGGGGTTCCACCTTTGGGGTGGTCGGCCTAAACACTGGGACCAACCCTTCAAAACTCTACCTTAGTGACTTTTTAATGCACCAAATTTCAGCTCTCCATCTTCAAAACTATAGGTGTATATACGTAACATCCACACAAAGAAACAGACAGACACTGTTTTATATTAATTTTTGGTAGACCAGTTTGTATATATTCATCACATACTGTATAACTTAAAGAAAGAACTTTGAAGGAAGAACACACAAGAGTAAATAAATACCCAATACAATTAGATACCGAGGAAAGAAATAACCCATATTCTTTACAAAAAAAGCCATAAAGCCAAGTTTTTAATCTATTGTAAGGTACAGTACAGTATTCCCCAAACAATCACTATTCTAACAATGAATACTCTAGTTGAATTTGAACCATCCTCAGACATTAATCTGGACCATAATTCTGCTCAGACTCTTGGCTTCCAACCACTGACCTCATAAATTTGTGACCTGTGTCAGGAGCATGTAGAAGAGAACTACATGTACTATACAGTTGCAGAAATGTGTTCCTACACCCCTGTCTCTCCAAATTTGTAACGTTGCAGTAGTAGTATCACTATTTATGAGTGAATAGGTATTGGTCGTGTAACGACGGACGTGACTGGTGAAGAGATTTGTTATAGGTCATATAGGTTGGCTGTTTGGAGACATGAGTTACCGCAGGGGGTGTAGGAACACATTTCCGCAACTGTACCAGCAAGAGTTTACAACAATTCCTCGAAGTCACTTTCAGTTTACAATACACTATATAATACTATATGTGTAGTTGATAAATAATCTTTGTACATTAGTAATATTCTTTTGTTTCATGTTATATCCAAAAATTCACTTAAATGAAAATTCTATTCTTGCACCTCTTTTTCGCAAACCGAAAGCAATACAGTATCAATTTATCTGAAAGTTGGTCTGATCGAGAATTTAACTTGCGGGCATGGCGCGGCCCAGAAGTCAGCTGGGGAGACCAGTTTGGCCTGCATATGCACAATGTTCAGTGCAAGTAAAGTGCTCTCTCTTTAGCCATGTGCATCTGTGCCATGAATCTGTACACATTGGCATCCAAGCAGAGTGGTGAATCCTTTGTTACCTCCACCATCACCAAGAGATCCCACAAACCTGTGATAATTGAAACCAAGCTTGAGATTATCAAGCATCACAAACAGGGAGAGCCCAAAGTAATGTACTGGACACTCTAGGATTAAAGTCGCAGAGAGCCGCACGGAACCTACACTATTAACTTCAAGCAATGAAAAAAATTTTAACTGCAATACTGTAGGGGTACTTAAGCACTAGTGATTTTAAGTGGTATTTTATTTTTATTTTTAAACTTGTTTCATTTATATCATATCATTGTTTTTAACTTATGATTTTCCTCATTGCCAGAGGTTGCAATGGCAAACAAATGCATTATTTGCTCACCAGAGGTGCCACCATGGCTGCTCACCAACACATTCACGCTCGCCCGCTCAGTCTTTGAGTGAGTGACAAGTAAGCAGCCGACTCTGCTGCAGATTATGACTTCTAAGGTGAGTGTAAATGGGTTACTAGTAACGTGAAAAGTGAAGTGAAGAGAATAGAAAGCTTAATGGAAAATATTTAATACTGTAACTAATATTTTTGGTTTGTTCATTTATGTAGGTGTGGGATTGTCAAGTGAGGGTGGCAGCGTGGCATCTGCTGCCAAGTCTGGTGTTCCTTGATATTGATATCGAAACAGCCTGTTGTTCCCGAGTCAGGTGTTCACTGGTGTTTTAGTTAGTAAGAAAATAAACTTGTTAAGTCAAGTTTAGTCACTTTTTTGGCCTCCAGAACCTAACCTTATTTTACCCATTGATTACGTGAATGTAATTATATATCTTGATTTAGTATATAGCGAACATCGTTGGACCCTATCTCGCGATGTATCCCGACCCTACGGTACTTGTACGCAATTTTGTGAAAATTGCAAATCCTACCAATTATTATCAAGACTAAGAGTGTTGTTGTCCTTTATAGGGATATTACATGTTATTATTACTGTATTATTATTATTATTATCAATGTAAGAAAGAGTAATTTATCATCATCTATAGAAAAAGTTTGCACATATGTTGCTGCTGTTGTATCTTATTGGCAAGTATGAAATGGAACAACATTATTATTGCCGTCTATGAAACACTCAGACGACGATTAAGCCTCCTCCTAATGCTCATGTGTACAAAGATGGTGGTGGTGTTATGCAAGTACAGTACCAGCAGCGGTATCTTTCTTTACCAGGAGAAAAACTAGGGACAAAAACCTGAATAGGAAAAAGTGTTATTCCTCCACCTGATTTGCTTTACACTTGAGGGAAGAAATAAGTTCCCTTCTACAGATACAGTACCGACATTTTTCCTTAAGTGGCTGGTTAACCTGGGTAAATGTCCTTAATTAATAAATAAACTTGCTGGGAAGTTTTAAATGTAGTTTGGACAGATATATTTACCTTATTTACCTAATGGCCACCTACTAGAGCGAGTGATAGATAAAAGTTGGATGTAAACGGGACTGTCTAGTATGTGCCAATAGACCTGTTATAGTTTCCTTCATTCTAATGTTCTTAAGCCAGTGACTTGTTTCATCTGTGGTATAACTGCAGTTTCGCACAACATGGATTTCAAGTTGAGCAATGTATTTTTCTGATGGTCTAGACAATTTTAAGACACTTTTCTTCTATGATGTTTCCCTCGCAAATTAAAGCACTTAAATATACCCGGGAATCCACTGAGGCGGAGCCCCCTGGTTAGGAGGTTAGGTTAGGTAAATTTAGGTAATTTGCAATGGAAACGTCATAGATTTAAAGAGTCAAAATTGTCTGAACCATCGGAAAAACACATAGCTCAACTAGTAGGGCGTATTGTCTGAAGCTGCAGTTTTACCTCATCTTATACTTTACTTTACTTTCCTTTTATTTACTTTATCATCTTACCCTCTGTTACATACTGTTGGCAAGTACTGGGTATGTACGTTAAGTTGTGCAACCAACCTACAGTAACCTAAGTTAGGTTAGTTGAGAAAACTAATTTGCAATTGTAAAAAAATTGCAAATGTATAAAGGAAAGTACAAAACATTTAAATAATCATCTTCATACAGTTTTGTCTGTCAACATATTCTGACAACAAAGAAATTCCTGAACTAACACTGGGCTGTGAGACTTCCTTGCTTACAAACAAACCAGCTGGCACTGCTCTTCCAGAACCTGACCATAGTCTCCTTACTGGCCACAAAGTCTGACCAACTTGGTAATAATAATTCCCCATCGCCATAAAATGTCTGACAAAAAACCAATACAAGGAAAAGATCCCCCAACACCTCTACACCCGCATAAACAACCACAATAACAAACAATTTAAATATACAACATTACAACGATAATTTAGGATCAACTTACCTAAAAAATTAACCCCTTTTGTCCCGTAGTGTGAGAGTTATTAGAAAAAAAGTGATTAGTGTTGACCTCCCGAGCCTGTCCAACCAGCACCATGTAAACAAACAACGTCGCCTTCTTACTCCCAGGACGGACAACACTACTGAACACCGAAAACAAACACGATTAATTATTTTTATATATAATTGAATATCTATTTTAAATTATCTCTCTCTCTGATTTATGGTATTATAAAATTAAAGTACTAATAAACACAAATATGAACTGAGGTGTACATACAACTTATGTACTCCCACGTTAAAGCTAAAGATTTAAAAGTTTAGGAGATTTTCAGACATACGAAATGCTGCATTAGTTTAAAAAAATGTGTATTAACAAAATATTAAAGTCTTCCTTGACCTAAATTATTGAGATTATTATTATATTATAACGTATTTCGATAACACATAATAAAAAAATTAATTAAACCCAGATATTGGTATGTATGTCGCTGTACATACGGGGAGAAAAATCCAACATGGTGCAACCTACTTCCTGTTTCTGACCTCGACCGTAATATTCCTTAATAATAGATAAATATTTCCTAATTACCTCCTCAATTATAGATTATCCTTTACATTTTATCATAAATACAGTTAATACGTCACCTCATATTAATAATAAATGGTTGAATGATAGATAAATATAACTGCAGCCAAGGTTCACTTTAACCCTTTGCTCGAAAATAAACTCAAAGCTTCAATATTAAATTTCAATAATTGTACACTTTACATTTTTGGGTACATAGAGTTCTTATTACGCAACAAATATTTTGATATATACTCAGTATTAATAAGAGTATACAGTATACCACTATTTGATGAGAGTAATCATAGCAATCGAATTAATTCATGAAAATTTCCCCGAACCAGTGAATATTACAGAAAACGACACCATCTTCAGCTTTAAGGGAGGAACTATGTTATAATAGGCGATACAGTGTGTGTGGTAGGAGGAACAGTGCGGTAGAAACTTAAAGAACAGTACGTGTGGTAGGAGGAACAGTGTGGTAGAAACTTAAAGAACAGTACGTGTGGTAGGAGGAACAGTGTGGTAGAAACTTAAAGAACAGTACGTGTGGTAGGAGGAACAGTGTGGTAGAAACTTAAAGAACAGTACGTGTGGTAGGAGGAACAGTGTGGTAGAAACTTAAAGAACAGTACGTGTGGTAGGAGGAACAGTGTGGTAGAAACTTAAAGAACAGTACGTGTGGTAGGAGGAACAGTGTGGTAAAAGGAACATTATGTGGTAGGAGGAACAGTATGTGATGGGAACATTATGCGGTAGGAACAACCAACATCATGTAGGAACAACACCATGTGGTAGGAACAAACATCAATGGTTGTAAATCTTAGGCATCAATAAGCCCTTCAACATCTACACATTCACTAACGCTAAATTATGTTATTTTTTCTCAAGTGTTAAGGATATGTGTCGAGGCAACACCTAATACGATTATTAATAAAAAAAAATATCGAACTTCCACGACTAATTTAAGCCCATTTGATTGCTTTAAACACACACACACACAGGGGGTGGCAACTCGCATGCCTCACTATAATATGTCCTAGGTTCAATCTCCATCCAGGAACAAATGTGAGAAGGGTGTTTTTATCCAGCGGCTATTTCTCAGTTGACGTGACTATTTCTTAATTGACGGAATCTATTATTTTCCAATTAATGTGGTTATTTTTTTTTCAATTGACGGGCTATTTTACAATTGCTGTGGCTAATTTTCAATCTATGGAAATTATTTTACAGTTGACGGCTGGTTGACGGGGCTATATTAAATTGAAGTGCCTGTCTTTTGATTGACAAGACTATTTGTTCTTAATAACTTGGCTATATAGCACCTCAATTGACGGAGACATGAAACTTTTTTTTAAATTAAAGGGGATGAGGGACTATTTTTTAACTGAGGACGGGACTAGGGGCTATTTTTCAACTGAGGACAGGACTAGGGGCTATTTTTCAACTGAGGACGGGACTAGGGGCTATTTTTCAACTGAGGACGGGACTAGGGGCTATTTTTCAACTGAGGACGGGACTAGAGGCTATTTTTCAACTGAGGACGGGACTAGGGGCTATTTTTCAACTGAGGACGGGACTAGGGGCTATTTTTCAACTGAGGACGGGACTAGGGGCTATTTTTCAACTGAGGACGGGACTAGGGGCTATTTTTCAACTGAGGACGGGACTAGGGGCTATTTTTCAACTGAGGACGGGACTAGGGGCTATTTTTCAACTGAGGACGGGACTAGGGGCTATTTTTCAACTGAGGACGGGACTAGGGGCTATTTTTCAACTGAGGACGGGACTAGGGGCTATTTTTCAACTGAGGACGGGACTAGGGGCTATTTTTCCAATCACGGTCTAGTTTTTCATAAGAGATAATCACGAGATAGTAAATGAAGATCACACCTGGTCTGGTCTAGTCAGGTGTGTGAAGGATTAATAGTTAAGCCCCACGTTAAATCCGATTATACAGTTTATTATCCAAGTCATGTCTGAATCCGGTGGGAAGCTACATCTGCGTCGCACCCGCACGTTTTGCATGTATACACAAGTAGCCAGGTGTACAGTATATGTACAGTTAGATACAGTACACAGAGTGAGATATATCTACAATGTACAGTATATAGTTAAATGCATGCAATACACATATACGTTGACATTATCGGACATTTTATATATATATCCTAATTAAAACTGCTAACCTTACCTAAACTAACATTAAAGCTGTTAATTGTGCTAACCTAACCTAACCTAACCTAACCTAACCTAAGCTTACTCCAATATACTCTTACCACAACAAAAGATTAATCTAACCCAACCAAATCACCAGTTTTAAGTTTGAAAATTTAGATTCGGAATTTGTTGGGCATTACGAGTCGTTATTTATTTATTTATTTTTTTAAGTTTGAAACAAAATTAATTAGTTATAACCTGAAATAAACATTAATAAAAGGTATATTGTATTAGGTCTTACAATCCCTGGCGTTAAATGTGATACTTCTATGGTTGTGGTAACTGCATGAGGCTTCCATATACTACAGTAGGTTACCGACCCCTTAAAGGACTCTGATGAGCCTCACGTCTCCCTATTCATCTACTAAATTTCATAAGAGTTCATTTTAAATTAGAGGATTTTATATTATTTTTTTTAAGACTACGTAAACAGACAGACACCTGATCACCATTCTCGTTGTCCGCAAGATCTATCAAGAGGAAAAAAATAATAACTCTCTTACAATATCGCTCACAGTTTATTTCACTTACTGTATAGATTAACCATCCTAACCTAACCTCATCTCCTCAAATAGTGTTTGGGTGGTTAATCGTTAGGTGAAATAAACTCGAGTGGGTATTCTTCAGGTGATCCAGCAATTAGACTAGGATAACCAATAAAACGGCCATCAGATGCTTGTTTCCAATTACTGACCGATATACTGTAATTATGGCAATATACTCATACCTACATTGTCACTGGCAGGAAGGGTTAGGTGTATCTCATATGTAACACACGCGGCACCTGGCCACCCTGCAGTGGTTTATATAGCATATACAGTATATATATACAGCGAGTCACCCTTGCAACATCAGTGTGTGAGGAACTGTCGTGAATGAAAGTGCGTGGACGCTGCCGGGATGGATCACTTCAATACTCACCAACTCAGTTAGTACATTTAATGATTTTTATTTATAAATTATTATTGTTATTTTATATGCATTCTATAACTCATGGAAGGTTTGTTCGTGTGAGGGCTGTATAGTGGAACGCCAAAAAGGAGTTTTCCTTTATTTTCTTCATTTTTGTTCTCAGGAGAATCTCTAACCTAACGTAGACTTAATCTAAATTAGCTTAACCAAGCCCAACCTAACCTAACTCAGTCTGGTTTTGGTCACTTTCCATCCTGAAAAATAAGACGATGTGATATGATTATGTATCGCGTTGACCGTTGGTCGAGTGTGTGTGTGTGTGTGTGTGCTGCAGATAGTGCAGGTATACAATGTCAGGGGCGGATCCAGGGGGTGGGGTCCCCCAGGTAAGTGGGCTCGCTGTGCTCGCCATGTTCCCCCACCCACAACTTCTTGGACCCTCCCTTTTGATATTCCTGGACCCGCCCCTGAATGTACATAGATAGTGCAGATAGACAGTACATGTAAAAAAACAATGTACAGTCCCCTTCACTATAGTGCGTTTACATGGGCTTGTCAGATTTTGTGCAGTTGTGGCAGGCCTGTGTGTTTAATTCAACAAAAGACAACTCGCAATAATAAACACTGGAATCAAATTAAAACAATATTAAAATAAATATCTTAAAGATAATAATTTGTGGAATGTTTATATGACGAGTATATGTAAGCGCACTAGTGAAGGGGACTGTACATGGACAAGCATACTGGTATAAACAGTGTACATATAGAAAGCGCAAGTTTACACACAATACAAACAGTTGAGTTGACTGTGTGTGTGTGTGTGTCAAGATCGATTATTATATCTTCTTAAAATTCTCAGTAACATCTCACAAAGGAGTATTTATTTATTTATTTATTTTTATTTTTTTAAGAATTTTTTGTTACGTGATCTGAAAACTGAACATTACCTGAAGACGCAAACACTATATACTGGTTATGTACTTACTGTAGTACTGTATATAAATTACTAAACCCTTTAAAATAGATGACTACCCTCGGAGTACAAAAATTATGGTACTCGAGTGAATAGATTAATGTACTCCAAGGGTCGAGACGTCGTACTCAAGGGTTAAGTGTTAGTTACTTAACGTGGACTTGACCTAACTAATCTTCAGGTGATGCGAATTAACTCTAGTCTTGAGAGAATGATGAGAAGAGAAGTAGAAGTACTGCCGAAAACATTTGTAGATTTATGATAAAAGTAAACATGTTTTTAACGATATAGAAAACATCAGTCGTACGTGTGGTGAGCGTCTAAATGCAACAACTCCTTCCCTTAAAATATAACTTCCTGTCAGAGGTATCGTAAAAAATAATCTACTTTCGGTGATCATGAACTTTGACCTTGACCTGAAAATACAGTAAAATATATACAGTATACTCAATATTGTTCATCCATGAAGCTTGATCAGGTTTGCCCGAGATATACTTCATTATATTACTGACGATGGTGCGGAAACAGGCAGGCAATGTTACTCCGGCCCGCACACACACCTTTGTTGACGAGGTGATAAACTTGACACGGATGCTATTAGTTTGCTCTAGTTCAATGATGGCATCTAGGGTGTGTTGGGCGGCAGGGGGTTGAGAGGCATTTGAGCCTCGCTAGCGCAGAAGTGCTATTACATTCTCGCTTGCCCTATGATCTCCTCCTACAGGTCCCCAGTTGTTACCAACACCTCGTCCCTCCTTGACCAAATATCCCTCCTCCTATAGACGGGCCTGCCTCGCTTTGCCATAAACAGATGAATTGTATAAGGAATCCCCCTCTCCACAGTCATCTTCTCACTATGTATGTAACTTGCTAACAAAATCCAGGATTCTTCAGGCACTTGCGTCCTCAATGCATAAGTCACGAAGGCAAGTATGATTGACTCCGCATGCTTCCCTGATAGGCGCTGTAAACACTTTTGCGCTTCGCCTTGCACAGGGATCATGTGTATAGTGACCGGTAGTATAAGGCACCATTCATCAGGGGAATGGCAGTGAGTTACTGTCGCTCTTTGTGAATGAAGTTGTTGGTCATGTCAGTAATTGAGAGTCATGCATACAGCTGTTGTTGTTGGTGTTGTTCTCTTGCTGGATCACCTGAAGATTAGGCACCCCAGCTTATTTCAACTGATGACTAAATATCCAAATCCTAACCATACTCACGCGTAAGGGTGTTTAATTAGGTGATTTAAGCTGGAGCGCCTAATCTCCAGGTGGTCCGTCTTAACAATCATAAGATCAGGTGGTAGACAGCATGGCGTGATAACGGGTCCTCCCTCCCTGCCTGCCATCACGTAGTGTCTGTCCAGTTGTGGAGTAAACTACGGGATGTCTAAAAATAAAATACATGTACACACTGCCTTACAGATTGTCGTGGAGGTCGTGTGAGTGGTTGTATTAAAACATTATCCTCATTAGTGGAAGCCCTCGCACATCAACAAGTGAGGACAATGTTGCCGATGTACTGCAAACATTCACACGATCTCCACCACATTTTTAAGACGGTGCATATACATTTTTATGAGACACCCTGTACGTCTATCTCAATCACTGCATGACGCTTCACATCTCGTAATACAATAATACTGTATCTAAGTCATGCACGACCCTCAAAAGCATATTATACATCCAAGAAAACTAATTCCGCTTTAAAGCTAGATCAATCAATCCTAATTAATTCGAGGTCGTGAGTTGGGGAGGGGGGGGTTGCCGGTGCTCCCCCCCCCCTCTGCCAAAACTCCCTCCCACTGAGTATACTTCCATAGGTAATTAGTCCGTTGCTGGTGACTTTTTTTTTATTTGTATCACGTGAAAATTCGCCGCCTCAATTTATTTAACAACCCTAAAGGTAACGAAACCTAACTTAATCTAACCTAACTTAATCTAACCTAATTCAACCTAACCCGATATAATTTAACCTAACGCAAACCTAAACTAACCTAATTCAACCTAACCTAACGCTAACTTAATCTTACCTATCGCTACCCTAACCTCTTCAGATGGCATGAGGTGATGATATAAGCTAAGGGGGGTGAAATCTTCATGTGATCTTTATTTCATATTATCTTACTCCTGTTACACACAATCGAAGGTAATCATGACAGAGTAGGTGTGTTTGCCCTCCCCCCCACCCCCCGACACACGCCGTTCCTTACACAGATTACAGATAAGTAACCCTGGATAATGCTGCTCTCGTGTACTATTCTGAAGGTCAAGTGCCGGACACACCTTGTACAGGGGGTATACCTAATTGAAAAAAAAAATTGATTTATGATATATACAGATATGGTTGTGTTGTGACTGGCTGACTGACCAACTGTAGTTATTCCTGTGATCTATGTATTGGTAAATCATTATGTTGTTTATTGGTCAGATTCCCTCCAAGATACTGTAGTAAGTTCTCATTGGCCTGCCTTACCATTACTAACGTTATCTTCCCTCCCCACCAACCAGTCAACTGTGTATACGCGAATATTATATAAGCAATGACAAAGTTCGTATATGATGATGATAATAATAATAATGAAAATAATAATAATAATAATAATAATAATAATACTAATAATAATAATAATAATAATGTACAAAATAAAATAATAATAATGTGTCAACAGGCTGGGAGACAGTGGCACCACACAAACACCCTCGGAGCTTGAGTGATCTGGCTCTGTCTCAAGTGACCAGCGCTCTCACCATCGCTCTCACCACCTCACCTCTCACTCCAATACCACAGGTGAGACACAGAAAGGGATAGGAGAGAACAGAGACTATAGGAGATTGAGTAAAAGAGAGAGAGATGAATTTGTTAAGTGTTTGCGTTTTGGTTATAAAGGACTAAAAGTGTGTTTTCTTACTGGGTGACAACCTGAGTTTAGGGTGTCAAGAACAAGTAATGAGGATTTTTTTTTACGGGAATTAGCCCACCCGGGCACAGGTCACTGACCCACATCGGGGCCTGGGGGCGAAAATGTAATAATTATTCATCGTAAATAAAATTTATAATAATAAGTAAATTAAAATAATAATGATTACAATAATAATAACACTAATAATAATAATAAAGAACGATAAAGAAATAAAAAAAATCAATAGTGAGAAATGCAATATGTATGTTGTGTTGTCAAGTGAGAGAAACAATTGAGACCCTGCAATTGTGTGTAAATGAGGCAGAAAGTCAGATCAGAAACCTGGGACTTGGTCACAATTTTCGTGATGCCATATAGCAGCAGGGTCTACCATTAGACAACACATTATGCTTCCAATATCTTCCTAGGCGGTAGTACCTCCCTGTTTGGTAGCTGCCTACTACCTACTAAGGAGTATGGCAGATAGTTGCGTTTATACAGTAGAAAGTAAAAGCTCAATTATTGATTCTAACTCCTTTCCTTATCATATTACAAGGTTTAATCACACAGCTATTGGATTGACATGTTGTAACGTCCAGTTCAGAGTAACGACATGTTCCCAGCAATAGTAACAGCATCCTGTACACGCCCTCAGAAGCCCGCCTGATCGCACAATGAAGCGATCTAGTGGAGCCCAGATTCTTTCTACTCCTACTGTATTTCAGTTTCATCACTTTTTCTTCAACCCCTAATAATCTTCTTTCACCTCATAACTCATGGCTCCGCCGATCGCACAAGCGGCACAATACCTGTACAGTCACGCCAAGCTCCGACTCGAATCACACGGGGAGGAAACATTTCTTGCCTTCATAGTAATTTAGGGAAAAGTCATTTATTTTAATTACCATATTCAGGGGATCGGATTTAGTAAGGTCATTTACCACTTAATAACGCGTCCATTAGGTGTATGACGATCAGCACAATATAATATTTCTTTGCATAACGACCAAATGTCCGATTCAATCTCTAATCAACCCAGCTTTCAACCACCCTTCTTGTTTACGTAACTACAATATTGACCTCATCAACCCAACCATCATCACATCAATTTCTTCTCCTTTCCTAAATTTCATGTTAATTTCTCTTAGATATATATATATATATATATATATATATATATATATATATATATATATATATATATACTTCATTTTTAGTCCATTTAACACGCGGACTTTGAACATACAATCAACGACCTCACCAGCAAGGAATCGAACCCTCGACCTACTGGGTGTGACTAGGGAACGCCTAGCCGGTAAGCGTTCCCTAGTCACACCCAGTAGGTCGAGGGTTCGATTCCTTGCTGGTGAGGTCGTTGATTGTATATATATATATATATATATATATATATACACTCTTTGTGTTATAGATTATAGAAATCACTCAGATACAGTTAGTGGGGACTAAATATGACGACAGGTCAACTTTTTAAAGTCAGTATACAGGCTGTAGGGGGTGGAGCCTGGAGGGAAGGCTGCGTGTCTGGCCTGGTCACTTGGGGATTATAAATTCCAAGGATACGTAAGTCACAATATTAGCTCTATATTAATGAAGCAGATTATCAATGACAAGATATTGATGGTCACTGTAATTGAACTTCGTATCCAACTTAATTTAAATATTTATAAGGATATACCTGACGTAAAGGTGATATGTATAATTTGGACCCAACAGGCGGTTGGCGTTTAGCTCAACTGACATACACTGAGCGACCTCCACAGAAAACAAAATTGAAGACAAAACTATACGAGGGAAATGTAAAGTAGATTAATGGAATAAAATATAAATAAGCCTGGTATACATAAATTGCAGAGGTGAAGGACCCAGACTTAACCTTGGGTGGCGAGCTTCTCTGTTGTATCAGAGCGCGCCAGTGTAGGTGAGGTGTGGGGACAGTACCCCTCCATACACACTACTATATCTCATACTTGTTATTCATACAGTGCTGGTGTTGTCATCAGTGTTTCAGTTTCTTTATATCTTCATGTGTGTGTGTTGCAGGAGCTGAGTGAGGTGTGTGTGGCAGTGAACACCATGTTGCCGCTAGAGCTGAGGACGGCAGTGGTGCAGGAGGTGGTGGAGACACAGGTCATTCACGATCACATCACCCTCGTCAGAACACTCCTCCTACACCTTCAGGTGGACGTGCAGCACCTCTCCCTCGTCACCGACAGCACGGGTCCCTGGCTACACCTCGGCCAAGACTACAGCACACACTTACTCGAACAGTTAGATCCAACAACCAAGTTCAGTCTCAACTCTCTCCACCTGGACGGGGTAACTATGGCGCCCGGAGTCCTTGCTGAGATAATTCACCGTTCTCCTCATCTAAAATCCATCCATGTTGCTGGTGATGAGACAGCTTCAGAAGTTCTATCTTACATTAAGAAGAATCCCCGGGGGCTACACTCGCTGCACCTCGACAATTGTAACGTGACAGACCTGGACGTGGTGCACGCCTTAGTCAAGAGTTACAAGGACGCCAACTCGTGGCTGGACATCGGTGGTGGTGATGACAACCTGGACACATCCTGCCCTCCACTGTGTCACTTGATAATCCAGTCTCCGCTGGTTACCCTGTGTGGTGCTGTGGTGCTGTTACACTCACTGCGTAACCTCCGCAACTTGCAGTACAGTTACTGGAATTCCTCACTGTGTAATCTTTTTGTGTACTTGAAGCAACAGTCATCAAGCGCTGCACCTTTTAGCCTCACGTCCCTCTCTCTATGGCAGGTGACTGACAGGGCTCTCGAGACCCTGAGCCTGTGTCCTTATCTGCAGCACCTCATGATGGAGTGTACTGACCCCTCCCTTACCTCCATGTCTACCCTCACTCACCTCTCACATCTCACTTCCCTCACTCTCAGACTCGTCCCCGAGAATCTAATCGTCGCTGCCGTCCAAGCTATCGGCAAGAACCTCCTCATGTTAGAAGTCGAATTCGAAGAATGTGCTCGGACCTCAGTGTCGTGGGAGACTGTGGAGGAGATTGAGACCCATTGTTCGAGGCTGCAGCGACTAGAGTTACACCACGTCATCATCACCGCCGACCCTAGCAACTTCATGTTTCTTCCTTCTCGCCCGAGATCCATATTTACAGAACTGGCGCAGATGAACCTCTCCGGCGTAGTGATCCAGCCCGTCCTCTTGGGTCGGCTGCTGTGCGACAACGTAGCGCTGGAAACTCTGGTGTTGGATGTAAATCATGATGCTCTCACCGACGCGTGTCTGGCTACGCTCTTGAAGAACAACAAGTTAAGCTTCCTGAACTACATCTACCTGAGTGGCGGGTTGTTGTCTGTGTCGGCCATCAACTCGCTGCTCTCCCTGCCGGGGCTGGTCAGACTATCGCTCCACCTACCACGTTTCCCCTTCATCCCAGCGCCCACCTTCAGGTGCCTGCAGTACCGCCTCCTAAAGGGAAACTATCAGTGCATCCTCGAGAACGCAACTAAGAGTGATTGATTTTGATGTCTCGTTTAGCGTTCATAAAAACATTTTTGTCACCAAGAAATGGGTCTGTTGTTTTCCAACCACTTGCTTTTTTATACACAACACCACATCTTTCTTACGCTGAAGAAGCCACGAACGTCTCTCGCTGTCCGATACATAAATCGAGAACGGAAAGAGCTATCACTTAACACTTGGTTCACACAATCGCCATAACAACCCTAACTATCGTTATGTTGTAGTGTTAAGAGTAATATCAAGGTCACAGCTTTAAAAACTTTCCAACGGAAATGTTTTGACACCTCGAGTGCAGTCCAGCTTACTTTTCTGTTGTGACCCAGCCTGACCCAAGAAAGTTCCCCCAATAAGGTCAGCTGGTTACCACAGGAAGGCAGACACCCAGGTTAGGGCAGCTCCACACGGGAATCAATAACTGGGCCACAAAATACAGATATAAGCTGTACAAACAGTGACGAATTGTTAATCTTTAAAAAGATATCTTGTAGGTGAGCCTCCACAGTACACAACGTTATGTACAGAAGGACTGTCACTCCTACGGGATATACAAACTGCGGCACTTATAGTTTAAGCCTAACCTAACCCACCCTAACCTAACTTACCTCAACCTAACCTGAACTTCCCCCTAACTTAATCTAATCCAACCAAACCTTAACCTATCCCAACCTATACTTAAATAGATATCTGGCTTAATCTAACCTAACCTAACTCAGGCTGCAGTTACTCAACAGCCATTTGGTTCATTAATTGGACAACAGAAAATTAAAATGGAATGTTTACATCCACCTCCTAAACACGTAAATTTTATACGTAGTGGGGAAAATTATCCTCGTACTGCTTGAAGGACGTAGTCATATATCTATTTTTTTTAACAAAGAACTCAACAAAATGTGCTGTTAAACTTTGGCAAAGAATACAAACACGTACTTGCCATTCATCGAAGAACTTCCTCTAGAAACATGTCAGGTGCTGAATTGGCAAGTGGGGCCCCAAACCCAGCCAGTCATGTCTTAAGCCACAAATATGATAGGGGTAGCTTGTGACCATTTGGGACCGAGGCTCTTTGACCTGTCTCGATCTGCTTGCTGTCACATCCAAGCCATTGTCGTGCGAGGACTGATTGTTTCCATGTCCATTGTTCAGCCACACAGCGTTCGTGTATGACCGGTTGGCATATAGAATCACAAACTGTATATATATTTATTCATATCTCCATACCTTTCCGTGAATAAATAAGTACTATAACTATTTTTACACAAATTTTCCACTTATTTTACGTTTGTCAAGTGAAATACACAATGGAGTCGTCTACATCGAGGTAACGAGCTATTTTCATTAAACATTAAATCACTGCGAAATATTGGATAGGATTCTCAAGCATAAATTTCTAATTTTTCTGTGCATTAGGATGAGTCAACGAATTTGGAGTAAAGATATTCGCAGTTTTACGTTTTTCATTCCCATTTACGGACATAGCCTCTGGCCCGAACCATTTTACTAATACTAAACTAAATATTCACTAACCTACCTGTGACTTAGCTAATAAAACCTACCCCTAGCTAACCTAACTTATCCACCCGTAACCCTACCCAAAATCGGGATTTTGCTTAGATAATCGAATCCAGGTCCAGATCACAACGATTAATTTCTGCCCAGTTTTGTCTTGTCATAAGTTACCCAGTTAAACGTGAAAATATTTAGGTACAAACAATTCATATCCCATACCTAAAGTCTGGTTACAAAAATTCGCGCGTTAAGTTTAGTGAACACCTGTCTACGAAATGTGTATGGCAAACACCAATACTCCAGCCTCTATACGGATTATATTAAACAATGGAGTGGTGATAAATGTCCCCTTATAATTATGGTCCCCACTGTACAATACTTCATTTAATTGAATATTGAACATTAAACTGCCCATGTATATTTTTTGTTTTTGTATACCGAGTATATGTATTTAAGGCTACTATGTAACTGTATATTTTGTTAAATACTTGGAAATAAAGTTAATAACCTCATTAACTAATCGATTATTACCAGCTGTAGCCTGTATCCCCCCACCTCGTAAATAGGGTTTTACAGTTTCACCCTCAATTGGATTAGAGCAGTAAAAACATCTGGAACAGCCTGCCCGAGGTAGTTGTGACTTCACCAACCATAAATGTTCTCAAAAATAGATTGGTTAAGTCATAGGGGAGACTTACAATACTATATGACTATCACAAAGCAAACAGGGAGGTACTACCGCCTGGGAAGATATTGGAAGCATAATGTGTTGACTAATGGTAGACCCTGCTGCGACGATGGTACTACAAAAATTGTGACTAAGTCCCAGGTTGCCGACCTGTCTTTCTGCTTCATTTACACACAATTGCAGGGTCTCAATTGTTTCTTACTATTGACAACACAACATACATACTGTCGTTTCTCACTATTGATTGATTTGGGTCGGTGACCTTTGCCCGGGTGGGCTAATCCCAGAGTATTAAAAAAAAATCCTTAGATCAGTGGGAAATTTACCTCAAGTACAATATAGCCACTTAACTTTACAAAAGGCTCTAGCAATCAACAGATTGATTGCAGAGAGCTGTTCCTCGTACGATAATCCCAACAGCCCTTTAAACTGTAAACATGTAATATGTAAGCGTAATAGGCAGTCATGATGAACACTTATTGATGCAGTCAACTACCAGAATAAAAGCACTTTCTCCAAACATCTACCGTTGGCCCGACGGACTCGCACGCAGCAGGGTTTCTTGTTACTAGAAATTGACAACGATTTGGTGTGGGATCTTTGTTGGCCGGATTAGTGCTGAAATAGGCTTCATATAATTTCTAGTGAAAATTTAAATAGGTCAGGAAACAACGTAAAATGTAACAAACGGCTAAGATTTCTATCTATCCATCAGTTTAAAGTACTGTACTATCATTCACGGCCTTGACCAGCCAGCCACCGCCGCCACGTTTAAATAAACTTCATGACTCGTCTTCTCTTCAGCTGTTTAACTATAGCACAAGCCTGCAAGGCCACAACTGTATTAATGATATCCATGGAGTACCTCGTCTAGGCGTTTTTTTTTTCGTTGCTCAGAAGCGCGAACAAAACATCCCAGTGCGATACAGTGTCTGTTTCACTGGCCGGACCGTGTTGACCAAAACGTTTGGAGGGTAAGTGACTAGTGTACCGCCACCTTTACTCTCCTTAAAAACAGCAAAATACTGTACTCGGATTCTATAAGGCCATGCACGATGGCGTTTCTGCAGACCGTAGACACTCGACATTAAGATTTTCCTTTGTACAATAGACAAAGATTATACCAGGTTATACTGTATTCACTAGCTATAAAACCATAAGTGAAATGTTCTATTGTACAAGTCACTTCATTTGCCATGACCCATTCCCACAGCTTCATGCACGTTGACATTGATCACGGACAGCTTTCCAACATTCTACAACTCGCCCTTCCACTATCCATCTGTTGTATATTAAACATTTCAGACCCTAACTGCCTTTTATTAAACCGGAGTACTCATATCGGCTGGCGACATTGACCAGCTATCCACCCTTACATTACCGTGCAGATCCAAATTTACTTACAAAAGTATCCAGGATTTAAATAACCAATGTTTAAACCACTTTCATAGCTTGTGCCTCTTGCCTTCTTTCCATATATACGTACTTATTTCATGTCTTAAAATTCAGTTCCAAAGAACTGCATTTCATCCAACACCCACCGTCACTTTATATTCGATATCCTCTGCAAGCCCATTATGTACGTTTAACCTAGCACATTACGTTGTCATCACCTGTGACCCCCCCACCCCAAAATGGTTTGACCAAAACTCAAGCGGCAGCAAGCTGGGCACAATACTATCACGAGTAACAGCCCTGAACAGCTTATCCACTATAATGCTATGTAGCAAGTTCGACCATTACTTGTCCTAAACTTTGTATATTACTAGGAATTGCAATTTAATAAGTCAAAATTTAAATCCTATACTCGACCATGTCTATACAAATATAAGCATTCATACATTTCATGACTGCCCCTTGCCAATTCAGATTCTAGCACCATACTGTTAATAGCTCACATTCCCTCCACTTCCTGGTACTGTACTGTAAAATTAAATTTCAATGTTACTCCCAACCCCCGAAAAATTTGTCTTACTAATTAAGGGGTGATCAAGAAAACAAAAAGGTTAATAAATTTAAATATAATTAACGTAGAAAAATATTTTGCTAAAAAATTATCACAGGTTGTTGTATGGCAGCAGTGACTAGCACTGTGCCTATCATCTTTGGTGTCTTGTTGTGGCGACAGCAGACCTGGGGAGACAACGCCTTAATTAGTTTCCAGGTAACCATGTACAAGGAACATTAATCAACAACTTACTTTTTTAGATATAATTTTGTAATATAACACAAAACAGTTGTAGCATTGAAGTACAAAAGCTGAAGAGTGCACTCACACTAAGCGTGACCTAGCACCACTACACAATGTGCTAACCACTCAAAATGACTCAGTGTACCCAAACCCTATTACTGTAATACATTACTGCCTACACCACAAAACTGAACACGTGACCTACCTGAGGGTAACACCTAGACAGTTCCTACGACTCACTGCCTAGTTTTCATCTCCACCTCACAGTATATGATTCACAGGATGTCAGAATACACCATTCTTAGGATTAATTTATTTGTAAAATGAAAATACATTGCTGCACACATATTACAAAGAACTGACTATGCTTTGGTTAAATTCAGTAATATGATAATCATTTTATACTACACAGTATCCTAAATATATAAAATGCAAGCACAAAATATTTTTTTCAAAAAATGTTCATTGTTTCTCCTAGCACAGGAGGCAAGTGGCTAGTCCATGCGACGAATGGAATGTTTCTCTTGCACTGGCTCTTGGGTGTGTCGAGGAGCCTGGCTGCCTCCCTATGACCCTAGCTCAGCTTGCCTGCCTCAGTCCTAGCATATCCTGACTGTCTGGGGCCCTGACTCAAGCCCTGCCTGTCTGCCTGCCTGCATGGCTAACCTGCTATGTACCTAGTGTGTGGTGGAAAATCATAAATTAGTCAACATTAACTGCAAGGTTAGTAGTCATCAATATTTATTAAAGCACTCAAAATTCATTTTAAAAGTACCATTATTTCATCATTTATTTAAGACAAGACAGGACCCAATAAAGAAAATTGCCAACTTCAGTGAAATCTAAAAAAAAAATAAATAAAATAAATGCCTGAATACATACCAAAAATCCACCAGTCTTAATATCGTCTGTTGGGCCCTTGGTTCATGCTAACGGCGCCACCACCACCTCCGCCACCACCACTTCCGCCGCCATAGTTGTTGGGACCGCCACTGTTACCTGCATTATTGTAGTCACCTGTTAGTAGGGGGTGGAAACCTTTACTGTAAAATAATCCCTTCTATCTCTGCCTCAACACCTTGCATTTGATCAACTAGCTGTCCTAAGTTTTTAGATTCAAATGGTATCAAACTCCGTACAGGTCTACTACATATACACAAAGAAAAAAAATACATATATACATATTTTATGGTGGAAACCTGATGGATCGCGAGATTATTCCTAGTATTACCAAAATGGTCGAGATTGTGCTTCTGCATAAACTAGGTTTGACAGCCGTCTGTCCTTCCTCAATTTTAACCATAAAAATTTCCTCAAGATAGTGTAATTACAAGTTTGCCCAAACTGCAGAATGTTATTCATCCGTAGTGTGCATCTGCTTACATATGCCATTGGCTCGATCACAACCCAGACAAAGTTAACAAGCCTGCAATATTCTTATAAGGTGGTTTAATCTTAGCAATAACTAATCCACAAATAAACTACTATTCCAAAGTTAATGTATATAGACAAAATATTCTCTCATCCCCACTAATTTGTTGAAAATACATTTGTAAAATAACTAACTCCTAAAAATATAATTTCATCTACCGCAATCTTATGCTTCAATCGCAATCTTTGATGCTAAAGGATTCATATTAGCTTTTATGGGAAACCAAATTGCTTTCACTTCAAACTATTTTTTAAACCTTTTCTCAAAAATATTCTGGGAGATTCACACGATTTTTTTTCAAGTCATTTTCTATCGAAACGTAATAAAATGGCATACCGGAAAAATCCTAGTGGAAAGGAAAACAGCGAAGTTCTTGTAAGAGGTCTCAGATGGTGACCAATGCATCTGCAATATGCTCCATTTACACCAACTTTTCAGTCAATACATTTCATTGTAAAAAAAATCACAGGGCAATGTTTATCCACTTCTCACTTTTCACAAAACTTCACCTTTTAATACCGAGAAGACATACAAAAAAAAAAAAAAAGGGGGGCAACCGATCACGGATTAGAAAACAATACATACGTTTAAGGCACAACAAATGCCTAGAACTAAATCACAGACGTTCATTGACCTCATTCTTTTTATGATCTAGTTAACGAGCTAAATCTTCAGTTTACGCTAAAATGCACAAATGCATTCCAAATTATCAGCAATTAGAACATTTACACAAAGTCCATCTAATAAACTCTATACTCAAATTAACGCTTCACTTTCACCCATTGTAAAACACACACACACAATTGCTAAACTTTCAGACATGCCCAACTTTACCCACCAGTGCTGTGTGTGTGTGTGACCAGTGTTGTGTGTGTATACTCATTCTTGCAGGTATGAGGATAAAAATTTACATGGAAACATTCTTTCACATTCAAACCTAAAACACTATCATAAATAGATTAGTAATAATTTATACGGATTTAAATATTTCCACAAAAAACTTGGATACCATGCAACTGCATATATTACAGTGCATGGTGAACTACAAGAACAATGAAAGTTTACACAATTACTTACACTAGAGGTAACCCAATTTAGTGAAATTGTCAAATGAGGCAAGAAAACCTTGTTCTCGGCCAAGCCTGTCTAACAATCGAGTATCAGGACTGAAAATAAATGTCATATCCCCTAAACCCCCCCCCCCCCCCGTACTCGTGAAAATGCCAACTGATTGCATGTTTTCTAGGTGCAAGTATCACCAGTACAAAAAAAAAAGCACTGGATTAACCACCAGATGTGTTACCAGCAATGTATCGAAACAAATGCACACACATTTAGTGAAAATTTTTTTTGCTTAGAATTAAAAGTAAAAACAGACAATCTCTGAAACTTGACGAACAATAAATGCTCTAACAAATCAAAAAGCCAAGTGTGAGGTAAAAACCTCAAGCCAAATTAGCCAGCATGGATAAACTATTGCTTGCCTCCAAGGTGAGTCGCTTATCAACCAGCCAGCAGTCCCATGTTTCTAAAGATTTGTAATAATGGCTATTTTTAAAATAACTTTAATATAATTTTACTTTAAATACACAACCATTTGCACACTCATTGGTGCATCCCACACCAGTGACTAATTGCAGGTCTGCCAAAGTCAACATATATACAAGCTCCTGGAGTAAACGTGTCTTCCCTGAAACCCAAAATCCATACCCGTAAACCCAAAGTAGTAGACAAATTTTTGTTGATATAGAACTGATTCACAAGGTTGAATCTCAGGGTTCATGGTTTAAGAGAGCCAAATTGATTGTACACGGAATTTTGCAATACCGTATTTCCTTTTCTGTTAACCTGTCCCAAACATGTTGTATCCCTGATACTCGAGTGCATTGACAATTTGCATACAAGATCTAGTTTTAAACTTTTTTTTTAATCCTTTAGTGTAGGAATGTGTGAACCTCTTAAACACCCACAAAAGTAGGCTAACGAAGAGGGGAATTATGGCTGCTACAGGATTATTGCTACTAAGCTCAGAAGCTGCCAGCCAACAAAATAAAGTATAGTATTTAATTACTGATGCATGTAAAAATTTACTCATTTGCCTATAAATGTTTTTATTCCATCTTATTTCCCGAGGTCTTAAGTCAAAATTTTCCCTTTTCTTTTTTGTTTCCAAGTCATGACACCTTGTAGTACAGAACACCCAGTGGATACAAGGTGGGGTGGCAGCTGATTGGCAATCTCTTTCTCGAGCATCACTCCTGCACTTGCTCTCCCTCATGCACTCACTCAGGGCTTCCCCTTGTGACTGGCGCTCCCCCACTCCACGTTCCTGCTGTCGTTGTCACTTGTTGCTCTGCTCCCCGTCGTAGCTCGTGTTGCCTCCAGCTATGCCATGATAAAAGAAATTAATGTCCCCAATGAAATTGCCACGGTGTAAATACTCGCGATCCATCAGGTAGCAAGACATGTGAAAGCAAGAGTAATGGAGAGTGAATATTGATACGGGATGTAAATCAGCTGCGGTTTACAGACTTGGCTCTAGTGGGCATTATGGAAATAGGGTTACAAATGTTATGGGACAAGTTTGTAAGTGTGTACGGTACTAGTATTCTGGAAATTAAAATGAGTGGTGTCTGCAATGTTTGCCAGTTTTAACAGAAGTCGATGAAATGTAAACAATTTGAGGGAAAGAAACACTAACAAGGTAGATTGAGAAGTTTGAGGAAACCGATTTGTCGGGTCAAGAGTATGCAAGGAGGGGAGCTTCTTTTAAAGAATTTAGATACAAAATCAACACTCACACCAAAAAGTACCTTTGTGATTTTGTGTGAATGTGACAATGTACAGTATTTTGACAACCCTATCAAGACCAGAATTATGTACCTTCATTTTGAAGTTCACTGGACCTGAAGTGTTTTTCTTCATTTTGAAATTCACTGGACCTATCACTAAAGATACCATTTGTAGTGAGTGTACAAAGTGCAGATAATGGTCTGCTCAAATGGTATGGACATCAAAGAAAGGGGGGTGAGGCTGGTTGATAGTGTCTAGTCAACAGTGGATGGTAAGAATAGAAGATCAAAGTCATGGAAGCACATGAAGTGAGATAGACATCCAGGAGGAAGGCAGCCAGCAGTGTATAGTGATTATAGGGAGGAAGAACTGCTGCTCAAAGAGAATGAAGCAACATGGTAAACTACAATTGGAGCTGAACATCTTTTACTGCAATATGACAATTGAAGAATACTATTTACCCTTGTTCCCAGCAACCCTGCATTAACCCTTAAATGGCAGCCAAGGTTTCCATAATTGGACCTTCCTGTACAAAAAATTCAATTGGTGGAACAGGAAACATCATCGGATGCTTGCCATTATACCTACAATTGACATGTACTGTACTTACGTTGGCCGCTGTTTAAGGGTCAAGTAGGAAAAGCCCAACTTAAAGGAAAAAAAATAAAAAAAATAAAAACTAATAATTTCTTACCAGCACTGTACGGGGTTGATCGGTTTGTCTGACCATATCCTTGATTCCTCATAGGTCCACCTCCATAGCTTTGACCATAGTTGTTACCAAAGTCACTGGGGCCCTGGCCCCAATTGTTTGGTGTGCCACCATAGTTGCTGGCCTGAGGATTCCAGCCTTGGTTACTCTGGTTGTTCCATCCCTGGTTGTTTGGTGGTCCACCCTGCCACGGCCCTTGGTTACCATATCCACCCTGGTTGTAGCCACCTGGCCCTCCCTGGTTGGGTGTGCCGTAGTTGCCCTGATTCCCCCAGCCGCTTCGGTTATCTGATGATACAGTACCTTTTTTTTTTCCCACGATACAGAAGAAAATAAATAAATCAGACTTTACAAGAAATTTTCAGCTTTAATTACAGCAAATGTAGTTAATGGGCAGTAACATTTAACAGTAAATCGTCCCCCACTTAGCCTTACCTTGCCAACCACCACCACCTTGATTGTTCCCCCAATCATTATTCCTGTTGCCGGCCCATGGACCATTTCCTCCACCACGTCCCATGCCGCCCATTCCACCCATGCGACCGCGCTGCTGCATCTGAATCTCATTCTTACTCAGAGCCTTTTTCACATCTACCCGTTTTCCTTTTAATTGGATGTTCTTGTGTACTGTAAATACAAATAGATTGAGGATAAAACCAAAAGGACTCAGTGTAAAATTTAGCCCCAACTTATAAGGACATGGAATTTAGCAGAATTTAATTTAAAATTAAGTGGTTAGCAGGTACACTTGCATTGTGTGAAGAGCAGAGAGGACAAGACAAATCGTATCACTCGGAGATAAAAAATACACCAGCCACCAAAATCTCATTACATTGTTTAGTGGCTTCAATACACAAAATTTTCAGGCCAGAACATTAAGATAAATCCCCTCCCCCACACACAAAATAAATATAAAGTTCTACAAAATCAAAGCATAATCCTCATCGAATTGTTTAATGTCTAGGAAAACAAAATACCCAACACCGTGAAAAAATCAACATGCATGCACAATACTCAAATAACCCTCAACTCTCTGAACTGGGAAGCTATGTTAACTCACGGCACTCACAGCAAGCCTTATCAACGGCATCATAATCCTCAAACTCCACAAAGGCAAATCCTCTCTTCTTTTGAGATTCTTTCTCTGTAGGAATGCTGACAGACACTACTTCACCAAACTGACTGAATGTGTCACGCAAGTCCTGATGGAGAAAAATAAAATTACAATTAAAACCCCCCAAATAATTCAATTCTTTCCACTTGCAGCTTAAAAATCTTAAATTGCAAAAACGGTTCTAAAAAATGCCATTAAATGTTTAGTTCTACCAAATTATGAACCAACTTACATCTTCATCTACATCATCCTTGATACCACCAACAAACAACTTCTTTACTGTTACACCAGATTCTGGCTTCCCAATTTCGTCACGGGGAACTGCACGCTTTGTGTCAACAGAGCGACCGTCAATCTGAAAAGAAATAAGGTCCGCTAATTCTAAAACTACCACAGAAACATCTCTTATTTCCCAATGGTTCCAATAAAATATTTTCATAATCTAGCAAATCCATCAAACTATTCACAATCCAGTACTTCTAACCCTTACCTTGTGTGGCCTGTTCTTCTGTGCCTCATCTACCATGTATGCCTGAGAGAAGGCAACGAAGCCAAAGCCCCGGGACCTCTTGGTCTTGGGGTCCTTCATCACAACAACATCAACAATCTCGCCATACTGCTCAAAGTATGCCTTCAGGCTGTCGTCGGTGGTGCGGTAATCAAGGCCACCGATGAACAGCTTTCGCATCTGCTCCGGCTCAGAGTGTTCCTGCTAATACAAACAGATCTTAGTTAAAATGCAATTTATTTGATATATAGGAGCTACATTTAAACAAAACCAAAGTTCACGTTTCATTTTACCAAATTACCCTAAACAACCTTAAACCCACATGAGGTCGAGTGCTTTAATCTAGTTTATTCAGCCCTACTAGTCTAATAGAGATCAAGATTGGGCACCTTTGTTTATTTCACCAAATAAGCACCAATGGTAGTTACAGAAATGTGTTCCTACACTCCTCAGTAACCTGTCTCCCCAAACAGCAATATCAGAGTACTGTTGTAGTATCTATGAAAAATGGGTTTTGGTAGTATAACAAGACATGATTGGCAATAGGTTTGCTATAGGCCACAAAAAAGTTGGCCATGTGGAGACAGGTTACCACAGGGGGTGTAGGATCATTTCCATAAATACCTGGAGGGGTTTAGGTTTGTGTTACAGTGGGTAGGTGAAAGCAGCTGGGGTGGCTATTCATGTGAATGTAAAAACTGCAACAGTGTGGCTGGAATAAAGATATTTTAATCCTAAGGGAACCACCTAGGAATGCCTGTAAAAAAAAATTATACATACATACACACATATATATAATTACACAATAATGAAAAGAACGAAAAGATGGATAAATTGTTGAGATGGTACAGATAGTAGTCAAATCATTAACATTGTCAAAACAAAATAATGATCAGTGATTGTATCTATACCATGAGTTAAGCTCTGGTAAAAATTCTAACTTTCTTCTTTAACCACAATACCCAAACATTGCATATGTACAGTAGCTAAAACTGTGTGCATACTTTGTGGGAAACAATACGAGACCATGGATGATAAATTTTGGTACAAGGGCCGTCACTTATTGAACTTAAAATTTTGAAGCATATCGGCCCCACCTGCACAGAATATAGTTTTAGCTACTCTGTCTTTTAAATGCAGACTGTTAGACTTGAATTTAAAACCCACAATTAAATCTTAAATAATTTAATCTCAAGTTTAGATCATACACTGGAATAGATAGTTAAAAGGCAGGTGTACTTGCAGATAGAAGCAGCTTAAAAATAAATTATGTACAGAATACACACGACTAGGTGCTGAAGCTGGCTTACAATCCATTTTAGAACTGCCACCCACTTGAGTACAGTAAAACCCCAATACCCATGAATTCGTTTTTCCTGACCACCCCTCTTCACCAAATAGTTCCCAAACAGAAAATCCAGCACCACTCCCAGACTTTTAATGTCTAGTACATACTGTACAGTATTACCTTAACAGATACTCGAAGGTTTTATGAAAGGGGCTAAAATGTAGCGTATCTTCTAAATATTGAAGTAAAAATACCATGAAAAGAATCTTCACTATAATGTAGCGGTGTAAGCAGACATTGCCGTATGATCAGCCTCCATGGCGATTCAACATGATTAATATATAATCGTATAAAATTTATTTGACTAAAAGGGATAAGCAGTTTTGGATGGTATTCACTCGGAATGTGTTCCCCTCAGAGCTATTGGCAAGTCAGTTTACAACAGGGTTATTACTGTAAAACACAGAATATCATTTGGTATGGATATACCTTCCCAACATTATTACCTTTAAGTGATAAATTTTGCCACAACTTGGCAACTTTTACACAACTGATTAATGAATAAATGAGGAAATACGCAGATGCATAATACACTAAAACATTATTTGGGTGCAGATAAATAGGTAACATTGTTTATCAAGTGATATAAATACACTAGAGTACTATTCAGTACTGAAGATATGTGCATGCAGTGAAGCTAGGCTGATCAGCTCTTTGCACTGCATAAAACACTACCACTGACTAGGTGTTCAGAGCAGGCCGCTTTTGGTGTGCATTAAATTTTTTTTTGTTTATCTATCCAAAGTTACGAGCTAAAAAATAAGCATAACGTACTGTAGGTCACAGCTTAACAAGGATTTTTAACCGTAATTATTTTCCATATTAAGACAGTTTGTACCGGTGTGTATGTGTATATATACATGCAGGAAGGAATGGAATTAATTATGATAAAAATCAGAATGGTTGTATACGCTGATGAACTGGATATAGTAAGTGGGCGACCTGTGGTGTAATGGTCAGCATCCTCACCTCGCAAGCGAGTAGACCCGAGTTCGATCCTCGGGGAGGGTGAAACTATGGGCAAGTTTCTTTAGGCCATTTGCCTCTGTCTACCCAGCAGTAAATGGGAACCTGGATGTTAATCGATTTGCTGGTGGTATTCCAGGGTAATGGTTAGCCAGTGCAGTTGGCGCGCTGTCCAGTCTTCTGACTATTCCACGAGTCATGCAGCGACAGCTTTTACACCTTCACAATTCACACCCAATAGATCCATAGGGAGGCCATACTCGATTTCGAGGGGCTTCCATTATAATAAGTAACAACACCCAAGTAGACACGATGGCAACAATCTTTAAGGAAATAGCAAATTCAACAGGACTCAATGTAAATGTGGATAAGACCAAAAGAATGATCATGAAAAGAAACCAAAGGCAAAACCCACACCATATCAGTACAAGTGGAATGAATACTTAAAATTGAGTCCTTTAAATACCTTGGATCACTTCTGACATAATACAAGGTTGAAGAAATTATGTAAAACCAATGTAAATTATAGCCAGTAATATATGCTACTGCAGTCTTCTGGGCACACTAAACGAAGATCTGTATCAAGCACAAAGCTGAGAATTTACAACCCGATAATACGCCGTTATTTCTTACTGTTAATCAAGGAATACATTTCTGCAAATTTGTGAGCCTCATTTTTTATATCATTATCCATTTGGCAGCATTCTATCACTACTCTGAACCGATTGTGTACATTTTTATATGCAACCATTCTAGCCACCGAAGAAGTGCAGTCATCAACATGCCGCTTCCGTGGTCTAATTCTGGTAATGTACTTTGTATTCTGCAGTACTAAACAATGCCTGTGCTACCATCTTCAAATTTTTTAATACTATTTATCTTGGTTACAAGTTGACCCTAACCCGTTAGGTATTATCCATTTGGAAGTGACTGGCAGCATTTAGCATTTATTTTGCTGTGAGCCGATTGTCGTATACTTAGCCAACCAAAGTGCGTTCATGGCAAAACAGCGTTAGTAGGAATTATTCAAGTTTAAATAAGAAATTTTCTTTTAGTACAGAAATATATACAGCATGCCCATATATATGTAGTGAACAGGGTATAAAGGAAAAGGGAAATTGAGGGGTAATACATTTTTAATCCTCATGTCACTATCACCCAAAGAAAACCTGGAAAAACTAACAATCGAACAATGCATTCTGGTGTTAGCCATTTGCTCCAGGATTACCAATTATTGTTAAATTTTCCTTTAAAAATCTATGTGGCCAAAATATTAGGCAATGGAGTCAACAGTGGGCAATTGCTGCATGGCCATTGGGTATGTTATGTAGCTAGTAGTACTCTAGATTTTCCGAGCAGCTATTCTCCGACCTCGCTAAAAGTCGGTGTAAATCATCCACCTAAAATCTTTGTAATGCAAAATACTCGAGCATGGAGTTATTTTTTCCAAGAAAACAATATCAACCATGCAGACTGTTGGTCAGGTAAATGCAATATTACAGCCACAGAGCAACTTCGCAATTTTTTGGTAATAATTGTTGCCCCTCGTAACGGGGATGGCCGGCCCAAGGGCCACCTAGGCGTGGATTTAAGGTGAAGTTGTCGCCAACACAACAATCACACCCAAAATTAACATGCTGCATTACCCAGGAATACGATCCACTAATTGATTAACATCTAGGTTCCCAATCACTGCTGGGTACAGGCAAATGGCACAAAGAAACTCACCCATAGTTTCATCCTGACCCAGGAATCAAACTCCGGTCCGCTCATTGCGAGGCGAGAACGCTGACCATTACACCACAGGTCGTTGCAAATTTTAATGTGCCATAAGCACCATACCAAAGTCTTGAATAGCCAAAAGGGGAATGTTTTTACTGCAGAAATGCAGACTACAAACACCTTGTGCAAATAAACCATATACACTAAACAATTTTTAATACAATGAGTGATAAACTGAAGTAACTTGAGCACCTATGCTGACTAATGTTTAACGATTAATTTTCTGGTGAAGCCCAAGCTAAAGTAGGTTAGGTTTGGTTATTAGAACATAAGGAGTCTGCAATAGGCCAGTGCATGGCAGCTCCTGTCGAGTTACTACCACTCGACATCATCCATGAATCTATCCAGTCTCCCTTTGAAACTTCCAGCACTTACTACAAGGTTGCTAAGCTTGTTCCACTAGTCCACCACCCTATTTGTGAACCAGTTTCTTCCTATCTCCCTCCTAACTATATACGGATACACCAAATTCGACGCCAATGTCCAATCCAATTCGTCACCATTTACAGCCCATTAGTCACTGGTATTAGTGACAATTTAAATTTTTTTTTTTTTTTGGCGCACAAATAGAAATTACACGTGTGCAGACAAGTAGAATTATTATACATGAAAATTAATTTAATAAAAATGATTAGAACATTTGTAAATTAACAAAATACATTACAAATTTAGAATTAGTGTTATACATGAATATTAATTATTTAATACAGAAAACGACTAAAACTTTGGTAAATAAACAAAATACAGAACAAATGAAGTGACTTGGCACCAGCGCATACCCCACCGGGCAGCAAAGAACCTCGCTCTATACCTCCCCTCTTCAGAGAAGCCTCAATGGTTGATTTGCAATTACAACTACTTGCTGAGCACAAGCTAAAATCGTGCACAAGAAATGCAAATCACGACAAACAAATTCGTCTCTGGAAGCAGTGGGATGAATATGAAGAAAAATATAAACAATTCCAATTTCCTAAAAAAATTTCAGCCTTCTTCCAAGCTTGCACGAGTAATATATATATTTTCTATTTTCGTCTTTCACATATGGATTAAGCAAGAGGACTGCTAGCATATCAACAATGTTTTTATTTTTGTTTTAGTCCAATTCAAGCGAGATGCCTGCACGAGTAATACCGTTTTTATTTTTGGCTTAAATAAATTGTCTTGGCGAGATGCTTGCACAATCCAATGTATTATGCCGAGGCATAATTTTGTAATACAGTTTTGTAAACTGTGCGTTTTGATTATTTTCTAACCATGCAACAGCTGTTTTCACAAATTGTGAATTTTCTGGTATATATTGAAGTATTTCAAATTAACTAAGAATTTTCTGGTATATATTGACCTTGAAATGATAGGAATGAACGCAGCTACTAAACGTGTAAAAACATTGGTGACAAAACGGGCACAGCCCCTATATACAATGCTGTAATCTACTACCTTGGAGAGTACAGTAACCAGTCTTGTCCAGTGTGCACAATTTAGTTACATAAAAGATTACAAATATCCTGTTGGGTATTTCAATTTTGGTACAAAATGACCAGACTGAAACAGGGTCAATGTGGGATGTCACCAGGGATTTGAATACGGAGTCGTACATGGTTAGGTACAGAAAAAAAATATACAAAATATTTCTTGTTTAACAATTCCATTGGAAATTTAGAGTTCCGAGATACTTGGAATTTTATATTTAGCCAATCGGTGGTAGTTATTATTTTTACGCCAGTCTTGCACACGAATCTGCGTTAGTATTTGTAAAGTCACATCAGTGCGCCAATGTAGGCAACTTTCGATTCCCGCTCAGTTTCAAGATGGAGCCTATGTGTGGAAGTGTATACCTTAGTTGGCTGACTGGCGGGTTATTCACCGTGTTTTTGGTATTATTGCGTTTTCAGACCACACATTCCTACCACTAATCTTTTATCATATTCGAATAAGACAGTCTAATTTAAAGATAATTTTCATCTATCAAATTACCGTCGAAAATGTATAATAACGGAGATAGCATACCCAAAATCTTCTCCATTTTCTTCCGCCTACCTCAGTGTCTCCTTCATAAATCATCACACGTATGCGTTCCTGTACACGTCACGTGGCCAATCAAAAGCTTCTTTTTTTTTTGCAACCAATAAAAATGCTTTTTCATTTAATTCAAGATATTTTTTGGCCTATCAAATTTTATTTTTAGTCTCAAATCAGCGTCAGCAACCTTTAAGAATCTCAGACTCCAACGATGAACAAGAATCAGGCCAATAAGGTAAGAAATAGGCAATTCCATCATATGGCGAGCCAGTTAGGTTAGGTCTTTTTTTCTTGTGTTTTTGGGGGTATAATTTATTCGCTTAGCCATTATTTTTCAGAAAATGTCCCACGGGGGAAAAAAAAAAAAATCTGATGGAAATGATCATATTCGGTCTTAACACAAATACACAAGAAAAGTATACTTTTTAACAGTGTGGTGCACTTATGCAAATTTAGTGTGTTTGAGAATGATGCAGCAACCATAAATATTAATAACATAAGAACGGAGGAAACTGCAGCGGGCCTATTGGCCCATACTGGGCAGTCCCGTTTACACCCAACCCCTATTGCTCATATAAGCATCCAACCTATGTTTGAAGCTATTCAGCATATTCGAGTTATTGACATTTGGTAACTTGTTCCATTCATAAGAACATAAGGAGTCTGCAATAGGCAGGTTGGCCTGTGCATGGCAGCTGCTGTCGAGGGTTACTACCACTCGATATCATCCATGAATCTATCTAGCCTCCTTTTGAAACTTTCCAGAGTTCCCGCACTTACTACAAAGTCGCTAAGCTTGTTCCACTCGTCCACCATCCTATTTGTGAACCAGTTTCTATCTCCCTCCTAAACCTAAACTTATCCAACTTGAATCCGTTGCTCCTAGTCCTATCCTGCTCGGATATTATAAGAACTTTATCTATATCCCCTTTATTGATTCCTTTCACCCACTTAAATACTTTTATCATATCTCCCTGCACTCTTCGTCTCTCTAGGGAATGCAAGTTAAGTTTCTTTAACCTATCCTGATATGGAAGGTCTCTAAGTCCCGGAATCATTTTTGTCATTCTTCGCTGCACCGACTAGTGAATTTATATCCATTCTATAATAGGGGCACCAGAACTGAACCGCATAATCGAGGTGCGGCCTGAATAGCGCAAGATATAGTTGCAATAAGACCTCTGCACTCTTGTTACTTACACTTCTAGATATAGAACCCAATACTCTGTTTGCCTTATTTCGAACATTAACTCACTGTTTTCTAGGCCGTAGGTCCGGGCTTACAAGTACCCATAGGTCTCTTTCACAAGTCGACTTCTCTAGGTTGATGTTGTTAAGGCTGTATACATTATAAGTATTTGTTCTTCCAATATTAAGTACGCTGCACTTGCTGGTGTTGAATTTCCAAACCAGTGTTTACTTATTTTGCGCCTAAATCTAAATTTGTCTAATTTAAAACCATTGTTACGAGTTCGCTCCTGGTTGGATAGTTTGAGTACCTTTGTAATGTCCCCTTTGTTTAGCCCTGCCTTCCATTTATACACCTCTATCGGGTCGCCCCTCGCTCTACGTCTCTCGAGGGAGTGCAAATTAATCTGCTTTAACCTGTCTCTATACTCAAGGTTCCTAATGCCCGGGATTAGTCTTGTCATTCTCCTCTGAATAATTCCCAAGATTCTTTATCCATTCTGTAATACGGTGACCAAACTGAACTGCGTAATCCAGGTGTGGTCTCAAGCGCATGATAAAGTTTTAGGATGACCTCGCTAGTCTTGTAACTAACACTCCTTTGTATGAACCCAAGTACTTTATTAGCCTTGTTACGAGCAAAAACACATTGTTTACTTGGCTGAAGGTTCCTACTTATCATTACTCCTAAATCTCTCTTGCAGTCGGATTTCTCTACCGTTGTTCATCTGGTATCTGGTTTCCCTGTTTACATCTCCTGTTCTTCCAACGTCAGTATAGTATCCAATGTAAATCAGTGTCAGTATCGTGCAGAACGACATACCTGGTACTGTTACAAGAGGCACACTAGCAAAGCGAAGACCGCCAATGTGGAAACATTTTTTATTTTGTGGTACATTCGTAAGAAAGCACTGGTCAACATTACATAACTAAAATTAT
Organism: Homarus gammarus; assembly: GCA_958450375.1. NCBI lineage: Eukaryota > Metazoa > Arthropoda > Malacostraca > Decapoda > Nephropidae > Homarus > Homarus gammarus. Next base: position 1,006,337 of record CAUDMG010002125.1, on the reverse strand, counting down.
TGGGTCAATATGGGATAACTCTCACTTAAGGCAAGTCATCTTCACTGCCTCATTTCCGACAGAAATGTTATAAGAAATAATTATTTTCTGTGTTTAAGCAGGTAGGACTCATTCAAATACCTTGTGACATCACACTGACCTAAAACATGACCTGAAATTAATTAGCTTTGGAAAAACTTTTACAACCATTTAAATCCCCAATTTTCTTTAGTATTTGAGACAAGTCAGCATATAAGAAATGCCACCAATGCAAGTGGGCACTTCGCAAAATTGACAAATTACTGTACAATGATTAAAATGAATGGACTTATCAGGAACCAATTGCTATGTAGTTTGTAGGTTAAGCTTTTCACCTTTAACAGGTGTAATGTATAGCCACTTGCTTTATTGGAATTTCTACTAAATATCCCGAAATATTATGGATGATAGTGGTAGTAACTCTCGACAGGAGCTGCCATGCGCAGGCCAACCGGCCTATTGCAGACTCCTTATTTTCTTATGTTCTAAAAAGCATTATCAATTACAAAGGGCCGAGTGGCCATAGTTTTGCTGCTAGCCCCTGCTACCTGGCCCACAGGCTGCATGGCCATGTTATTGAATTCTTGGAAAACAATCTTTTTGATATGGCATAATAATGCCAAGTTTTTTGGTGGTTGAATGACTTGCAAATGTTGCGGGAAATGCCATATGGAACGCAATGTACTTTTGTTCCATTCAAGGAACAAACTTCCCAACTGCTGAAGCAATTGGCCACGTTAAAGTGGCCCATTATTAGGGCCAGACAGCCTGTGGGCAAGGTGGCCTACAATATTACAGCCACATTTATTCCCAAAATTTGAAGCTTCGTGATTCATTTTAAAATATGAGAAACAGGACCACACAAATTAAGTAAATATAAGCTGGACATGCCATGGACTAAACTCCTCCCAAGCTCTAAGCTCCCCAAATAGCCCACATGTAGACCAAGATAAACACTGGGTAACATCCTGAGCCGCCAGCCAGATCACGCCTAAATCCGCCACCACGCACAAGGTCCCCCAAATTACCACAATAAACCAACGCATCTAGGCGTCTCCTCTAACAAGAGATGCCACGTGGGACTATCTTTTAAAATGAAAATGTTCACTAACATCAGGGAGACAGCAGGAAAAATAAAGGATGCTAGAGAGCAGAGTGAGACGCACAATGTCTGCCTCGCGTGTTCATTCCTCCTGGCTGACGTGGCCAACCTTACCTCCTATCTACTTCGAAAATTCTCTCATTTTCCCGCCTCAATTATATCGTAAACATATAATCATCAATCAATTATGTAATAAATCAAAAGGAGTCGGTATCTAGGATTCATAATTTATCCGTTATATACATATATATTTTTTAAATATTCACTTCCTTTGTCTGGCACCAGGTAGACGGATTCGGCATTATTCTACCATAACTATGTTATTAACTACAAATTCCAGTGTACATAAGAGGTTAAAAGATATTAGTGATTTACAGAGGATTATGGAGGACAACGGCCATCAGTGTAAATGGAGAAAGGGAAGAGAGGGGTGATGCCGCGGCCGCCATGACACACCGGCCTCGCCCTCAAAAACCCTAATTTACTCTATTTACACTGAACTGGTCGTTTACACAACACGCCACAGTCTACAACCTATAGGATGCGAACAACAAACTCACCTCCTTCACCATTTTGAATGATGTTTCGTCCGCTGACGCCACAAAACAAGAGTTAGTATAGAGAACGGTGCAGGTGACGCTTCGTCCTCGCTCGCTGCTGGTCTGGGCCGATGGTGCGTCATGCCCGGCGTCGGTTGCCTCGCGTATATCAAACTTTTTATCCTTAACGAAACAAATTTGAGACCTGATTTTTTACCATATACTCTATATTTGTATTTGTATATGATGGTATAAATATGAGATTTCAATAATTCCTTATTTATATGCTATTTCAGGGAAAATTTAAGGGGACGGATGTGACGTCACGAGAATGTCTACGGCGGGGAATTCAACATTGCCCTTGATCTACTTCAAACTCCATTTAATTTCTACAAACTGTTTATATTACAATTATTCAGCTACGAGATATATAAATTAATATACATAAAATTAACATCATATTGTGAAATTTTAGTATATTACATGTAAGGAAGCCATGAAGGACAGCCTGTCACCAACATCTTTCTCCCCAACAAAAATATAAAATTGAGAAGAATCCTGGAAGGTTGTATTACAGGATGTGACACACCACTAACAACAATACAAAGTTTCGAACCATGTATAATAGTATGTGTGTGTGTGTGTGTTTATATTCTCATTCATCTATCAACTCTACAATATGTTAAATAAACTTATATTATTATTTTTTTTAATTCAGACATTATATATTTTAATTATTGTTGTGACAGCTAAAAGATCAATAGCATAAAGTAGCTTACATTAGAAAAGCGAACTTTATATAATAGTAAATTATTTAATATATATATATATATATATATATATATATATATATATATATATATATATATATATATATATAGTTTTTTTTCTTAATTTCACTGTGAATTTTATTGACGAACGATTACACAATCAGTCACAATTCTTCAAACTCACAAATACCTCAACATATACAGTACCTACCTTTCTGTAAACTTAGTGAAACACACGTCATCTCTCTTTACAGTACAGTACTACTCTGTGCAGTATCTGTACCCTCTATATCAGGGGTCCGTGAAGGTCAGATAAAAATTTAACATTTATATTCACTATACTTTGATTATGTCATACACTGTATGAGGCAATGAATTTTCAATAAAATAAAGTATATTCATTGCATGCAAAGTTGTGCTTATGTGCATTTTTCTAGGGAGGGGGTCCATAGCTTTCACCAGATTCTCAAAGGGGTCCGTGACTCAAAAAAGGTTAAGAACCACTGCTCTATATCCTCTTCACCACTGTCTTGTCAACTCACTGTTGGTAAGTATTAGTCTTGACAGTATGGGATCTGTTACACACTGTTGGGAAGTACTGGGCATGTACGGACTCTGTTACGTACTGTTGACAAGGACTAGGCATGTACAGGCTCTTAAATGTACCTGAACAAACGCCAGTATTGGGAAAGTTTCCTCTTAAAGGACCTCATAATTGGTGCTGTCACAACATTCTCTGACAGGTTATCACAACAATTCACAACTCTTGCTCCCAAAGAAGGTAATTTTGAAAGTTTTATTTTTTGTACTGATAGCTTCTTCAACCTTTGGCTGTGTCCTCTAGTGGGTCGACCATCCGCTGTTATCAGAGATTGTATACACATTTGACTAACTAATTCCATTTAATTATTATTATTTTTTTTAGCAAATCGCCTATAGTACAAATTGAGCACATTCTTGTCTCTCTTTGTAACGGAGATGACTAAGTGCGGACGCCTGTTTAGTGGCTCTCCTTTGGACGTCAAATTCACCTTCTCATAATCATGCGAGAACTTGATTTCCCTTTTAAGATAAACACCCTGTTAAATTATTATGAAAAATCTGACTGAGGCTATACTGGTATTATTAACGGAACAAGTGATATGATACATGTTTTTACTACTATTATATCAGAGGTGAGATATGAACAAGAAAACAGCGGATGTTATTGTATGAGGCGGACGCTGGTATAATCTTCACTGCTACAGCAAGATACTTTCTTTGTAATTTCGTTGAATTTTGATCAAAGTCTTTTAGGTTTTAATGTACCAAGATGTAACCAGATCGGAATGACAGGTGACAAGTGGCTAAGATAAGAACTAACATGCTGTGAAGTACACATGAAGAACGCCTTGCCACACATCCTTCATGGCCAGATAGCTGTTTTTAGCAAAAATTTCTTAACCTTGGAATATTGAAATCGGTCAATAGGTCACATGCAAAAGTAATTTTCACTCTACTGTATATTCTAGATCCAAATTTTTTCAGCGTGCATAAATTGAGCTACTACGGGAAGTTATATGAATGGCGTAGACAAAACAGAGCCTGAGGGGTGAGTTAGCTCGTTGCACTACACACCACCAATGTTAGTAACAATCCAACGTGGGCTTTTATTATCATGGGGGAGGGACATGTCCACCCAATAGACTCGATTTCATTTTTTTTAGAATATCATTTGTAGGACCAATATAAACATCTTTTACATAAATTCGGTGTTAGCGAGTTTGCTTCTCAATTTACGTTTCGGGTTCGATCCCGGATTGCCTGTGAGAGGTAGTGGCGCAGCGTAAGCCTAAAATGCATGTTTTCACCGGGTACTCCAGCGTCCTCCTGAACTAACATTGTGCCATCGTATTATTCTTATTTTTTTCTAATGTACAGCCTTAACGGAGAAATGAAAATGATGACTTGTTTAATCCCCCATTGTTTCAGCAGGACACCGGAGAAAACCTCACATCCAACCCAAGCGGTAATTGAACCTGGGAAGCTGCAGTGGGAGGCAAACGTGCGACCGTTGTACCCCCATGAAAAAGAAACTCACTAGGAACATCGCTGAAATTCAACAAGCCACTGGCTTAGTTCTTCCGTCAAAGTATCATCATCATCACCTTTTTATAGCCATTTATCCACACTTGGATGGGTTAGCCGTGTTTACCTTATGGCAGCTCTCCAAGCTGCACAACCTCTTACTGCCTCTCCCCCGGCTGCCATCAGGCAAATTTAAACAACTTTTACGAATGGATGTCCCCCATCACCAAATCACTTTTACAGCAGCCATGGCGATAACTTTGAACTCCTGATACGACTCACTTTACCCTTCCAGTACATTACATTAACTACCTTGATTATATTGCATTTGGAATTTTGTCCAACAACACTGACTCACTATTGGTGATAAAATAAAGAGAAGGTGCATGTCCTGGCAGCGTGAACAGGCGATCAATATGGCAGCTGCTGCCGGAAGAGATCGATATTAGAACACGCCTACTGGCTGGTGTATTAAATGGCCTGCTCGGGTGTTCAGAGTTAACGTTGTACTGTTGACGTGTTTTGGAGGTGTGTGTTTGTATGTGGCCATAAATATATATGCTATGGCAACTTTAAGCCCCTAAAGTGAATCCTGAACATTGTTTGATGTTACTATGGACGCGCTATTTTGCATTACTGTTATCTAACCTGATAATAGGATGTATTCATTCGTCTCCAGTTATAAGGGCAAGTTAACGTACAAACATTGAAGAATTCTGGTAGTATTTCTATTACAATTAAATGCAGATATTGTTGACTAAAACTCTTTCCCTCTAGTCATTAATTATCTGTAACTTTGTTTAACGTGAGTGAGAGTACAATACAATAGTTGAATTATTGTGTAATCAAGATACCTTAATCTGGCTCAGTTGCTGACTTTGACAAGAGGTATTCACGGGGAGGAAAGGCGGAATTTGATTGGTTGACTCACTATGCCAGTGAAGAGTTTAGCGCTCCCCTGCGATATATTGTTTTGAGTGTTACGGCTCTTCTTTCAGTTATTTATTAATATGCCAATCGGCGCTGACTACGGTATGTCCCCTGTAATCACTGTAAACAACAGGGGACCAACAGTAACTCGCTAATCTTTCACTATTAGGGTTCAGTCTCTAGCCTGGCCAGTATTCCTCATGTACTAACACTGGACAATAAAGGTCATAACAAAAGAGAGATATTACCGCCCGAATGGCGAGTCAACTGATAAATGATGAAATGATAAATTACATACGACTCAACTCATTATCACTGTGTTTGAGTCACTTTCCTTATCATGGCAGATACGGAGTGTTTACCACAGGGAAGTAGTCCGGCTGGGAACGTCTACTGTGTCACGCCATAATCACAGCAACAAATTGATAACCTGGTAACATATCAAACTGTTTAACCTTATCATTCTAATATCAAATAAAAACTGTTTGTCGTTTTGCAGAGAACTCATCAAATTACTTGTCTTAGTGGGTCCCATAGGCAGGACACTGTAAACTAAGCCTAAGGTACACAAGGAGGCAGCACGACCACCTCCACTTCCCCAAGTACCCATTTACAGCTGGGTGATGGAGATCGAAACACCCTCTTATCCTTGGAACCACCGACTTCTGAACAGGTGGCAAGAGCTGAATCCATTTTTTTTTTACGGGCATCAGCCCACCCGGGCACAGGTCACTGACCCACATCAGGGCCGGGGGGGGGGGGGCGAATAGATGATGATGATGATGATGATGATAATTATTACTATAAATTAATTATAAAAAGTAATAATTATAATAATAATAAAAACATAAGTAAATACAAAATTGAAAACAAAAAGTGAGAAACGATATACTGTACGGTATGTATGTTGTGTTGTCAAAGTAAGAGAAACAATTGAGACCCTGCAATTGTGTGTTAATGAGGCAGGTCAAATCAACAACCTGGTGTAACAAATAATTGAAGATCTATTGTATGCCAAAGGCAGCAGGGTCTACCACTAGACAACACATTATGCTTTCAATATCTTCCCAGGCGGTAGTACTGTACCTCCCCTTTCGGGAGCTGCCTACTGCCGAACTCCAGTTAACATGGAAGATATAAATGTATTTGATTATACTGCTCGGGAAGATTTTAGTAATTGGTATGCCTGTTTTCCTTTAATTCAAGAGAGACTCAGCGCAACTACGTTGCTCACTTAAAGATTAGCCACCCCACTTAATATCACCTGAAGATTAAACACCCTAACATTAACCTAAAGGTTAACCCCTCCAGGTAGCAATGGGGTGGCTAATCTGCAGGTGACCTCCATTTTGGACCTTTTTTGTGCTGCAACATAAACTGACCAGATCAGATGCATTAAGGTCTGTATTGTACAGTACTTAGTTTTATTCCTGTACAGTACTTTTGTTTTATTCCTGCATTGTACAGTACTTTTGCTTCATTCCTGTATTGTATTGCACAGTACTTAATTTTATTCCTGTACTGTGTTGTACAGTACAGTACTTTGGTTTTATTTCCTCTACTGTACTTTTGTTTTAATCCTGTACTTTCATTTTATTTTCTGTACTGTACTTATGATTTGGACATATTTTACATATCTATCATCCATACATATTACACAGCTATCATCCAAAAGATCTTTCTACAAAACCAGTACAGTGCAGTATAGTGATGGCAGATGAGGTGCATGCTGTGTTGAGCTCTGTTCATCCTGACTCTGCATGATTAAGCATTGACTGCAAAAGCTGCCCTTGCATGTAATGTCAGACTGTGGCACTACAGTATACTATAGTACTTGACTACTGGTATGTCTGTATTACACAGGTAATTCTAATTTTTTCTTAAAGGAAATAATACAGTATATCTAAAGACATATTTTTCTCAAATGCATGAAAATCTTGAATATGCTGTACTGTACTGTACAGGTATTTTAGAATTAAACTAAAATCATAGAATAAACATATAGCATCCCAGTCAGCAAAATGCTCAATAATAAAGGCTTCACTGAGAGCTATAGAATATGTTTAATACTGTAACATTTCAGCTACTGACCTATGGTACGCCTTCAAATATTGAGGAATCATTAGCAGAACTCTGAACAACTACTGTATAATACTGCAATAGAAGCTGCTTACAAACATTCCCTTAAGTTGAACATGTGATGTATCTCCAAGCAATCTCAGTCTGCTGGTTAAGATAATCACCATTGGAGTCATTGAGATTTAGTGTCTTTACATTAAAAATAACTCATAGATGTATTTGCTTGGGATTTGCATAATATCCTGCAAAATCATTTAGGAATACTGTGGTGTTTGAGTAATGTGCAGTCATATATAAGTGTGGTGACGTACAGTAGCTAAAACAACTATCTGTGCATACTTTGTGGAAAACATTATGAGACCATGGATGATAAATTTTGGTATATGAGGGCTGTCACTAGTCACACTTCAAATTTCGGAGCATATCGACCCCCACCTGCACAGATACAGTATAGTCTGCATTTACGAATGCGGATTTTGTTTACGTGTTTGGTCATTTACGCGGTGCCTTGCCAGAATGTAAATGCATTAATTAAGCGGTAAATTTGGTCATTTACGCGGGAAGCGGCGCGGGCAGGGTGCGCACAAGGTCGCTCAGTCATCAAAACATTACCGAGTGCTTCACCCGCCACCCACCACAGCCGGCCCAAGTCAGTGATAGTGATAGTGAGGATATGGACTTTGAGGGGTTTGACAAAGAGGCCCTGCAAGCCTCTGTGGTGGATAGTGATACAATTGATACAAGTGATACAGGTGAGGACCAATAATCTGCCCTCTGCCTTGGAACCAACCCCCCATCCCTGTGTGCCCAGCCATCTTTTCTACTAACATAAGTGTTAAAAAACCTAATATTATTGATATTTCTCTTAAATATTAATTGTGTGCATACCATCATAAAATTAAGATGTTATTTTTACTACAACGTACGTATTGTGTCGGAAAAAGTGGAGTTTGGGGGTCGGCCCAGTCTCTATTTCAATTAATCCCATATGTTCTGTTAATTCATTTATGCATTTCTCGTTTTATGCGGTACTCCACTGGTTCAACTGACCACGTAAATGCAGACTATACTGTAGTTGTTTTAGCTACTGTACAGGTTGTGTTAGAAGTGGCAAGGAACTCATATGGATATACAGGTATTAGTAGTGGTTATGCGTTAGTACTGTAGTGATGATGCATTGATGTATTAATAGTGCTAATTTACCTGATGGTCACACAAAATAGAGGTGGCCATGCTGAAGGAGGAAGGCTATTAACTTGTATAGGATCCCTTCATTGTTCTTGATAGTCTTGTCAAGGACTATTCTGAAACCCAGTACTGTTTTCAATTCCACTTCCACAGCTTCAGATGGTAATGTTCCACAGGTTTACCACCCTGTGTGTGAAGAAATATTTCTCTATATTCGAACTTGTGTCCTTTCATGTTGTTTGCACATGACTTCACGAAAAAATGGTCAGGGTTTATGTTTTCCATCCCCTTTAAGACTGACTGTCTCTATGAGATCCACCCTATTGTGTCTTGTCTGAAGGGTTGTTAGTCCTAAGGCCCACGCCTACTTGGATAATCGAGATATGGTTCAGGAATCATCTTAGTTTGGCTGTGTTGCATCTTTTCTAGGGATGTTAGATTACTTCTGGAAGTCAGGTTTCCATGCCTGTATACAGTACATACACTGTAATCCAGTTGGGGGACATATGAGAAGCTTATAAAGGTGGATAAATTTTTTTATCTATGTATTTGTAGGTTGGCTTTTTTAACTGCTGCTTCCACTTGTTGCACTGCCTTCAGTGATTTATATATATATATATATATATATATATATGCTGATAACCATATATATATATATATATATATCACTATGCCTACAACTTTTTCCTTATCAACATTATCCAAGAAATTTTTACTAGTAGAATAGTAGTGATTAGAGTTGTTGTATCCCACATGTAGGGTCTTTCATTTTGTAATGTTACAAAGAATTCGCCAGTCCTTTAACCATTTGAAGAGCTTGTGCAGATTTTTTTGCATTGTTGTAACATCATCTTGATTTACCACCTTATCAAATATCTTTGTCGTCCAAAAATGTAATAATGTGGCTGGATGTATTTTCATTGACATCATTCATGTAGATCATAAACAGGGTGGGTCCAAGGTAGTACAGTATTCTTTTAGGTATTAGTAGTGGTGACGTATGGGACTGGTGCACATATAGATCTTTCAGGAGCAGTATTCTGGGATGTGATATGCCAACACTGTCATTGTACCTGTGGTTTTCATCAATGCAGTGTCCATGAGCTACAGGGATATGATGACTGGCAGATTGTACTTCATGAGAAATGCCTTGAAATTTTAGTTTGATATTTTAACTGGCAAAAGATAGAAAGTAAATAAAAGAATATACTGTACGGCCTCGTTAGAAAGCAAATTGAATGAGTAGACTGCGCATAGATTATTAATTAAACAAAATGTGTGTACAGTATTGAATGGGTAAGTAAATAGAATGAGTAACTGAAGATGATTCTCCTGAATGGATAATTAAACCAAGTGAGTAACGAATGTAAACAGCCTGACTACTGTAAACTAAATCCATAATTACTTGATAACAGGTATTTTAACCAGTTACCATGTATATCACCAGATGAAAGAAAAGACTCTGGAATACTTAATGCAGAGATACAAAATGTTTTGTCATTCATATGCAGAAGGAAAGTTTCAGATACTGTACTGTATAGTTATTCAAGTAGTAAAGCAACGTAACTGTACACAAGTAACTGATAAAAATAAAGATATGAAAGAATAGTCAACATTTATTACTTTTGCTTCATCTAGTCACATTCCAAACCATCACAATGTATTATTCTCACATTAAATAATCGACAGTCAGTATGAGTCACATTCACATCTTAAATATTTTAAACTGAAAAATTCAGTCCCAAGCAATACAGAACAACTCTACCTTTGTTTTCTTACCCTGATGCAACTTACCTGTACTAAATGTTCTCACAACCACTGGATATTAAAATGCACCAATAACACTTTAGGTTACAAGGTTCATCTCTCATCCCAAACACTCCAATATTGTTCACTGTGTTACAATGTTCAATTCTGTCATAAAAAAAAAGCCTGTTACTACCTCCCCATGTTCAACACCTCCCTAGAACACTCATAACTTAAAATATTCATCAATGCTTTACAACATTTTATCACTGTCTCACAACGTTCACCACTGCCTCACAATACAGTACAGTATTCATCACTTTGAACATTTGTCACTGTCCTACAATGTCCACTGCCTTACAATATTATTCTCACCACTGTACTGTACATCATTTTTCACCATTTCAGAATATTCACTTTGTATATGATGACTTTTACACTGGCCCTGGTCTGTTATTTAATTTATATCTTCAAAATAAACGTCTAGTATAATGTCTTCACTCTGAGCATCATGGTCCTGTGTAATTTCCAGGATGTATATTTCATTCATTAGATAATCTTCCATGGCTCAGTTTTTCACAATGAATAACAATAATCAGGGAGCCATTGCATGTAAGAATTAACTTGTATGTTATCTTTTCTCATTTCCACCTGTTATAACTGTGGTATTATGATGACTAGTTCAGATTCTCATCCCAGCATATACTACAACTTTTGCATCTTCCTCTTTCTCTCTCTCTTTGTATCAGTACTGCATAGTTAATGTTTTATATCTAAATGTTTCAAATAATAGGTTGACTGGCCACTATTCATCAATCTTCCCTGTCATCCTTCTTTCCCATTTACTATTCTGTTAAAAATTTCTGCAGTACTTTTTTCTTTCTTTTTAGCTGTTTATTTCAGTAATTTCTCCTGATCCTCTTCCAAGTTTTCCTCTGCCACCATCACCGCCACCACTACTATCTGACCGCTTTCTAGCATCTGTTGCCATCCTGTGTCCTCCCCTTCCCCTGCCTCTTGTCCCTCGTCCCACTCTCAGCGCCTCTCCCTCCTCTGGCATTCCTCTCTCACCATTTTCTCCTTTATATACTTGTGTCATGTTTTGGGTCTTGTGGTCTCTGGGAACATTCTTGTCTCCATACCTGCCTCTCGGTTCCTTACGTCGCCGCCGCTGCTGCACATCTGGCTTACAGAAGTCATCTCCCAGAGAGCCAGGTGCTTGATAGCTAAAAGATAAAGGATGGTTAAATATTCTGGAAAGTATTTTTTATCTATGCAGAATTATATGTAGCTTTATATATTTCATACAACATCTGTGCTAATTACGGTATTTCGATCTGAGTGACTGAAAATTGAGAAGACAGCATTTTAAACCATTTCTGCCTCCTAGAAAATCATTTGCAGTACAGCATAACAAGAAAACTTAAGTATTTGCAATGCTTTACCCCCAAATATCTAATAACTTCTCCAATTGTATTATAAGATTAATTAACCCCATAACTACAAAGTGTGAATGTATCTTTGAATACTGTACCGAGATGCCGAGACTCAAAGCACAGATCATGGGTGGGTGAGTCACTGCAGGGGATCAGAGTGAGGTTGGGTAGTGGTGGAGGAATTCAAAGTACACGAGAAAAAAGTTGTCGCAAGTTTTATAAGAAGATGAAACTGTTTTGTGAGCTGAGTAAATGACTTAATCACTGAAAAATGGATATGTGATAAATTATGCAACAGGAGGGTGTTAGATTATAATTTAAGCAAACATTGTATTTCCTGGCACCAAATATTGTACTGTAGTGACAATAATGGCAATAGTGTCATCATATGAAGTGTATTTTTTATCTTCACTTGACCTTTTCATAATATACTTTGATTTTTTACCTATTTTGTTAGAACTCATGCTTGTAAGGTTAGTGTGCCTTTTACATTAAATTAGGTACTGTACTGTACTGGTAAAACCCCCAAAATGGATTCTTATTGGATTTTAAAATACTTGGATACAATATGTGTCATTCATATATTAGCATACCCGTACTTATTTTGAATGACACAATATGCATCATTCATTCATACACTAGCATAAGTACAGGTATTCCGAATAATAGAACATACATCATTCATTCATACATACACTAGTATACTATAGGTATTCTCAATGAATTATGCGTCAACGGTGCTCCAGTGTATTAAGTGTACCAGAACCACCAGTACGCAACGTGAAATCTGAGCACAGTGCGGTGAGCCGGTGAATAGCGATTACTGAGCAAAACTTTGACGTTCTACCACACACACACACACATAAAGGGAAACACTCAGCACACATGAAAAATTAACCACTCTAAGATAGAACTTATTTTTCCCATTTAATTGTTAAGACAATCATTTACAACCTGATGAACAGATTGACGGAAATATAAATAATGAGACACATGGATAAAGAAATAAACGCACACGCACATACACACACACACGTTCACAGATAAATAGATAATAATCAGATAAGATATGAGATAGATAAACAGATCTGTGGATGAAGGGACTCATATATAAACACAGACATATTCATTGCCACACATAAAGTATTTGGCTCACCCTGAAAGAGAGGGATCCAGAGGCTGTTTAGAGAGGAGAATGACAACTGTTGGTACTTCCCTCGTGACTCTCAGACGGTCCAAACCTTCTAACTTGGGCTCCCAGTACTCTTCAACCCTGTAAAGAAGAGTAGCTACTGTATAGTAGTCTAAAGAGCCTCGAATCAAGACAAATGAGATTGATTAAAATAACCTTGGATGAAACAAGATACAGATACAGTATTAAGTAAACTAGAAATAAATGAGAGACTTTAGATAGATAGACGAGAAACACCAGTTCTTCTTCAGTGAGTGTTGTGGTGACTGATGGATGAAGTACACACGCAGTGGTATCCTGATAATGTACTGTACGTGCGAGTGACTTACGTAAATGTTCTTCACAATGACCAGATTTTATTCCTACTGATTTTTAGATTCCTGTTTATTGCACGTCCTTTAATATAATAATCATAAAGTGTTCCAAATAATATAATAAAACATATACTATCCAATACATACACCAAATAATAGAAAAAAAAAATAATGGAAATATGACTTTACACTTAAATAAAACAACAGAATACTGTATATAGATAAAGTACAATAAAATAACTGGCATAAAGCTCTTGGGAATGGACACCCAAGACCATTAATTTAGTAATACACTGTATTAAAAACTTGAGTTTCTCACTAATACTGAATTGTGATGCAGATAAGTCTTATTCTATATCACCGCCAACCGTATAAATGTTTATCTGTCAATATATAATAATACAGGTAATAATAATAATAATAATAATAATAATAATAATAATAATAATAATAATAATAATAATAATAGTTTCAGTCGGTGGCTGAAAATATACAAACTTACATGTGATTTAGACATAATGATATACATTCAATACATTTACAAGGCTGTACAGTACATAAATCGGGAGTTGTTTATTATTTTAACAATAGATGGGATGGTGCTATTCTTATAACTATCAGTGCGGGCTCTTATGGGCTGAATTTTGTTGTAGTGGCGGACTGCGCGAGGTGGGTGGGGGACTGCAGGTGGCGATGACGAGACATGTGTGTGTTAACTTTGGGAGGACTTGTCTGACCAAACACTCCTTCTACTCACAGCCTCATTTGCACTCACACACAAAAATACGGATCACCTGAAAAATTTCCACCTCAGCTTACTTCACCTAAAGACTTTTATCGCCCTAGTCCTAATCTTAAAGTGAAATAAGCTGGGGTGGAGATTCTTCAGGTGATCCAAAAATAGTTTATCTAGGTCCATGTATAACCTCCCATCAAGAAAGGGAACTGTATACTGTATCTTATAAGAGAAGAGAACAGCTCATATCACTTACCTCTTATAAGCAAGTTGGGTTATCTGCTGGAGGTTTCTGTTGCGCCGCTTAATGACCTCCACACACGACACGGCCTTCACTGCTGCAGGCCCTGAGCCAATCCATAACTGCTGCTCCTCAGTTTTGAATCTGTTAGTCACCAAAAGCATGCATACAGTATATATATATATACAGTATATATATATATATATATACAGTATATATATATATATATATATATATATATATATACAGTATATATATATATATATATACAGTATATATATATATATATATATATATACAGGTAGTCGTCGACTTACGACCTAGATTGGTTACGGCCGCCTGGTCGTAAGTTGATCTGGTCGTAAGTCGGCATATGTTATAATTACCTTACGTATATTATAATGTGTAATGATAATATAATCATCTTTAAGTCATATTTTATCAACATTTTCTTTGTTCATTATTGTTACGGTCGTCAGGTTTAAGTAAATCACTGCATACTACAGTACAATTGATTTATTATTTACACAACATACAAAAAAAAAAAAAATACAGGTGCAAAACATATACTGTACTGTAAAACATTTTAGTTGCAAAACATACAAACACACAAAAAACATCTTATTGGCCGCTGGTGCTTGGCTGTGGATCGTCGATGTCGTCAGCTGGGGCAGCCTTTGGGGTAGCCGGAGGAGTTGTTTTTTTCATGAACATGGTGAGCTTTGTCTGAATTGTTCGTTTCTTCTTCTCCTCGTAAATTTCTTGATACGGACAAAACGAATTGCGTGCCATCCGCTCAATCCTTGCAAATCGTTCGATGTTTGGGTCCATTCCTTCAAAATGGGCAAGAAGTTTATTCAGTAGAGATAAACCTTCTGATAATCCCTTAGTGGCAGGTTGAGGAGTAGATGAAGACAGTTTCCTCTTGGTAGACATTTTGGGGGGGTGGTGGTTCAAGAAAAATTTCCAAGACAAAAGAAAGGCACAAGGCAAACAGACACGGAGGGAAGTGTGCTGTACCAGCGAGCGTGTTTGTAATTGAGAGCGGGGATGCGCGCGGCTCCAGCTCCCGGCAGCGCCAGGAGGCTGGGGCCAAAACTGTCGTACCGCCGGTCGTAAAGTCGAACAGACGTAAGTCGCATAGGTCGTAAGTCGACGACTACCTGTATATATATATCTATATATATATATATATATATATATATATATATATATATATATATATATATATATATATATATACTGTATTGGCATATAGCACTGTACAGTATAGTGTTTGACTCAATATATTGTACTGTATAGTACTGTACTTAGAATCAACAGTCACAAATATCATGATTCATATACAGTATACACTGAATATTCACTGACCCAAAGGAGGCAGATGAATAGACATAGAGACTGATGGAGTGACAGCTCCAGGTACAGTTGGATGGATGGATGGACAGAAGTGGGTGGATGACTGACTGATGAATAAATAACTGGATAAACTGACATATAGTTATGGATACTGATATATATAAAAGAGTTTGAAAGATGTGTATATAAATACAAAGATAAAGTTACTGTAAACTTTAAAATCTCCTGTGTTGATGACGAGACTTCAACGATTTTGCACAGTCAAGCTTTTTCCGGCTATAATGCAGTTACTGGAATCCCGACTAGAAAACACTTGACCCAGGGTGTGAGGACAACCACACACTTGACCCAGGGTGTGAGGACAACCACACACTTGACCCAGGGTGTGAGGACAACCACACACTTGACCCAGGGAGTGAGGACTTACTTGTTCAGAGCAACAGTCAGGATGTCCCTCATCTTGGTGTTGGGGTTGACCACCATCTTGGAAGTGTTGTCATGACAGCCCGGGACAGATACCTCCAGCTCCACCTCCACATTGTCACCCTTGCTGTAGTTCTCCACTGTTGGGAGTGTAATGATGAGCATCTATATTGATGTACACATACATTATAAAATATGACATAAAATACTATATTGCATATATACTATATTCATTACACACACACACACTGTACAATCTCTCGGAGCTACAATCTTTTGAAGACACTTGTTTCAGGTTGTAACTCAGAAAGAAGGAAGACGTGTGTTGTGGCTATGAAGTTTTGTGGTTTGGTTGTGTCTGTATGAGTGATGTCCCCACCCATTCCATAATCACAATAAGTATACGGTATTACAGTTTATGCCAAAGAAACAAGTGCTCTCACCTATAATGATAATATGTCAAAGAAAACAAACTTTTGTTGATACCTGTACCTGTACTGGAGGGGATAATAAAGTGCACAGTACAGTATATCAATGCTCAGTGGTGGGACTGTATCCAGGTCAAAGAAAACCATACGGCTACCATACTCTGTTGTGTAGAAATCTATATTTATATTTGTTAATATCTGCTGGGTTTGTAATGAACAACAATATGCAGTACTATACTGTACTGTACACTATATATTATTTACACCTAAAATCAGGTACAGTGAGATAAAGTTTTTTTAAACTGCCAGAGCACTGAACATCTGTAGGCAGGGACTTAGAGGGAACAAGCAACCATTTACCTGTACTTATTGTCCATTTTTTTGCAAGTAACATTTTCAACTCCTAAAATAGTTCTGAATGACTTCTTTAAGGTGTCCTGGAATTTTACCTGTACAGTGCTAGACTGTATTTACAGTATATTTATACTTTACATATTTATGATCTCTAAAAGTATATACAGTACAGTACTGTACTGTATTGTAGTGTACAAACTCCCAGGACCAACAACCTTGGGACTTTTGGGCGGCTGATTTCTGGATTTGTATGTTTTTGGGACAATACTGTTTACTGTTTACTGGTGTGAAACTGGATGTGTTCAGGTGATTTAAAAATGGGGAAAGAGCTACGGAAGCTGCTTCAGTAATGGGCATGATGTCTCGGAATTTGTCCTCATGTTTTCATTTTTTATTTGATTTCCTTAAAAAAATGTGAAAAGCTTTTTTCCAAGCAAATCTAAATATTTAACAATATTTCTGAAATTTTCATATCTTACCATTTATTTTTCTGCTTCATTAAGCAACCTGTAAAGATTCAATTGAACAAAACTCAATGTGTAACATCATCCATGACCAACCTCAGCCTCACCCCGGTCCGACTAATTACCCAAATGTAGCCGCAATGAAGTCAAATAATGGTCTCACATGAATAAATCGGACTGCTAATCACTTCTCGACTAGTATTTGGTGTCACAAAGTCACAAAAAATTGGAAAACTTACTTTCATCTGAGTTAATAGATCGCATGCATGTACCGACGGAGCGAGGAATTACCCAAATGTAGCCGCAATGAAGTCAAATGATGGTCGTACAAGCGTAATTCGGGCTGTGAATCATTTCTCGATTATTATTTAGTGTCATAAAGTCACAAAAAATTGGTAAACTTAATTTAATCTGAGTTGTGTTGTGTTAGGTTAGGTTAGGTTAGGTACATGCACTTGATCTATTAACTCAGATTAAATTAAGTTTACCAATTTTTTGTGACTTCGTGACACCAAATACTAGTCAAGGTTAGGTTAGGTTAAGTTAGGTTAGATTAGGTTAGGTTCGGTACATGCACTCGATCTATTAACTCAAATTAAATTAAGTTTACCAATTTTTTGTGACTTCGTTACACTAAATACTAGTCGAGAAGTGATTGATAACCAGATTTATTCATGTAGGACCATTATTTGACTTCACTGCGGCTACATTTGGGTACATTTGGGTAATTAGTCGGACCCGCCTCACCCAGCTAGCCTCACTAAGACCATCATTCATCTCATCTAAGTGCATTTTACTCTTTTTAACACTAATATAATTATTAAATAAAGTTTTGTGTTTTAAGTGATGGACTCTACCACCCATCATCATTTTAAGGCCATTCTCCTTACATGCTTGGATTGGATAGGATTGGTTTGGTTCACTTTAAATTGTTTGGAGATTCTAGTGGAATTGATCACCAACCTCCAGGAATATTCGTTCATAAAATTAATCAACCCAACTAACCTAAAATAACAGTAACCATCAATTAACCTCCACAAAAAACATTATTGTCTATAAGAGGAACCATTAACCCATAAGGACATACATTCATAAAACATTGTCCTAGTCCACTTATTGACCTTTTCATGAGGCAATATAGAATTTGTCTGTACATTATGGTAAAATGTCTTCAAGTTCAGGTGTATAATAATGGATGTAACCAAATACCAAACCAGAATACAAATGCAAATACTCAACCTAATTTGTCTTCATACAGGTGAGAAATAAATTTTTTCTCAAGGTATCTTATTAATCCAGATCTTTGTCCTTAACTATTACTACCTTATATGTACAGTTTTTACAGTGCCATAACGATGTACAGTTATCACTAAATGGTTTATCAAGTACTTACTGTCGATAAAATAAATATATATAAGCTATTTTTATTGTTTTAAGAAGAAAAATCAGCTAAACTTGTCCCAAAACTATCATCTAACACAAAATGCTCTAAGTTTGGTTAAGTTTGAGTATCCCTGTTCAAGGAAAGACAACGCAAATATACTAAAATATTTCCCGTCAAAATAAACATTACAAATAGTATGTATTGTATTTATTAAACACTAAACCCCTGGGATAAGAGAGCGCAAAAATATTAATACTTTATAACAAAACACCAATGGCAGGAACTCTCTTATATACACTATCCATTTAAAATAAAAATATCAATTTGTAAATAAAATCATTATGATATATATTCTTTTCTTATGGCAGACAAACAATAAGACTTATATTAAAACCAGGAGCGAACTCGTAACAATGGTTTTATATTAGACAAATTTAGATTTAGGTGTGAAATAGGTCAACACTGGTTAAGAAACAGAGTAGTGGATGAATGGAACAAGTTACCAAATATAATCATTAACTCTAATACGCTGGATAGGTTCAAACATAGGTTGGATGCTTATATGAGCGATAGGGGTTGGGTGTAAACGGGACTACCTGCTGCAGTTTCCTCCATTCTTATGTAATAGCCATAAACTGGTTCTCTTTTTCAGGACCCAAATCGGGGCCTGGGGCGAAAATCTAATAATAATAATAATAATAGTAAATAAAATAAGAATTATAATAAATAAAATAATAATAATAAAGAGACAAATAAATACAAATATGAAAAAATGCCAAGAGTGAGAAACCATTGTAGTGGATACTCTCCCCAACAAGTACAACTGCTGAATGCCGATTGGTCACCTGCCGTCCTCTTACCAGCCAACCAGCGACGAGTTCCGCACATCAGCCCTCGCGTTTGAACTGCGCGGTGATTGGTCAGTTGCCGCCTTCATCTTAGCCAATCAGCAGCATTTCGATTTTTGATCCGGCAGAATGATATAAATACCCCACAAACAAACAGACCTAAAAAGTTCACAAACACCTAAAATAAAAAGCTAGAAACGAAAAAGATGGGGATCATCCCTCCAGTACCACAAGGACCTGGAGGGACCCCCCCATGCCCCAAGGAAACATCAAATAGAACAACTTAGCTTACCTTGGCTGAGACCGGCCTTCCCTAACCGCATGAGTCCTCTAATGCAGCACTGTTGACGGAAGACAAAAACCCCGTCTCCGCAAGGTGGATAGCCTGTAGTGGATCCCTCCCCTACAAACGCTTGTCGCTGAGTAGCCGACCCCGCGAATTCCCCAGTGTATGCCTGGTGGTCTAGGTCAACCAGCGCCGCCTTACATGACAGAGGTCAACTATTAAGCCACGCCTACCTCCGCTATATAAGACCTGACCTCGTGGTGTGCTCGCTCTTTGTACCTACACCAACCAGCAAGCAACACCTCCTCCTCCTCCTGCCTGGCGGCCCACAAGCTGGTCCTCCTCTGAGCACCCTCACCAACCAGCTCCCTCTACATCACGCTTGTAACCACGCTGCCAAGCTGCATTGTACATCCAATACAATATGTATACAGAGAGCACATTGTGAGTTTCCTTTCTCCATCCCATCCTGAGTGTGAACCCAAACATCTCATACCCCACAAATGGTGACTCCCGGAGATCCGCACTCACACAGGATGGAGGAGAAACCGATCACTCTTCCAGTCTTCAAGCAACATGGAAGACTGGCTTATCCACACAGGCAGCTCTCATCGGCTCTACAGCTACTGTCTCTACACCGCAGGTTAGACACCCTAGAGCAGCTCTGCGACTCTAAGCAGACAGCCGCTCCTCTTCCTGCCCCAAGCACCACGTCCTACCGACCCCAACACACCCGTCCTGTCTCAGACGCCGCCCCGGCCCAGCAGTACCCCCTGCCGCTCCTGACGCAGACCCACACACCCCTCTTTTCTCCCTCAGGTACCCCCTGCTACTGTCCTGCACCCAGCTGCTGTCACGGACTCTCCTCCGCTCCTGCTGACGCAGCCCCTGCTCCTGACCCAGGCCCACACACCCCAGCAGGCGCATCTGACGACTCTGTACCTGCCGTGAGGGAAGCACAACATTCATCGCCTCCACACACCCTTTTTCTCCCTCTCTTCTCCCACAGAAAGTGTGTATCTAGACAGTTGTCTCCTCTAGCGGCCGGCTCATCCACGCCATCGCCGTTGTCTCACATGTGCCATGCAACCCTGCAGACAACAAGTCTCCTACACCGCCTGGAGGGAAGGGGGAGTATTGAAGTGGATTCCTCCCCTACAAACGCTTGTCGCCGAGTAGCCGACCCAGCGAATTCCCCAGTGTACAGTATGCCCAGTGGTCTAGGTCAACCAGCGCCGGCTTACATGACGGAGGTCAACTATGAAGCCACGCCTACCTCCGCTATATAAGACCTGACCTCGTGGTGATCGCTCTTTCTACCTACACCAACCAGCAAGCAACACCTCCTCCTCCTCCTGCCTGGCGGTCCTCGCTTCCGCCGGCGAGCATGGCGACCCACAAGCTGGTCCTCCTCTGAGCACCCTCACCAACCAGCTCTCTCTACATCACGCTTGTAACCATGCTGCCTTCCCAGCACCAAGCTGCACTGTACATCCAATACAATATGTATACAGAGAGCACATTGTGAGTTTCCTTTCTCCATCCCATCTTGAGTGTGAACAAAACCACCCGTACCCCACAAGCCCACCTGCTGTTAACCTCCTCCTCTATTTCCCACTTCTGAACTTTACCTTGTACTGTACCCTTCCTGCACCCTCAGAGCTAATGTTCTCTTCTCTCTGTATCACCGACCGACCGAAGGTGGGACAACACCACGCTCTTAAACAGAGAAGACCTCTTCTGAAGAAGCTCCTCCACAGCAACTCCTCTACCAAGCAGCAACTTCCCAGCACCAAACTGTACGTATTTACAGTATGTGAGCCTAACAAAGAGAAATTAGACAACTGGCCACATACACTACGCTACACCATATACAGTATGTTTTGTTGTCAACGCAAGAGAAACAGTTGAGACCCTGCAATTGTGTAAATGAGGCAGAAAGACAGATCAGGCAACATTTGACTTGGTCACAATTTTTGTGATGCCATATGGCACCAGTGACTACCAAAGACAACACATTATGCTTCCGATATCGTCCCAGGCGGTAGTACCTCCCTGTTAATAGATAGGTTAAGTTACATAAAGTCAGATTAGGTTCAGGTTAGATTAAGAGCTGGTCAGGTTCATGTAATTTGTTTTAATAAAGAATTAAAAAAAAAATCTTGTCCCAATCACAGTGGCAATGGTCGTCTTATAGTTTACCCCCCCTCCTTCTTCGAGTCATCCTAAGTATAAACTGTGTATGTAAAAACGGGTACAGTACTCACACATCAAATACAAATAATCACAGACAGAAGTCATGTCAATATTTATTAGAAATAATATTGTACCTTAAAATAACGATGTACAGTTTTAGAAAAAATTCCGTGGACATATTTGGCAATATCTGTGATCATCTACTTGAGGGCTATGTTGGTATGTGTTTGTCAGGTTGTTCTTAATATCCAAACTAACTTGGAGATATATACACATTTATAAACATTCAGAACAATATACAGTATATAATAAGCTTAACCAAATTACAGAGAGAATGTATATTACTGATTCATTAAAAATTATCTCTTTATTGTAGTGGTTTGACATAGTGAACAGTGACAATAATCCTGGTAGGTGAAAAAAACTAACGCGTTATTCAAAGTGTGGTGCACTGTTAGGGCTCGTCTCGCTGCCTCAGTACATACATTATAATAATTTCACTAAAAAAATGTATAAACGATGAATATCAGGCTGAACACTTAAGTTATTATTAATACGTTGTCATTTAATAATTCCCATATAAATTTGTAATAGAGAGCTGTCAAAAAATCCTGCCTTGGTAATATAAAAAATACTTAACTGAATATATACAATATATGTTTGACATTTCATGGACCTCGTCAAGGATTTTTTTTATAATTAAATCCACAGTCAAATTATTCTACCAAGAACAATAACTCATGATATAGATCTGTAATTCACCTTTTAAGCTTTGATGCAAACATGAGTAACAAATAACCACAACGACTATACTGAGGCTAAACTGGAGTACTGTTTTGCCTCCCACCCACTCAGCCGCCCACCTCCATCTTCCGCTATTGAGGAGAAAATTCTTAACGTGTGAATATTTACGTATCAAGACTCTCCAGTCCAGATACTTTAAGATTTATACAGTGAAAATTCCTCATACGTAAAGATATAAGAATGGGACTAAACGGTCGATCACAAGACAAAATAAAAAAAGTACTATCGCCCAAAACAACATCACAATTTCACATCTTAGACATGTTCACTTAGCACCAGTTATAGGGAACAGGATTAACATACAGACACACCTACTGTTGCATAATGTTTCTACTGTTGCTTGACACTTGTACTGTTGTTTGGCACTTCTACTGTTACTTGACATATCTATTGTTACTTGACATATCTATTGTTACTTGACACTTATACTGTTGACTGACACTTATACTGTTGACTGACACGTTTACTGTTGTTTGATATATTTACTGTTACATAACACTTCTACTGTTACTTGACACTTCTAATGTTATATGACACTTCTACTATTAATTGACATTGTTGTTACTTAACGTATACCTTCTAGCTCTCCAGTCATTTCACACACTAGATGCCTCCCGACACTCCTCTTCCCTTTCTTGCTCTTGCTGCTCTTCCGCTGCCACCACCTCCATCGCCTCCTCTCCATTTCCACCCTCTTCCATCTTGCCATTCCTTCCGTTGCATGACATTAACATCGTTGGCAAAGACCACCCCTGATTCGTGCCCCGCTGCTGTCTCCTCCTCCTGGCTCTCCCGTCAACATCCTGCATAGTCTCACAGAGATTAAGTCCTCTAGTCTCTGGCAGGAGGTGAACGAGCAACCCCGCCACCACTCCACACACCCCGAAGATGCAGTTAGGGAGCCACCATATTAAGTGTGCCTGAAGGGAGAACGAGAGAAAGTTATTGTAATCTGAGGGTAGAAATTGTGTAATAAATCTGAGGGAATAGAAATTGTGTGATAAATATGAAGGTAGAACATGGGGATAATCTAATGCCCTTAATCTAAATTGGTGTCACCTGAAGATTAGGCACCCCCACCTTATTTCACCTGTACCATAACACCCACAGCCTGGTACCAATTACCACTCAGCCACTGTCCACCCCTTTAACCTCTTACCAGGATTTCTGTGATGAACGGGGTGACGAAGTAGCCGAGGTGGGCAGCCAGGGAGCAGGAGCAACACCCACGCGACCTCACCACCGTCGGGTAGAGCTCTGATGCCCACACGAAGCTCACCTGTAGAAGGGTTGGTGGAGGATGGTATTAATTTCAAAGTCGTATTATTATTACCCTACCCAGCAGTATAGAGATATTACGTACTGTGTGGTGTGTGTGTTTTTTTTTGTGCGTGTGTTCTCCTGAAGATTCATTTATGTATACACAGTTTACACGTAAGCATATACCTGTGTGTGCATCTGTATATGGGAGTAAAAATTGAGGTGCCATAACTGAAGATCCATTAGGGTGACTTAATGAATACAATACATCGCATACTAAGACTTTACTCTGGTACCCCCAGGAGGTAGAGATCGGCACTGCACTTGACAATCTAGAACTGTCAAAGTGTAAAGTCATTGTACCCATTACCAGGTGTCTATCTGTCACTCACCATGAAACAAGTACTGATCATCTCCATTGCCACCATCACCAGTACCCATCGCAGCCACCACAAGTCTGTAAACAACAACAATACATAAATACTAAATAATTAAACAAAATATATATGCAATTATTCGGTGATATTATTTATTTTAATTATTTATGTGTTTATTATTCTACCTATGAAATCTATCAATGCAGGTGTTTTCTCAATGATGACTCACCTTGCGGCACAAAGATGACGGCAGCACTAGACACCCCGGCAGTGATGAAGCCAGCAGACATAGTAGGTACTCGGCTGAACCTATCGGAGAAGATTCCCCCGACGATTGTGGGCGCCAACTCCATTAAACCCGTCAGGCACAAGTAGATGAAAGGATTGCTGCCCAACACGTAAAGGAGAAAAGAAGGTAGATGGGTTTATATTATTGATCAAAGTCCCTGTTATTAGCTAAGGTAACTAACTAAGTACAAGGTGTCTCATAGGTCACACATCATATTGTACAGGGTGTCTCATAGGTCACACATCATATTGTAAAGGGTGTCTCATAGGTTACAGACCATATTGTACAGGGTGTCTCATAGGTCACACATCATATTGTAAAGGGTGTCTCATAGGTTACAGACCATATTGTACAGGGTGTCTCATAGGTCACACATCATATTGTAAAGGGTGTCTCATAGGTTACAGACCATATTGTACAGGGTGTCTCATAGGTTACAGACCATATTGTACAGGGTGTCTCATAGGTCACACATTATATTGTACAGGGTGTCTCATAGGTCACACATCATATTGTACAGGGTGTCTCATAGGTCACACATCATATTGTACAGGGTGTCTCATAGGTTACAGACCATAGGCAAATTAGTATCCTTTTCATATATATTTTTTTCTCTCGGCTTAATTAAGGAGTCATAACAGGAAGAAAAATTATTGTACTATAGCGTCTGTCATAGGGAAGGGGGGGGGGGGGGTGCGCGTTAGGTGGAGGTAGTATTGAGTGCTGGGGGGGGGGGAGGGGAGACTTGTTTACAATATTGAATCATTCCAGGATAATTGGTTCATATAGGTCAGACCATTTCTCTCTCTGTCTCTCTTTCTCTCAATGTTACATGTACTCTCTTTCTCTCTTCCACGCACTCTCTCTCTCTCTCTCTATCTTCCATTCATCCTCTATCCATACACTCTCACTTGCCTATTTATCTTATAGTCTCACACTCAACCCACAAACCCACTCATTCCCCCTCTCTATTTATACCTTACAGTCTCACACCCAACCCTCTAACCCACTCCCAGTCATTCCCTCTCACCTGCCGAAGTTGTTGACGTTGAGTGGTATGCCAAGATAGATAACCCCCATCAGGAACCACATGATGGGGGTGACTAAGGATATAACCCTCATGGCTGGTGTCCTGAAGAAGATACTCAGGGAGGACTGGTTGGTGACACCGTCCTCTCCCTCTTCTGACTCCTCCAGTTCACGGTGTTCCTGTGTGTGTCAAGTTTTTGTTTTGAGTTACTTCTTCAGCATGGATTTTGTATTCAAGCTGTTGTTTAGTTACCTATTCAGCTTGTAGGTACTGTATATCGGTAGTGAAGGTATATAAACAATGTAAGACCAAGACTGATCAATAAAGCCATCAGTAGGAAGGTGTTTATATCCGACTTACCATATAGATATTCTCCATGAGAGAGGAGAGCTCAGAGGAGGAAGGTATGGTGGTATGGTTGAGGGTGGCTGCATGCTTCAACACATTCGCCGCCTTCTCAAAGTGCCCCTGCTGAATCAACCACCTGGGCGACTCATCCAAGAACCTGTTGTGTTTTATAGATTGGTTAATTGGTTGATTTCATTGGGAATACATGACATGTATTTGGAAACTCATTGGATCCCTCCGTAAAGATACATTTTGGTAGCGAGTGTACAGTTTCAGACACCAAATTCCTCAAAGACTTAGCAATATGTGGCATCTACTTCTGGGACATATATATGATTGGTTTATATCAGATAATAACACTTCTCTCCACTACATATTATATCGGAACCACAGAATGAAAAAAAGAAAAATGAACATCCGTTAATGCAAAGAAAAATCTGAGAAAATACCTTAAAACTTTAATCCTCTTCACATAATAATGAATAATTTGTCTTTCATTTTTATTATCAATCACGTTGGGGATAATAATAATAATATGGTAGGTGGGGGGGGGGGGGAGGTGATAAGGAAAGGGAGAAGAGTTAGGGAAAGGGAGGGAGGAAGAGAAGGGCAATATACTCACCTACTGACGGGTAAGAGAGCGAAAGCAAACACAGAAGACACCAGATGCAAAATACGCCAAGATCTCAGCAGGTATCCCATGGCAGCGTAGATCATCACAGCCACACTATAGGGGGCACACAGCAGCAGTCCCACCAGAGTTCTCTTGCTGGCTGGCGTTATCTCCATCACTGTGGGGGAGAGTGAGGGAGAGAATGAAGGGAGACAGTGAAGAGTTATTGAGGAAGAGAGAGAGAGGCATTGTAACAACAGCCTTAATTAATGACTTTATTTACATACACACAAACTCAATATACAGACCCAAGTTATAACAGGGATAAATGATGGCAGAGAGAGCGAGGCCCTGAATCAGCCTGGCCACGAGCACCAATGAGAGGTAAGGAGATACGCCCACCACCACCACCACTATCATCACCACCACAGAACCCCAGCGAGTTGTAGCGCGGCGACCCAGTCTGTGGAGGTGAGGGAGAGAGGTGTGAGAGTGTTTTAGATCCTGTGAGAGAGGTGTGAGAGTGTTTTGGATCCTGTAGGAGAGGTGTGAGAGTGTTTTAGATCCTGTAGGAGAGGTGTGAGAGTGTTTTAGATCCTGTAGGAGAGGTGTGAGAGTGTTTTAGATCCTGTAGGAGAGGTGTGAGAGTGTTTTAGATCCTGTAGGAGAGGTGTGAGAGTGTTTTAGATCCTGTAGGAGAGGTGTGAGAGTGTTTTAGATCCTGTAGGAGAGGTGTGAGAGTGTTTTAGATCCTGTAGGAGAGGTGTGAGAGTGTTTTAGATCCTGTAGGAGAGGTGTGTGAGCATTCTAGAGATTGTCACTCACCTGTCGCTAATGGCTCCGCCCACCACGTCGCCCAACATACAACCCCCGCTCACCAACATCTGGTAGAGGGGCACAAGCCAAGCCCACCGACACACCAAACTCCACTGTGGGGGGAGGATGGTAGTGATGATGGTGGTATTATTATTATTATTATTATTATTATTATTATTATTATTATTATTGACTCAAACGTCTGGTGTAGATAAGTTGTCTTTATACAGTACACACAAGAAACTGCTATAACTTGAATATTAGATATCCTAGTTTATATCAACTGGAGATTTTTTTAACACTATATGGTTATTTATTTTCAGGTAATCCAAATATTAAGTTGATATATGGACAAAAAAGACGACAGTACACCATAATAATAATCAGAACGGATATATAACGTGGGTGATCTAATGAAAGAAAGAAAACGTTCACCGTAACTCATAGAAAACTTTATTCCTAGAGGGGTACCTAAAGTAATACGTTAAAACTATCTTGTGGACGTCGGATGTTAAGGCCAAGTTATATGAGAGGGAGAAATAAGGTGGTTGTGAGAGGGAGAGAGAGGGAGGAAGGTAACAGTAAGAGGTGAGAGGGAGAGGAAGGTGGTTGTGAGAGGGAGAGAGAGGGAGGAAGGTGACAGTAAGAGGTGAGAGGGAGAGAGAGGGAGGAAGGTGACAGTAAGAGGTGAGAGGGAGAGAGAGGGAGGAAGGTGACAGTAAGAGGTGAGAGGGAGAGAGAGGGAGGAAGGTAACAGTAAGAGGTGAGAGGGAGAGGAAGATGGTTGTGAGAGGGAGAGAGAGAGAGGAAGGTGACAGTAAGAGGTGAGAGGGAGAGGAAGATGGTTGTGAGAGGGAGAGAGAGGGAGGAAGGTGACAGTAAGAGGTGAGAGGGAGAGAGAGAGAGGAAGGTGACAGTAAGAGGTGAGAGGGCGGTTATTACGTGATACCAACCTCGCTGGTGACGGTGGAGGTGAAGTCTGAGGTGTCATACTCCCACTCCATACAAGGCTCGACCTCAATCACCACATCTGTCAACAAACATTCCATCAACTCGCCACATAAACACGTACAAGGTAAACACAGTCGAGAGATCACAGAAATTGCCACACGGACTAAAACAATGCAGACATTAATACTTTATATTATCTTACTTTACTTAACCATATCCTGTCCACATTATAGGGCGTCAAAATAGCCCAAGACAAGACTATCAAGAACAATGAAGGGATCCTACACTGGTTTCCTTCCCACGCTAATAAATAAATACCTTGCTCGACCATTTTGCTGCTCTTGAAGGAAGCGTTTGAGAGAGTATCACGCTTCACCATGTCAACCACCAAGATGGAACCGTTGTTATATGACGTATAGAAACAGCCGTTGTCATAGGACTGCGGGTCAGACCTGCCCACCACCAGGAGAGACAAGTGACAGGTCTATTATTTGGCAAAGTGAGTACGAACATTTTTATGGGCACAATAGGTTATATTTACACCGCGAAGATGCCGGAAAACCAGCTTTTTAAAGTGAGACATAGTATGAGAATGGAAACAGAAAAAGGCAGAGCATTCCACAGTTTGTCTGTGTGAGGAAAGAAGTTTGGTTAAGTTAGTTTAAGTTTAGTTACAGAAGATCGGGTTTGGTTAAGTCTGATGAGGTTGAGTTAGAGAATATCATATGAATAATTTGACACTGATCCAGAGAGAGAGAGAGAGAGAGAGAGAGAGAGAGAGAGAGAGAGGAGAGACTGTACTCACAAGTTCTTGGTGTGGGAGGGGCGACAGCGATAAGGCACAGCACTATTGGTCAAAGTTGATCCAATCAGAGCGGGGGCTAGGGCGGAAGGACCTTAAAATAAAAGGAATTTAATCAACAGTAATCAAAGAATATTTCTACTTTAGGACAAAACAAAGAAAGAAATAGTGAGTGGGAGATAATGAGAGGGTGGTGGTGATGTAGGAGGGTGCAGGCGGGCGTGTTGGTTAAAAAAAATATAAATACACGCTTCCTCTCTATTACTTCCACTTGTCATAATAACATCTCGTTAAATAGGTGACAGTGACTCAAGTCTCGGTGTTGTTCCTCCAGGCTGCAACTTGTGATACAGACTACTCTACACCGCCATGTCTTCAGTGGTCGGCAGCAGTACTGTACCTACAACAGTACCCAGAACAGCGTGACTAAAATGGTTCAGTATAAATATAACCTACAATCACATTACACGGCAGAAGTACCCGTTTAGTGACCCATATTACTTAAAAATAATAATATTAAGCAATGTAATTAAATATATGAGACAGCCCCATTAGTAAGACAATAACAAGAAGTGCACTTACCCAATACAGCTGCTAGTATGTGTATGAGCTGCCAACGACCAAATCCAATATTTTCAATTACTTTTTCTATATCGTCTGCCATGATGGCGTATGATTCACTTAACTATTTTATGTGTGATGGTGATTACTTGTAAATGACGATGTATGATATTTATGCTCTATGTAAAAGTTATTTGGTTTCTCTATAGCACCACAGTAATGTATTTCACTAACATGCCGTTGTATGATGCTGTGTATATCGTATACTTTAGCGTTATTTTTTATTTTTTATTTATTTTTTTCCTCTTCGCACTGACGGGCTGGTGGCCAAGTCTGGTATTGAAACAGCTCACACTCGGTACCGTCACAACACTTGCTGACAGATTGTTCCAAGAGCTGTGACCCCTTGTAGTGACCTCTGAGATGTGTATACCTGTATACTTCAGTTAGGTCACCTCTTGTCCGTCTGGATTTTCACTTTAGCTAACTGTCTGAGATGGTTCACACGGTCTTGACTAGGCTGCGTGGACTGTCACTGATGATCTGAAATCGACAGAAGGAATAATAATTGGTAGGGTAACAGTGAAGAATGAATGTATATCTGACACTTCACTACATAACTCCTTGAAGACATCTCAAAACCAGACGGACAAGAAAAGTACTAAGACATGATTAATTAGGTTAAGTTATGTTAGATTAAATTAAGCTAGATAAGGTTAAGTTAGTTTAGGTTAGACTCAGGTTAGTCAAGACAGGTCAGGTTAGGTGAGATGTAGACGCTTAACGTTAATACAGAATTGCTCGCTTAAACTACGATAAATATCCTCTGAAAGGCGTCAAAATTCCCGTGAGTATAGTGCATCTCGGTAAGTCCTGTTATTACTAATACAGTATGTATAAAAATCTATCCGACAAAGCATTAAATATTTACACTAATATTAATACTTATTTCGGATTTGCTCTTGAATGCTCCCATGTTGAATTTTCTTTTGCAAAAACACGGAAATAATGTTTAAAATGGTAACATAATAACTCTAATGACTCTACCTTAACTAGATATCTTATTTACTTAATGGTCACTCACTATGGGTGGCCATGTTGACAGAAGGAATCCAGTGACCTGTGTGGGACCCTTCCATTATTCTTGATAATCTTGTCAAGGGCTATTTTGAAGCTCAGTACTGATCGTAATTTCATAGCTTGAACTGGTAGACAATTCCAGTGGTTGACCAGCCTCTGTGTGAAGAAGTATTTACTTATGTTCGTACTGCGTCATAACTTGGTGAGCTTGTAGTTATGTCCCCTCGTGTTGGTGGTGCGTGGGGTCACAAACAAATGGTCCGGGTTCACGTTTTCCACCACTTCCAGCATTTTGGAAGTTCCAATGAGATCTGCTCCATTGTGTCTTGTCTGAAGGGTTGTTAGTCATATGGCCTTCAGTCTACTTGGATAATCTAGATGACATAGTTCAGGAATCATCTTAGTCTCTCTGTGTTGCGCCTTTTCTAGGGATGTTGGATCGTTCTGGAGACAGGGTTTTCAAGCCTGTATACAGTAATCCAGACTGGGATGTACCACGTGAGATCTGTACAGTTGAAGGAGCATTTTCCTGTCTTTGTATTCGAAGGTAAGATTTATAATTGCCAAATCTCGGTTTGCTTTCCTCATTGCTGTCCCCACTTGTTGCTCAGCCTTCAGTGACCGATCTATCACTACGCCAAGATCTTTCTTAACAACAGTATCCAGGAAAGTGTTATTAACAGAATAGTTGTGATTAGGGTTGTTCCATCCTACGTGTAGGGTCTTGTATTTCGTAAAGTTAAAGAGTATTTGTCATTTTCGACCACTTAACACCAGTTAGCAGAGAAAATTGCACAGAATACCCACCACAACTAGATACGCTCACATAACACCAGTTAGACATTATCAAACAATCTGGATTCAAAAAGGATAGTGGGAATATCCCACGTAATTATAACCGAAAAAACACGACCAGTAATTAATTATAACGTCAATACTAACACCTTATGAATCCGGAACCTGAGTCTTGGTGAGGTCGAGTCCGGGAGAGTAAAGTGATATAATCGATAGATGGCTCTGGTCTGTCCTGCTGTTTCCATGTTGAACGACCCCACTGTGGCTCATGTCACACTCGTCCCAACATACACATACAGTAGTGACATTGCTTATTTTTACAGTAACATTGTTTATTTCAAACTCATGGTGATTGAAATTGGCTGACACAACAAAGACATTTCACGGGTAATATTTATCATTCTTATGGCAGGATGGATATTCCAACAGCTCTGGTTCCGGAGTTTAATCAGTAGTAACTCTTTAATTATAAAACAGTTTACTTACCTCAACTTATGTATATTGTATATTATAAACACCCACCTATCATCACAGTAACATGTCTGCCCCCAGCAGTGTCTGGCTGCCAACTGGTGGTGTTTCTCTCAACCAACCACTCCCTGAGCCGGGACTCCTACACTCCACACTAGTTTACGTAACACTTCGTTCATTATATCCATCCCCTCATCACTCCACCAGGTCAACTTCTTTAAGCATTAATTTGTTATGCCATGTCATATGAAATTATTTTAAATAAATGATACAAAATGGATATTGATCGTACATTTGGCAGGGAGTTAACTTGGCACCAACTTGCACGCCAGCATCACAGGCAGAGAGAGAGAGAGAGATTAACAGGTAGATGGATAAAGAGAGATTCAGTAAAATCGTCATAAAAGTTCACATTGGTTCAGTGTAGGTAGACAAACAACAGAAGAAAAAAAGTCAATTTAAGTTTGACTAATTTTGCAGTCGGCCGCAGGGTACATCTTGGATCTGCCAGTCACTGTGATAGACCTGCCAGAGAGTAACTGTGAGAGACCTGCCACTGTGAGGGACCTGCAGAGTCACTGTGAGAGACCTGCCACTGTGAGGGACCTGCAGAGTCAGTGTGAGAGACCTGCCACTGTGAGGGACCTGCAGAGTCACTGTGAGAGACCTGCCACTGTGAGGGACCTGCAGAGTCACTGTGAGAGACCTGCCACTGAGGGACCTGCAGAGTCACTGTGAGAGACCTGCCACTGAGGGACCTGCAGAGTCACTGTGAGAAACCTGCAGAGTAACTGTGAGAGACCTGCCACTGTGAGGGACCTGCAGAGTCACTGTGAGAGACCTGCAGAGTCACTGTGAGAGACCTGCCACTGTGAGGGACCTGCAGAGTCACTGTGAGGGACCTGCAGAGTAACTGTGAGAGACCTGCCACTGTGAGGGACCTGCAGAGTCACTGTGAGAGACCTGCAGAGTAACTGTGAGAGACCTGCCACTGTGAGGGACCTGCAGAGTCACTGTGAGAGACCTGCAGAGTAACTGTGAGAGACCTGCCACTGTGAGGGACCTGCAGAGTCACTGTGAGGGACCTGCAGAGTCACTGTGAGAGACCTGCCACTGTGAGGGACCTGCAGAGTCACTGTGAGAGACCTGCCACTGTGAGGGACCTGCAGAGTCACTGTGAGAGACCTGCCACTGTGAGGGACCTGCAGAGTCACTGTGAGAGACCTGCCACTGTGGGACCTGCCACTGTGAGGGACCTGCAGAGTCACTGTGAGAGACCTGCCACTGAGGGACCTGCAGAGTCACTGTGAGAGACCTGCCACTGAGGGACCTGCAGAGTCACTGTGAGAGACCTGCCACTGTGAGGGACCTGCAGAGTCACTGTGAGAGACCTGCCACTGTGAGGGACCTGCAGAGTCACTGTGAGAGACCTGCCACTGTGAGGGACCTGCAGAGTCACTGTGAGAGACCTGCCACTGTGAGGGACCTGCAGAGTCACTGTGAGAGACCTGCCACTGTGAGGGACCTGCAGAGTCACTGTGAGAGACCTGCCACTGAGGGACCTGCAGAGTCACTGTGAGAGACCTGCCACTGAGGGACCTGCAGAGTCACTGTGAGAGACCTGCCACTGTGAGGGACCTGCAGAGTCACTGTGAGACACCTGCCACTGAGGGACCTGCAGAGTCACTGTGAGAGACCTGCCACTGTGAGGGACCTGCAGAGTCACTGTGAGAGACCTGCCACTGTGGGACCTGCAGAGTCACTGTGAGAGACCTGCCACTGTGAGGGACCTGCAGAGTCACTGTGAGAGACCTGGCACTGAGGGACCTGCAGAGTCACTGTGAGAGACCTGCCACTGAGGGACCTGCAGAGTCACTGTGAGAGACCTGCCACTGTGAGGGACCTGCAGAGTCACTGTGAGAGACCTGCCACAAAGTCACTGTGAGAGACCTGCCACTGAGGGACCTGCAGAGTCACTGTGAGAGACCTGCCACAAAGTCACTGTGAGAGACCTGCCAGAGAGTCAGTGATGGACCTGCCAGTCACTGTGAAGGACCTTCCATAGTCACTGTGAGGGACCTTCCACAAAGTCACTGTGAAGGACCTTCCATAGTCACTGTGAGGGACCTTCCACAAAGTCACTGTGAAGGACTTTCACAGTGACTGTGAAGGACCTGCCAAAGTCACTGTGAGGGATCTGCCACCAGATAGTCACTAAGCATATTGTCACCACTTGTACTCAATTACGTACGTCTGGTCCGCTTCCCACACTTTGGAGATGTTAAATGGAAAATCTCGTATATGCAACTTGTACTTGACCACATGCTGACCCCTGCCTCCCCCTGAACTATAGTTGAAATGAATGATAACGACTTGGTCATTTTACTTGTAGTATTCTGACTGTGAATACTCAAGAACACTTCTCCCCATGTGACCACCATGCCATCCATGCTAACTGAACACTGTAGCCATATTTTCCCTGCCAGTCCTGGGGGTGAACCCTGCCGCTATATTCAATAAGGGCATCTAAGAAAAAACAACAATTTAATCTTTCACCGATATGAGTGGTGACATACATCTCAAGAATAATGAAGAGTACCAACCCTACAAAAAGCTGTTCCCTAAGAGTGGTCATTCCTGGTTCTATATGTATGTTGGTTCTAAATAGGAGTCTTAGTGTAGTCGAGTGAAGTTTAAAGCTGTTTACACATCACGACACTTCGATCCTGCCAACCTTATCAACTAGGTCACCGGTCTAATGTCAAGTATTAAAGATATAAGGTGACATTTTTTTATGTGTTGCTGATGACACAAATTAATAAATCAACTCATATTGTGAAGGAGGTTCTTGTGGGAGAGAGAGATGACAAGATTAACTTAGCTTAGTCAAGATGAAGTACAATCAGAGACAAAGTCGTGTTGTGCACCAAAAGTCTAGCCCTCTGGCATATGTTTTCACCAAAGTTCACAACACGACTTTTGTCTTTCATTGTACGGTACACATTATAAATAAAATACAAGCAGTGGAGCACACCTTAGTTACTTTTTGTGATGCAGTGTATGAAGGAGATGCACCAACAGTAATTCCACTACACTGTACATATAAACATTTTGAATTGTTTTTAATTTCACCAATTTGATTTTTTATGAAGACTTATCTGAAGAAGAAATGCAAAATTTATCCATTTAATATTCTATTGTTTCCAGTGACATCAGATCAAACTCAGACACTAAGCAACTCAACATTCCCAGTAAAAATACCTTGGGTCAGTTTTTTGCCACTGCTTCACCTAGTGGTCCTGTGAGCCATGAATAAAACACAGCAAGTACTGTACTTTATTTTGAGGATTTTGACAACCATACCAAGACAATAGGAGTTGAGGTATTCATTTTGAAATTCATCTGACCCCTGTAAAGACACTTTTCGGAGCGAGTGTACGGTAGTTGAAGGTATGAAAGGCTTGGAACAGATCCCTGACGAGCATCAAGCTTACACACACACACAAGGTCAAGTTGTATAAGGTATTGGAGGTGGTGAGTACAAGACCTTTGGGACTGGTAAAAACATCATACTTTTCCCACAAGTTAAGTTCAACAGAGAATAATTTGCACAAGAATGAGATCTGCGCTGTCTCAACTTGTTATTTTGGGGTGTGGAAACACTGTAATGTACACTACTTGTATCTAATCCAAACCATCTTACTTAAAACAACTTCACAATAAAAATTAAGTAAGAAATATGAAATAAAACAAATCCACAGAACATCAATATTTATTTTTTTCGAGATTTAATACTGTACATAAATATATAAATCTGTCTGGAAATGTCTGGAATTCAAGAAATAATAATAAAAAAAACTCTGCTTTATGAATACAATTATATTCATTCACTCTCAAAGTGCTATAGTCCTGTACTAACCTTCCCTACTTAACACAACAACAACTGCTATTCATTAAACAGTCACTGCATGTACTAACTTAGGTGTTAAAGAAAATCTAATTTTATATAATTTATGAAAGTCAACGAGAACAGATAAAACAAAACCTCCAAATGACAGTCATATATAACTCATTCACTCTTGTAGAAAGTCATGTGTACTGTATTTCATATTATTGAATGAAACTGTCACTTTTCATTCTTCTAAATAGTCATCAACATTGTACAGGAAGAACTTTGCCAACATGTGCTGTAAACCTGTTAAACTGCAATAATCTGAAGGAGGGGCAAGGGGATAACACTTCCACAAGAAGGTGCTACAAATTATTATGACAATACTGTACTGTACTGAAGGTACATAGTTAGGCTCTCTAAAATGTATTTCATTGTTCTCATTCCATCACAGAAACAAAATAATAAGGGCAATAAATTGTATTATATATTTCATTGAGCAACAGGAACCTGTTTCATGTGAGTGACTTTCTCTATGTATGGTTCATACTTTACTGTACAGTTGGGCTCTGATTAAAAGGTGTGTGTGTGATGAGACCACCAAGAAACTTGCTTGTGTTAGTGTATTTCTCGCTTTAAATACACAAAATTACTCTTTGGGCATGATACATACACCGTACAGTACCAGTATATGAACAATATAATATATATATACACTGTACCTGGTATAAGTATACATTATATGTATATATATACAGCATACATTAATTTTTATTTTTGTTTGTTTTGGATGTGTTACCGAGAAACTGGTTTCCAGAATGCAGAATCCTCATCATGAGACAAGTGAGAGGGACTTGTCAAGAGGACTCAGGCACAACTCACTATGCTGGCTCACCTTAGTACACATGGTAGCTGGCTAATAAACACATTCTACAATGCATAGTCATCTCTTATTACCAAGGTACAGTAATCATTATATCCAACTAATTTTAAATAAAACTTGATTCAAGTTTCCTAAAATATATGTGATTTAACCAGTGGAAGTCCAAATACCCAGGGCAAGAATTGTAATTGTGTGTGCCAGTACTGTACCTTGTGAAGAAAACAAGATAAAACAACATGAAAGAGAGAGAGAGAAACCTGTCACTATGGCCTAGTTAATTTGTACAACTATTGCAGACACTGACCATCCCACCAGTAAAGGGAAAACCTTATTTGGGGTGTGGCCCTCGCTGGTAACCTACGGTCCATGATCCGTTTGAGGTACAAGTAAGAGATGTATGTCGTATCCATTTCGTGAAGTATTGCTCATCAATACCAACGGGCACTGTAGACCGTAAACATTATTCCTCCTTGGCAACACACTTAAAAAAACAGCACAGGCTAAGTCTTCAATTTCTTGCGCCGTACGCTGCTCGACGTTTCCGAATCGGACGTGTCTGAGCCCGATCCGTCAAATTCCATGAGAGAGCCAGACTTGCTGTTGAGGAGTGCGTTGTTGCTCGTCATGGCTGCAAAGTTGCCCGTATACTTGGTTTTCTCCAGGGAGCGAACTGTAAACAAACAACACAAGACTTAACATCAAGGTGACACAAAAATACCCGACATTACTAAACAAGTCAGATAACCTAACCTAACCAAGAGCCTACACGTCTCCCCTTGACCCTGGCGAACTATTTCAAAGTTTAGAATCTTATTGTAAAAATATGCTTCCTTTGAGGGCATACCATATCTACGCATTAACACTATGGGATGGGATACATGCTAACCATTACATTAACTTGTTAGAAACTCAGGTGCACTAAGGTCTGGCCCCTTCATTAACCTGTTACACACACACACACACACATATATTATTGCTCTTACTTTGGTTTTCGAGTAGATTATTTTGCTTCTTGAGGTCGTCTATATCCTGCTGATGGGCCGAGTTCTTGCGCCTCATAAACTCTATGTAATCGGCCGCTTTCTTCAGAATTTGTGCACGACTTGCCTGCGAATTCTTCATTAATTAGTGATACATCTATGCCCCTTTTAATATCAGAAACAAGTTAAATATAAAGGAAAAAACTAAATACAGGTATAAGAAGAGGGAATTGTAAGACAAGAAGGAAGCAGACGATTAAGTGTTCCTGCCCAGATTGTACGCTGTGAATAAGACTACTACAGTACTAATGATGATAATGATGACGAAGATGATATTAATTATGAGAAGAAAAAAATTGTGGTGTGTGTGCATGCAAATTTTATTAATATTGAGGCATCTACTACTAAAGCAATTCAAGAACCTACAATACATGTCAAGTGTACAACATATACAGTACTGTACTGTATTTTCAACGTGCCATTGCTATATTTTACGAGATAAACCCACGGAAATCTCAGACGTATGCATGGCCTGGTTTGGTGCAGTACACAAATTTCCATATCCACACAAAAGGAAATGAAGAAAATGTAATGAAGAATGTCATTGTGCTCAAGAGGGTTATGTCATCGTACTCAAGGGGTTAATGTCATTGTACTCTAGGAGTTAATGTCATTGTACTCAAGGGGTTAATGTCATTGTACTCAAGGGGTTAATGCCATTGTCCTCAAGGGGTTAATGTTATACTCAATGGATTTATGTCATCATATTTGAAGAATTTATATCATCATACTCCAGAGGATAATGTCTTCATACTGAAGGGACTTATATCATCATACTGAATGGATTTGTCATCATACTCAAGGGATTTATGCCGTTGTAATCAAGGGGTTAATCATACTCTTGTAATAATGGCAGAAGGGAGGGAATGACCAATGGTGACATGTATGGAGAACGGTAGTCTTTTCTTTTTGAAGTAACTGGTGAAGTAAGTGGTGACTGCTTTTGCATGAGACATACAGTATACTAGGGTGGCACTTAACATCAAAACTTTAAAATGTCTAGGTCTAACCCCCCATTAAATGATCCCATTTGGTGAGAAAACATTGTGCGTGAAACATTTTTCAAATAATTTAATATTTAGTGGTCGCTCAACAACAATAAATTTTTGTTGCCTTCGCCGCGGGTCGACCGTATTGGGGCTGTGCGCTACTAACCGGCGGGCAACGTTTGTCATTGCTGGGACGGCCTGAAGTCTTGGACACAGCATCAACTGGGAGTCCACACGACGAGCCCGGTGGTGACATCACTCTCACTTCACAAAATCCCTGAAGAAAGAATTCACAGTCAAGGTGCCGTTCATCATTCACTGAACTAAACGGCAAAGTTCACACTGACTGCCTCCCCATTATTGTGACTGGGCATGGAGTCATTCCACTCCTAACTGTTGCCAAGACCACTGGGACAGAAGAAGACATGGTCAAGTGATCACCACAGTATTGGAGTAGTGAGGCCTGGAAGAGCATGTGGTTGGTTTGTCACTTGACACTACAGCACCTAATACAGGCCACAGTTCAGGGGTATGTGTCCTGATTGACCAAAACCTCAGACCTGACCTCCTCCATTTTGCCTGTTGGCACCACATTCATTATTTTCACTACCTGCCATCAGCAGGCTTGGAGTTTAGTGGGCCAAATGACTTACAACACAGGCTCAGATCATGAAGATATCACTCCTATAATCGAGGCTGTCAAAAAGGAACTTCTCACTCTCATTCAAAAACAAGTGCAGAAAAATCACTACTGAGATTACTAACAGGAGTTTCTGGAAAATGCAGTGGTTTTCCTTGCTGGTGTACCACCTCTTGGCAGCTGATGGAGGGTGCCGGGGGCAATGCACAATCCTCGTTGCCTGTGCAAGGTCTTCTATGCATTGAAAGTATGGATGCTTTGAGTTCAGTTCCACCTTTTGGCTCAAAAGGAGAAGGGACTCCAAAATTTCAGCCAGGAGTACTAAACCCTATTCGACCATCAAAGGTCGAACTGTCCATGTTAGCCAAGCATCTCATCAGCCACCAAAAGTGCCACAGTCTTAGCAATGGACGAAGAAGACCAAGTGAGTCCACAGCAATACAAAAGAAGTTCACACCCACTCTCTTGAGAATTTCATGACCCAGGTATGCTCACTTTACAGTATATAAGTATTGGAAATGTACTGTA
Source organism: Homarus gammarus (assembly GCA_958450375.1). Lineage (NCBI taxonomy): Eukaryota > Metazoa > Arthropoda > Malacostraca > Decapoda > Nephropidae > Homarus > Homarus gammarus. Next base: position 966,071 of record CAUDMG010002125.1, on the reverse strand, counting down.
ATTTTCTGAATGATTATCAATCATGACTTAGCATGGCTATCGCAAAAAATTATATTTGATAAGATAATTTCCTTATTTTTATTACAACGATCAACGTAATTTGAATAATTGCAGTACTGTACTGTGTTTTCCATCCTGCACAGGCAACCAAAGGATTTTTTTTTTTAATTAAGGCTTTCAATGGATTTCCTGTCCATGGCTCTGGATACCTGGAACCTTAAGAAATGACTTCAAGAGGAATACACAATGTGTGACAGGAGTCAATTGTCAACAACACTGCCGAGAGGGGTGTGGCAATCATCAAGGAGTACAGTATACTGATTTCAACTGAACAGCAACAAAGAACAACTCCAGTTCCTGCTGCAGGTAGTCAATGACCACCGACGATGCTTCCCTGCCACTCGGAAAGAAATAATGACCAGTGGTAATTTTAACTATGAGAGCTGAGTGTCATATATTTATCTAACAGCAAGGATAAGAACCAGAAGACTGTACTGTACATCTGTTGGTAAAATACACTAATCAAAGCAGCTTAAGTTACTTATTAAGTATGTCATGATTCCCATCGTATTGTATAGAAATGTATCAATAAATGAATGGAATGTTATAAAAGTTTGGTGTTGTGTGTGGAATATATGACTGAAATTCTGAACTTGGCAACCTATTGGGTGAACCGGTACCAAATTTATAGTAACTGCAAGGGTGATGGGAAAAACTTTTCTTCAGAGGTAGAAAATGGATGTAGCTAGTGCTGTACTGGGAACACCCTGTGACATTTACATATTGTGTACTGTATCATCCTGACAACTGGAAACTCCGCAGGAACTACTGTAACTAATATGCTGCAGTATATATTAAACAGGCGACCAAATATTTCTACAGCGTTGATTTGATCTTTAATGCTTTTAAGTGATGCCTAAATATTTACATATTTCTTAAATATTTCACACAGTGTTTCTTACAATCTGAGACTCATTGCCAGGGTTAGTTATGAAATATTTAACATTTACCACCCAAAGTTAATTGCCACTCTAGTATTCACAGTACAGTATATTTTTCCAGTTACAGTATAAAAAAAAATATCTAAGGTTTATAGTACATATGTCTATCACTGACCAAAATACACACTGTTAACTTCCATATGGTAGCTCCAGCAAAGACAAAAAATTATTACATCCATACTCCCTGCACTCGTGATTTAAAACTAAAACCCCCCCCAAAAAAGTTGGACAGTAGAGGCAGATGAAGCCAGAGATGTGTGGTGTTGGAGTAGGCCTTAAGGACAAGGGGCTTGGGGGGGGGGGGGGGGGGGGGACAGGAGAGTAAACAAATGCGTAGCGGAGTCAATACAAAGAATTTATTATAGTGACTGGATGGAGAAACTAGATGAGTGGGAGGTTCCTGAAGGGTGTAAGAGAAATAGAACGGTCTAGGGTGGCAGGTTAGTTTCAAAGACATGCATGTTGTTCTGCTCTGGCCACAAATATACTTGTACAGTACTGTGTATGTACAGGGTATGTATGTATTTGGAGTTCTTTTATGTATACTTTATGTATATACAATACCCAATTTACAAAAGGGTTCTGTTCCTGAAAAACCTTCCATAAATAAAAGGCTATTTAATATGTTTTAACCGAAATTTTGATGCACATAATAATTATAAGCCAATAATTAACATAATAAGAGGATGACTTCTGTAATTAAGCATTAGCATTTTCTACTGGTCTCTGACAAATTGTTCAGTTGCACTTCTTGTTCTGTACACTAAAATAACCCCAATTTACTGTGAAACTGCACCAAGAGTTGTGAAACAGTGCGAAACTGCAAAACTCAGCCAACACAAACACAGTGCAGTTTATGGCTTTAATTTTGCAGTGATGCACCAGCAGTAAGTCTATTGCACTGTACAGTACTCCTACACATTTTAAGATATTTTGTTTTACTGGATTTAGTTTTTTATGTGCTGTGGTACTATGTGAAGAAGAAATGTCTAACTTGTCCATTTAACATTTTATTCTTTCCAGTGACATCAGATCAAACTCTGAGATACTAAACATGTCAGCATCCCCAGTCAAAATACCTTGAGTCAGCATCTTGCCACTGCTTCACCTATGAGCCATGATAACTACAGGTATTTTACTCTAAGCTTAGTTAACTAATCTCAATACAGTACAATACATAATGTTGTTAAGTTTAACTGTTGTTGTAAGTTTAACTGTCTTAATAATCTGACCTTAGATGAGAAATGAGCCAGGAGGAGGAGAAGAACATGATATTGTGATCCTGTCTTGCGTAAGATGATAGCCATGATGTGTGTGCTATATAAAGGAGTGATGTTTCAGGTGTACAAAACCACGACTCTCCTCCCAAAGAGGAGAGGCAGTAGTTCACACAGAGACAGTACTGTATTGTATTAGTGCTTTGATACAGCGAGCAACACTTCAAGCATTTATTCAAACAATGAGTGGATATATTCATAATGTTGTGTTCACATCATACTGCTTTGACTTCCAATATATGAATCATTTTTGACTGGTAAAGGGGGGATCAAAGTACTGTACAGTGTGAGTTAATGTAAAGTACAGCAAATGAGTACTATGTGCACATAACACAATACAGTATGACTTTTTTGCCTAGCATCTGCTCTGTGTGTGTGTGTAATATTAAATGTTCTCTCTACAAGCTCTACTGTTTAAAATCTGCAAATAGCTTCCATAGAGTATAGTTGTAGGTAGACAAGATACAGTATAGAATAAAAGAACAGACAACAAGAGTTAAGTATTGTATATCTTACATACCTTCTCCCCTTGAAGGGAGGGAACAGAATCCCTTAAGGAACAGAAAGAGTCTTTTATGTGGTCCCGACGTTTCCTCTCCAGAGCATTATGGTGTGCTCGTTTTTCCGCCTGCGACGCAAACTGGAATTCTCCACGAGCACCACCGCCAAGCGACTCGTCATCCTGAAGACATGAAGGAGCTTTGTACTCACACTTCTCCATTCCTAACACACAGCATAAACTTTCTAACAGTACCTCGATACACGTGACACAGCACAAAGGATTCACACACTTTTAAACTGTTCAAATAACAACAATCAGTAACTGGTGTGAAGAAAATATGCAACCCACGTTTACCTTAACCAGACCCATTACCTCATACATTCAACTGTTTAATCTTAGCCACAACTGTACATTGTCTATTAAGTTACTATACAGTACTTATACATTACTTTAACAAAAATAAATCAGTTTATATACCTTTCTGGGGTAATGCTCTGGATAAATTTACAAAGTTCTCACTACAAATGCACAGCTTCTGGTATAATTTTCTTTAACCCAAACCCAAAAATACTGTCATTTGGCAGCCAGACTTGTATTCTTCAGCCACTTCATAATTTAACATTTTTACAGAACAATAAAGTTATAGAAAGGATTATTGAGAACATTTCACTTCACGCTAACACACAAGGCATCACTAACACCTTCCTCCAGTACAGTATAGTTTTTAAATACCCACTTTAGTACTACTTGAAATTACTAATATAATGAACACATCTGAACATCCTGCCAGTACTGTCACCACCTTAATTATGGTTTGCTTTCTTTAGATTTTCCATTAAAACAAATCCTGTACTAGAGGAAGGGAGAAAAAATACTGTTGGAGGTAACACAAGTATCCTCACCAGTATGTCATGAGTCCTGCTTGGCCCAGACACATGTGAGGAGGGTGTTATCTAGTGTGAACCTACCAAACATCACAGGTTTCCTCCAGGTACTCCAGTTTCCTCCTGTACTAACACTGGATAGACCAACCACCCAAACATCTAGTAAGTGGTGAAATGGGCACAAGGGCCAACGGCTTTGGGAAAATTTAACAAAAACAATTACTGGATTATGTTTGATTTCAGTATAAACAGATTACATTGATATACAGTACATGTACAATCGAAAACAAAGAAATTTTTTACTCAGGGGAGGGGGAGGGGGGGCATCGTTGAGCTTCAGCTCTTTCAAGACCAGACTTGACCAACACTGGAGCAGGTTCAGGTACATTCAGGGGCCGATGCATGCCCAGTACTTGCCAACAGTGCGTAACAGACGTGGCTGTATATATGAGTGGCAGAATTCAGTACCGTAGTTCTTTCCCACTAAAATCAGACATAATTCAATAAAGTGTTTATTCTAAATTGCTACAGTGCCAAAGATGGAGAGGCAAGTTGATGATTCATTTTTATCTGATATTGTCTTTGCCAACACATCTATTGCCAAAGCAGCGTTGACCAACTTCTGTTGTAAATTCACCGAACAGTATATTTACTAATAAACTAAGGGAGCGCTTCAAGATTTTTCCCATTACTTCTAGTTTTTTTTTTAGTTTCATATAAAATCCACGACTTCTCAGTGTAGTAACTAACAACGTTCTATAAACAAAATTATCTCCCAAACTCTGGCTTAGTTGTGACATTGGTAAATATTTAGTTACCCTTAACCTGTACTAAATAAGTGATCTTGTGACTCATAATGTCTTTCTCACCCAGAGAAAATCCCACACAATGAGGATTTGCATTTTTTTACATTATTTTGCCAAACTTTTTTATCCAGAATGTTAAACTACATCGATGAACTTGATTCTGCAGACGCTGCCACATTGACTGTTTACACAATCGTAGAACATTTCACAGACAGGAATACCTGAATGCTTCCCAGTGACCATTCCATACACACAAACACTTTCCAGCTACATTGTTTACAGCTGTCCGCATACATAAACACGCAAGATGACGAATTTCAGGTTCGTTATGTCTTAATTTTTGCACTTACAGAACTGTAATAAACTTTTCACCCTTATTTAAAGTATCTTATGAGTAATGATATTAAAGTTTTAATCATACTTGAGTAATTATAAATATTGTTACACCAAAGTCACCAACGGCAAATGAAATCGGACAGCACCCACGTAAAAGGAACGGAGCCTAAACAGGTTTCAACTAGGCGCGATCCTTTTCAATTCTTTCACGCCTTACGCTTTGTTTTAGGTCCTATCCAATGTACTACCGTATATAGAATTATTTTTATTATTATATAACAGTTTTTTACTGCCTTACATGCCTCCCAACTCTTCAATAGTAATCAAAATTTTCTCCATAAGCGGTCATGATCCGTGTATTTTTAGTGGGAGAAATCGCTGATTGGTTGTTAGCCATTTTTTCCGCTTGGGCCTTGCGAAAGGCTAACGCCTACTCGAGGTGTTAGCTAAAGTGTCATGCGAACAAATCAAAAGCAGTGTCTGCGCATACAGAATAGCTAATGCGTTAGCTATTCCGTGCATTGAAAATGCCTTACAATAACTGCCTTAGGTGTTTTGATTAAACATAGGTATATATTACCGGGCCACATAGCCTGTTGCATCTTTCACATATTGTTTAAGTGAGGTGATAGCTGGTGTATTTACAATTTATTTTTTTTTGCTTTTTAGTAATTCACATATTGTCTTAATGTTTTTTATTATTTTCCATCCCAAGCAACAGTTATTTCCGTGTATATAATGATGGGAATGAACGCGGTGACGAAACGGGATGAAAATAGTGGTGATGAATCGGGTTGGTGACGAAATAGGAATACCCCACACACACTATGTGGGGGCTTGGGGTCGTGTACACATACTATGAGGGAAGCCTGAGGTCATGTACACACACTCTATGAGGGAAGCCTGGGATCATGTACACACATGCTCTTATACAAAGACATACATGTACCCACGTACACACAAACACACACACCCACGTACACACACCTGCATACGAACCAGATTTCTTCACACCTCCCAACACCTCTCCTCGTCTCTCATATTAACCCCACACACAATATTCTACCTGTAATGTAGACCCTAAATCTCAGTCACGTAGCTGGAAACATAAAATCAGGGCAGGTGGTCCACTAGGTGTGATATTTAACCTAAATATAAGCAGGTTCTCCCTCACACCAAGAGGACGGGGGGGGAGGTGATGGAGGGCCTGATACAGTACCTATTTAAATTTCCCTCAAAAAATGGAAAATTAATTCAGCTCTACTTACATCACTCTCGATATCGATGTCCCTTTCTTCATCGCTCATTTTGGCAGTGCATTCCCGTTGGCGGAAGACTCTTAGCCAGCCTTACAGATCAATATGGCGAGAGCACTAACAGCCACACACTACTGATGGTTTACACAAGTCCTCCTGAACCACGAAAAGTGACTGAGAGGACAACAACGGGGAGAGTCTCTGTTAATATCAAATATTATATTCTAAACACATTTATCTTACTTATATATATGGTTAAACTTCTGTTCAAAGCTTTTATAATTCCGTAATGAAGGTAAGAAGCTGAAAAATATACCTAACATATCAAATGCAGTTTATTAGATATTATTTTTTTAGATTTTAATCGTTTAAATGTATAAATTTAATTTATACTACAATTTTGATTTAAAAAATAGGTGTATATCCTAAGAATGTTAATATATATATTAGGGTTGTTGCCTTGTTAGTGATAGAGGTAACACGAGTATATTTCACTAATAGGTCAAGGGTTCGAGCCTTGGACCAGACAGGAAGGGTATTATCCAGTGTGACCTTATCAAACATCACAGGTTTTCTGAGATATCAGTTTCCACTGGATAAACTAAACTGAACGGCTGATCGGTGAAGACAAAAAATGAAGACCTTCAGGTTTATGTATTAGCATTTTTCGCCTTTTAGGAGAGCTAGCGCTGCCCTTCGCTTGCTTAATGTATAATGTTACAAATCGACCACAAATAAGTCACCTAAACCCCTTACTTTTGTGAGAACTATAACTAGCCAAAAATATTAAAAATAACCAAAGTATATATAATTATTACAACTAGTAGAATTTGGATCATAATTTTTCCTAAATACAAAATTAGTAGGCTTACACGTTCGTAACTTCTTTTTAACATAAATTGCAGTCATTAACCCACCGTGACATGTGGCGTTATGTGATGATGGTTCACACTCAGGATGGGGTGGAGAAAGGAAACTCACAATGTGCTCTCTGTATACATGTTGTATTAGATGTACAATGCAGCTTGGTGCTGGGAAGGCAGCGTGGTTACAAGCGTTGAGTAGAGAGAGCTGGTTGGTGAGGACGCTCAGAGGAGGACCAGCTTGTGGGTCGCCATGCTCGCCGGCGGGAGCGAGGAGGAGGTGTTGCTTGCTGGTGGCTGTAAATAGAAAAGAGTGGTCACCACGAGGTCAGGTCTTATATAGCGGAGGAAGGCGTGGCTTAATAGTTGACCTCCGTGATGTATGGCGGCGCTGGTTGACCTAGACCACCAGGCATACACTGGGGAATTCGCGGGGTCGGCTACTCAGGGACTAACAGCGTTTGTAGGGGAGGGATCCACTACACCACATACAGTAGACAAACAGTTGTAATGTCATTTTCAAAGCATAAATGATCATCTTTTTCATGATATTTTAATAAAATTGCTTATGTTTTTCTGCTTATCTCTTTGTAAACAACATTGAGATCGTTTTTTATGGGGTAGTTAGTTAAATTTCCTCTAATTAAACATAAGAGAATGTGTCATGTTACAGCAGATATTCAGTGCAATTTCCATGTAATTTTAATATGAAAATAAAAATAAACTAGCAATTTAGTCAGCACTTTGGATCCAGTAGCGACACAACCTCCCCCTCGGCGTTGGTTTAACAAGATATAGTCAAAGGAAAGTTATCTCATACGAAACTATATGAATTCATCTCTGGAATCAGATTAGGGAAAATTCACCATAGGGAAACTTTCAGAATCCAAGTCATTAAGGAATCTCTTGAGAATCTTGAACACTTCAGTTATCGGTGCTTTATTGACGCCGTCTTCAAGGCGTCTTTTGGTAGTGATTGACTGCCCGAATAAAGACAAAATTTTACTTTTTTTTTTACTTATATCATCTTCGCCACTGATCGGCTCGTTAGCCGCCCGGGCGATCGGTCACGTCTCTGTCACGCACTGTTGGCAAGTACTGGGCATGCACCGGCTCCTGAATGTACCTGAACCTGCTCCAGTGTTGGTCAAGTTTTGTCTTGAAAGAGCTCACTCTCGGTGCCGTCACAACACTTTCTGGTAGATTGTTCCAAGAGTTTACAACCCTCACTCCGAAAAAGTTTGCCCTCACAGTTTTCTGGACCTGTGGCTTCTTCAATCTTGAGCTGTGACCCCTTGTGGGGCGAGCGTCCGCCAGCTCCAAGTAAGGACACTCGACTGAGTAGTGCCCCTTGAGATGCTTATACACCTCAACTAGGTCACCCCTTGCCTGTCTGTAATATAAGCTAGGCAAGTTCAGGCACTCCAATCTTTCAAGGTAGCTGAGGTGCCGAAGTGCAGGCACCAGTCTGGTGGCCCTCCTTTGAACATTTTCAACCAACTGACAGTCCCTAGCATATCTCGGGGACCAGACGGGGTGACAGTACTCCAGATGGGAAAAACATTGTTCTTGCTAATATTTGCTTGATTTATTATGGCTGGAATCCAAATTTTTTACTATATATATCTTAATGAGAAGTTTTATAATGTTCTTTTCTGTGTTTAAACTTAACACAGTAGCTTATAGTAGTTCTCCGTATTCTTTGTCAAGAATTTCTTTAAAATCGTAGTTTTGCAAATTTACTCTTTTGTCTTCCTTATTTTCATATATGATCTGTCAAGGATTGAAGCACTGCTTCCCTCCTTTTTAGGACATGAAATCGTCATGTGTACCCATGACAAGTGGGGTACCACAGGGCAGTGTGCTGGACCCATTGTTGTTTGTTTGTTTCATAAATAACATGCCAGAAACTATACACTCCTCCAAACAAATGTTTGTGGACGATGCCAAGTTATTCAGGGAAATTAAGAAACAAATGGACTGTGAAGAGCTTCAGAAAGATCTTTGTCAGTTTCAATGCCAAGAAGTGTGAGTAGTATCACATGTTCCAATGGGACGAAGAAGCAGCATTAACAGAGACCAAATGTGAAAAGGACTTGGGTGTGTATGTTGACAATGAACTGAAATTCCCAAGTTCTTGGGCTATTGTGAGAAGAAGGCAAATCGAGCAACTAAACTCGGTCTTATAAGAAGGTCATTCAGATATCTAGATGGTTTGTCCCCTGTAATGCTCTTTAGGAGTGGGGTGCTTCCCTGTTTGGAATATTATACTGTACTGTCACCCCATCTGGTCCCCAAAATATGCTTGAGACCATCAGTTGATGGAAAATGTCTAATGGAGGGCCACCAGACTGGTGCATGTTCTAAGGCACCTCAGTTACTCAGAGAGATTAGAATGCCTGCAACTGCCTAGCTTATACTATGGGTGGGCAAAGGGTGACCTACTTGCCAACTGTGTGTGACAGAGATGTGACCGACCATCCAAGAGAAAAATGAGAAGATCAGTGGCGAAGAGGATAAAAGTAAAGGTAGGAGGAGGTCATGAAGTATAATTAAGGATCCAAAGGGAAAGAAAATTTGTTTTTTAAAATAAAGAGCATTAATCTTGTGAAGTGCAACACTGATTATCAAAAGTTCATTACTTGTAGGACAACAAGAGGTGCAGTAAGAGCACTCACCTCCTGCATTAACAGATGCTGCTTCATGCAGCCCAGGACATCTTCAGCCCACCCATCTGTGAATGAGGGCTTAACTTCAAACTTGGGGAAGTGAAGGTCATTCTTGTGTAAGGTAAAAAATCTTAGTCAACAGTATCTTCACTGCTCTTATCAGGCTGCCAGGCTTATGGGACCCACTTTCACATGAATTCATAGGACAAAGTTCATTGTACTGATCTGAACAGAAGATAAACCAGAATAAATATAAGACACAAGTTTTAGATTACATATTTAACACCATTTATCAATAATTTAGGTAATTCTGATATAAAAAAATATATTACACACACCTGACACACGTATATGTGAAAATTTAAACTGTCTTGCCCCACAGCTCATGTGGACTACTGGAACATAATTTCAAAGGTTGTGAAAATACTACAATGTATATACAGTATATCCACAACTGCACCAACATACAGTTCTGTACATCTACTTGATTGCAAATATTTATTACGTTTCTCTTCAAATCAGTAAACCTGTACAATATTATTCCAGTACTGTACTGTTGGTGTTACAGTATTCAAAATATAAATAGATCTCTTCCATCAGAAATTGGTTTATAAAAAATATACTGTAGTATAAAATCACAAGTGTTTGTCATCCAACAAAAAATTCAATTAAAAGTAATAAGCTTAGAGAGTGATAGGTTAAAAAAACTACTTAGGAATCAGATTTCATTATTTTACCATTTCTAACAAGATGGGAGAATTTACAGTGTGTGTGTGTATGTGTGTGAGGAGGTTGGGTGTGAGCCATGGTGGGGTCAGTGAGGGAGCGTGGTGGGGGTGGAGACAAGTTTGGCACGCTGGTCGACTTGTGAGTGACCTCGGTCAGTCAGTATTCACCAAGATTGGCCGAGGATCTCCTTGTGCTTACAGTAGTTCTGGCACATCTCTGTATTGTGCATACATTCATGACATTCTCATAACACAAAGACAACAGTTTAGAAAAAAAATTGCCACAATATGAAGATTAACAATGACACAACTCAAACAATAACTACAATACATTTTCTGATTTCATTATTGCTGTGCATTTGTAATAGCTCAGGCACTTCATTACAGACTATAATCACGTAATTCTTAAGCAATAAACCTTATGATATTACAATATGGAATGATTAATAATGCTGAGAACAATCTCAAGTAAGTCACTTCAATGCCCACATGAACCACAAACTGTAACACACATGTAAAAAAATCATATTATAAATTACACTTATACAATACAGCACCACAAACAATTAAATGTTTGGAATGTTTTAAAAAATCAATCCATTGTGTTGATTCATCAGAAGTAAACCGGATTTACTCCAGCCTCACCGATATCTTGCCCTTACCAGCCCACCTGGCAATACTCTACAAGACCTTGGGTAATACTGCCACATCCTCACCATCACTGAGAACAAAAACTGGGCAAACTTAAATTCATAATGTAGTAATACTAATAGTATAAGACACCTGTAACACCCTTACCAGCATGTTTATCTGAACCCTTATTTACCTACTGTATGACTAATGACTAATTTATTGTTTGTAAGGTTGATGTTTTGGAGCAGAGGGATAACATACTGTTTCTCGTGAGAACTTTGTCAAGTCTACACTGATTACATCAGTTCTGTAATGAATGACTTCCGAAATGGGTAGTACAGTTCTGTTTATAAGTGGTACACTTCCTGAACTGAGTGAAGTTATTGGAACATACTGTAGTTAATAATGAGCCAATTAATTTAAGAGTGTGCCCCTGTCCATAATGTCATATATAAACTTGGCAATATATGAGTTAAATATTTCCAAGGAACGGCTCAGGTTAAGAGATGAGTTTGTACATCATAATTAACACCTGTCAATGTATTAGTCTCTAAGGTTTATGTCTCTTGTACTGTTAATACCTCCCCCACTTATAACCTTACAACACCTTCAAATTCAGGCTTATGAAACTAGAGAATGCCACACTTTATTCTGATCACCATATTGGATGTCAAGCAGAGTGAGCGGCAAGGTGAGGAAGACAACGTATACAAGTGTGTGAGCCTTGTAAACCTCTGTAAAATGAAGCCACTGGGAAAAACACCTGGTACCTTGGATCACTCAGGTGCTAACAACTCAATCGCATAAACAATGTTACTAATTTATTATCATGTCTGGTGTACAGTTGAGGAAATGTGTTCCTTCATCCCGTGGTAACCCGTGTCTTCAAATGGCACTGTCGCAGTTGTATTATCATAATTTTTGAATGAATGGGTATTGGTCATGTAACGGCAGACATGATTGGTGGGTAGGGATGCTGTAGGTCATATAGTTTGGCCGTTTGGTGACACGGGTTACCATAGGGGGTGTAGGAACACATTTCCGCAACTGTACCAACAAACTCCATTAACATGTACTGTATTACTACTGCTCTCTTTTTTATCATACTTCTTAATCTATGTTGGGGTGTAGTGGCTGAGAGGATACAAAGTTCATTTTCTGACCCAACACCCACCCTAGTGTGTCTGACAGGCTTATAGGACTTAACAGTAAAGTACTTTAACTTTCTTTAGCTTAAATGTGGGAAAAATTAAACTGACCCCAGAGTAAGTCGACATCATCATTAATCAGTACCTGTACCATATTTTACTGCAGTAGTCTGAGTTTGTTTTACTGTTCAGTTTATGCATAACCCATAAAAAACTAAGAGATTAACAAGAATGAGATGAAGATTTGTGGGTTATGTTTGGTCTCATGAAATTATTAATACTATTATACGTACAGTCCTGTAGATCATAGTGTACCAATGTGTAAAAGTTCTCTCTTTTTTGTCAGTTATTCCAAGCTATGAGGTAAGGTCATTGGTGCCTCCAAGATGCGATACAGGAGGAATTTATAAGTTAATTTACGAGTCAGCTTCTGAAGAATTAGATGATTAGTTAGATATAAAATAAATGGATTGTTCAACACTGTGAGTTGATAGTGACATCATGACCAAGACAATTATTACTAAAGCTGTCTACTTGACATCCAATATGGCAACCTACGCACATGTAAGGTCTCCCAATGCCACTGTTTATCTCATAACTGAAAATTATCACACTACTAAAATGAGTTTCTTCAGCCCTAGCAACAGTTGTCACCAGTGAGCTGCAACTACTACCTCAAACTTCTATACTGTACTGTATACTATACTAGGGGAACTAGCTGAACATTACCACTTTATGGCCCATACAGAGTCTAGTTATATGAAGCTCACTATTAAGATGGGTATATCTACATAAACTTGTATATTCAACACTAACCCATGCATAACTGGCAACAGAGTTATTGTGGTACAGTACAGTATCTTACATCATAGAACACTGCACTGTATATAATAGGCTTTGTGCCATCACCCAACTACTTGTACATATTGTCTGGGCGTCCCAACAAACCTATGAAGCTGTGGCGAGGCTTTTTCTATTCACATATTTACACACAATGTGAGAGTCTCAGATGGTCATGAATAAACATGTCTTGTAACTTTACTCATGAAGAATTGACACCAACCAGATATAGCACAAGGAGTAGTGTCAGGTTATTTACGTCAAAGCAGAAACATCTCACAAACACTCCAGACTCTCATGAGTGAACACTAAAATTCATAATAAATAAACACAATATTTCTTAAGCTGCTTCACAGTACTGGACGGAGTGATCTTGCTGAACTCTCTTTAACTGAAAACTTGCAGAAGCATTAATAGTACAGTACTGTACTGAATTCCTCATCACTTTCTAATTACATTTTGTAACACATTGGAGGCATTTTCATTTACAGTAAATTTTAATACTGTACTACACTGAATCACTGTATTTATAAAGCATGTTGGGTTGTAGCATTTCACTAAGTGGACAGGCAAAAGCTTTACACAAAAGAATTTGTTCTTCATCTTGACAGTAATGAAGGATGGCCGTCTCTTCAGCCTAGTACAGTATTTGCCGACCAAGATATCGTTTGGATATTAATCCAAAGAGAAGCTTTATTTATACATCACAAATAACTGAAGAGGCCAAGCAAAGAGTCACAGCTACACATTGTAAGTCACACTAGGTTACTGCAAGTCTTACTCAAGGTCACTTATGTGTCAGAGAATCAGGCTAAGCTATTTACATATCTTTAATAATGATATACAGCACTGGTTAACACAGGTCATAAAGAAGTCACTGGGTAGACCTAAGTCATGAAGTTTCTGGCTCAGTAGCTGCTTCTACACCAGGTCAAATAATGTCAGCTTTGGTCATGTGTATCAAGTCAGACATTGGAGCAAGGGTTTCCATCTTCATCCACAAAGTCGCCCACCACTGAGAGTGAGGGTTGCTGGGTGGTGGTGGAGACAGACTCAGCTGCTGGCGGTGCTTCCCAGTAGTCCCCCTCCTCACGCCCTCTGGCCCCCGCCCTGCAGGAGTTAGTCACACTTAATGAACACATGAGCCATTAATTTATAGACAAAAGGGACACAAACATAAAATAAGATACAGGTAGTGGTGAAAATTTCTGAAAAAATTAATTAATGGGACAAAATACAAAGAACCTACAATAGTGTACATGTACAGAATATGGGGTATGTAACAAAATCATGCAGGCATTCACATTCGTATCATATACCTGTACTGTACAAAGTGTAGAACATATTCATGCTGTACAAAGCAATAACATCAGCACCCCAGGCTAAAGGAGAAATAAGAGAAGTACAGTACTGTAATATTACACTGTACAGGTACTAATAACAAGACAATGTTTTTACAGCAAGCACAGCTCAGAACTCAGAGTAAGTGATGCCCTTCAGTGGACAAGGTAAACAACCAAAGCCAACATCCTCCAAGACTCTATGAATAAATTTTATGTTAGTATATTTGGTACACCATCTTATAAGTTTTAATGAAATAATTAGTAGCAAAATGTCTGTCTAACAAAAAAAAAAGTGTCAGTTATCACCTAGACACATACTGTACTGTACAGCCCTGGAGACAATACCCTGATGCCTCCATCCAGAATAAACACAAATACAGTAACAAGCAAAGCTGGAACTATCATCTACAAATACTGCAACTACAGATTCAAGCCCGAGGAAGAGACCAAAACGAATGTACTGACGGCATAATACAAAACTACAAAGACATAAAGCCAGAACAATTGTAAGTGGGTAACTGGTCCTTATTGCAAAAAAAATTATTGACACCTCCATCAATGATAATTTCTATGATCACCTGAATCACCCAAAGTACCTGTATCGAATAATCACTGATTTATATACCTGTATTTCAGTAATAAGACACAAACATTATAGTAAATATTTCAAACTCTACTGTAATTTGAGTATTTTGAAGGCATACATTACATGAACCTAAACCATAACCAATTATTTTTGCAATATTTAAGTTAATGACCAACTGTATTGTATAAGTATTGTAGTCTATTTTAAGTTACAAGGTACCATAGTACAGTATAGTATTTTACATTAAGATAAACAAATACCATTGTCTTCTTTCGCTGTCACCCTTCCACAACGAGGCAAATTCCCCATCTCTCACTTCAGTCCAGATATTATATGTCTTTCAAATTTATGTCAAACACCAATAACATCCCAGATTTCTAAACAAATTCCTATCAGTTATATTCAGTCACTAATCGTTTTTCGTATTTCAGTTAATTAATTTTCTTTTAACTATTGCAAAGCTTTTTCCCACTACCATGCAGGGTTGCTGACACGACATCCCAATGGAGGAGGAACAGGAGGCTAAGGAGAGGAGAGGGGCACTAGCAGACCCAGCAGGCAGTGGCAGCAGCATAGTAAACATTAATCTTAAATAAATGCTGAATGATATTGAAAAACCTGTACCTGTTCTCTTATTTTAATGTAATATTATTTATCAAACTTTCATCACAAACCTATATAAAATTTCCTTCAACATGTAAGCTGCTAAACAAATATATACTGTATCATATTGCATACATAGTACGTACAGTAAAATATCTGTCGACCAAAAATCTACTTCATGAAACACAGGTAATCTGTTTAATGAAAGATTTGAGCATTCTAAATATGAGATTCAAGATTATAGAATAATTTGTTTTTACTGTACAGGGGGGCGGGGTATTCCATTTACTACATATAACATGAGAGTAAATGAGAATAAATTGGACAATCAAGCAACTGGCTCAGTAACTGTGTGTGTGATGGTGAGTGTGTGTGATGGTGAAAGTGACATGAGTTAATAGGAGTAAGTTATATGGTGATTGTAGGAGAATGATGATGTGTACACTACTGAGAAAGTTTATTTACAGACTTAATAAAATTGTGAGTGTTAAAGAATAATGAAGGAAATTAGTGTACAGGTTATTTGCTGAAACGATTATACTATAATCAAACTGACACAAGGACTACGGTTTATGACATGTTTTTCCTGGACACATGTTTATGATAGTGTCCACTTTATGTAATTATCTATTTTACAGAAGCCTCTTGGTCACAAACTTTTCGGTCGACAGATATTTTACTGTACATGTACTACCGTATATGTAAGCACAGTTTCCTGGAGAGCTGGTATCCCTGCCCTCCCTTACCCTTGCATGATCTATCAGCAAGTCTTTCCCTTCATATTTTGTCACTCATTTTGCCATAACTTATTCATATGAACATTTAACCCTTTTTCAGGCACTTGTTGAAACACTGCTGGCACCTATATTCTAATGAACTTTTAGCAGAGTGTTTTTTATTTTGATGGGATCCCCGGCCCTACACTAAACTTTCAATTCACTGGGAAAGAGAAAATCTAATTTTATGACCTTATCAAAAATCTCTTTAAGACTCACTAAGACTAACCAAGGCAAAGATATTTTAAAGATGATGAAAAATTAACTAATAGAGTTATGTACAGTACTGTTTTGCGGTATATTTGGAAGGTTATAGGAAATTTCAACGCAAATGGCGACAATGAATTCAGACTACCGACTATATGGGACTAAAGACTACTGGGTACCTTAGTGACGGTTGATGGTGGTGGTGGTGGTGGCTGTGGTGGTAGTGGTGATGGTGGTGAGCACGGGGCGGCCGGCTGTAAGAGATAGGGCACCAACCACGTGCATCAGGGACCAATGAGAGTGGGTGAGGAGGAGCAAGAGACAGGGATAGTAACGACTGTACAGTATCAACACCACACTTACGGCTAATGACCCCAAACGCAGTGAACACCCAAACCCCACAACTGTTGACACCCCGCGTTGGTATTCAATGAACGGCACAATTGCAGGAAGCTGATTCGGGGGACAGTCCGAGAATTCAAACTTAGCACAATATAAGTACTGTATGTGTATGAGATATTGTTATGGTCAGACTCTGGATCCAAAAATCACTTCCATGCCAACTTTCAACCCCTGCACTGACCCATCAAAAGATGTCTGTAAATTACTTCCCTTACCTGTCATTAATAGGTTCAGGGTATAGTAGTTATAGCAATGAGAAGCAAAGCAGACGTCCCCAGACTAAATCCACAATGGTATGTCATTGTAAGACTAATAATGTATCAACTTTCATTAAATTATATTGATGGGCCATCATAACTACTGTCTTGCTGTATAAACTCTTGGTGGTACACAAACATCTAGTCAGGTGAGATACACAGGTAAGGCCTCACCAGACCTATGAACACACAAGGCTGTAAGGTCCCCACAGCTCACATGAGGGGCCATCAAGTCCAATTTCAGAACGGTCATTTCTGTTTCATGCTCTCTGATAAATTTAGAATTCAAGATTGACACAATCAAAGTTCTAATTACAGAAATAAGATAAGGTATTTAAGAAATTGTTTTAATATATAAATTATAAATTCAAATCTACAACACCAGAAGATGGCAGAGACTTGTATAAAATGTTCAAGACTCCATCTGTTAGTTTATTAATAACTAGCAAATATTTCCTTCATTCAGACATTAAGTGATTAATTAACATCGTGGAGGATGTTAATAACACCTATACATTACTCAAGAACGTATAAAACAATTTGTTATTCACAGATGCCTTCAACATAATTCCTGGGACAAATCAAATGTACATTATTGATAGTACAGTAAAAATGTTTATCTTAATGTCAGCCATCACTATGGAAGACTCTATGTGTTGCTCTTATCCTGTGTTTAGTGTTTCATTCAATTATCAATTCTGCACCAAGACAATACAGTATCATAGTTGCTGTTATTTTTATTTTATAATTTCTTGATTCCTACATTCCCAACAGTCATCCTCCTAAATGCAGAAAGACTTCACTTAGTCTCCTGACTGTACATCACTGGCCAACAGGCAGCTCCTCACAGAAAACTGTGAGGGCAAACTTTTTCGGAGTGAGAGTTGTGAACTCTTGGAACAATCTACCAGAAAGTGTTGTGACGGCACCGAGTGTGAGCTCTTTCAAGACAAGACTTGACCAACACTGGAGCAGGTTCAGGTACATTCAGGAGCCGGTGCATGCCTAGTACTTGCCAACAGTGCGTGACAGAGACGTGACCGATCGCCCAAGCGGCTAACGAGCCGATCAGTGGTGAAGAGGATAAAAGTAAACGTATAAGACCATCCAGTGGACATCACCAACTGGATGAACAATCAATTATTCAAAAACCAAATACTGTATGAAAAAAATTTGCCCATAAATGACAAACACATCGAGAAGAAGTGCAACAATAACATAAACTAATATGGAAACATTTTCTGCTTCAGGAACAATAAAAGGAATGATCACATTACAGCAGAAGTTTAGTATTAGATGTTATTTGTAATTAGTAAACAATTAGACTTTATAATGTACAAGGAGTTCTCTTTAGGAAGTCAGTTTCAGTACATGAATAATATTTACAGTTTTACCCCATATGGTGGTCACACTTCAGGACCTGCTACTGTACTGGACAACTAAAGGTGCAGACACTCAGGAAGCAAAACTTGAAAGTCTTGTGCAATTGGACTGAGAAAAGTCTCTCCTATCTCTCTTTCTCCACAAGCCTGGACTCTTTGCCTTAAATATGAGTAAGTGGCAACAAACCCTCAAGTCTGGAGGTTTATATAAACACAGCCAAGATCATATTCCTTATCTTCAGAAGCTACTTTCAAAATTTATTCTGAGATTTGTCTCAATTAATATAAAATTATATTAATATTGTACAGGAACAATATTACCTGGTTTATACCATTGTTAGGTCAACAAAATTGCATTATCAAAAGTTTCACATTAGATGGGTCATTAACTGTTACAAATAAACCACCTCTCCTCTAATAATATAAATAATAATAATAATAGTAACTGCGGTAATTATAGCAAGCTAAACATAAACTCGGTGAGTACTATACTATCCATTCACTAGTACAGTATGGGCATATAACCCTTTAAAGGGTATATGTATTATATAAAGCAGGAACTATTACTCCCTAAAGCAGCTATTTAAATATAGTTTTTAATTTTTCAAATTTCTTTAACTCACTAAGCACTGCCACACTAATATGAAGCTTATACATATAGAGTACTGAATGTTAATCCATTGCTAGTGTGTTCTCATTATGTTTGTTTAGTGTGATGTAGAGGACAAGCCCAGATTAAGTTCACCCATCACTAGGTAGGTATTAATATTTCTCTACTTACACACACAGTACAGCTGCTTGACACTGTTCATCACATGTGATTATTATTTAGTTAGTTTATAATAATAATAATAATAATAATAATAATAATAATAATAATAATAATAATAATGCTGTTATATATTTATGAAGGATAAGGTGCTAACTTTCCCTCACCATACCAGAGAGAGAGAGGACTATGGGTTAGTTAGACATTGTTACTGGACACTTACCAACATGATCTCTGGTGCTAAAGCCTTACCCTGTACCTCAGTCACGTCTAACACTCACAACAGACCCCACACCCCAAACCTTGAGCCCCATACACAGATAATAATAGAATCATATTTCTATGTTATAAAACTGAAATTTTTGATACACTATGATATCTACGTAGTTTGAAATATCATTATATCAATCAGTCTTTAAAAAAATTCAGATGGGTTGGTTAGGTTGAGGAAATACTGTATTGTGATTCTATTATTCCCAACATAAGAGCTTCAGTGAGAGAGTCATTAGCAGGATTAACACCTCACCTTAACAACAACATTAGTGCTAAAAAATAGCCTTTTTCTTCCCTTATTAAAAAAAAAAAAAAATTACCATTCAAAGGAAATATAATGGTTATTGGGTTTATAAATATAAATGTGAATATATATGTAACTAAAAGTCATGGATATATTAATGCACTATATAATAAACAATATGAAACATGAATTACAAAAAATACATGACACTATTATTCTGGTTATCTGCAACTAATGCATTTAAAAATATATAAAAGTGTTTTAAAAGTATAAAAGAGAGTTTATGAAAGAGCCAAGGGAAGGAGAAGCATCCACAAACTTTACCACATAAGGGCCACACACACACATACACACCACAGGAACTAAAACTTGTATGGTTGGTTTTTATTATCCACACACACACACATACATGGGAACTCTGTGAACCTAAAGCATGGGGTTTTCCTGTGTCATGAACTTGTAATACTAAAAGTTTTATGGACTCAATAGTTCTTATGTAAGTGCAGGAATGGATGGGTGCTCAAGTGGCAAGTCCAATGTTGCAAGAAACAGTGAAAGGGATGACACTGGGGACTGTTTAAGGGAGGAAGCTTATAACTGAGTAAAGATAAAAAGAACAAGAATGACCCAGCTAAGGTGAATGATAAACTTTGTACTTCATATTTCAGAAGACAGTACAGTACAATACACCCCCCAGGCACCCCAGTTGACTCACATGCCCTGGCCATGATTGCATAACTTCCATAATTCATAAGAAAAATAACTCCACATGACTCCCGTCAAAAAGATGTCATTCTTAACATGCCCTGTTCTATGAAAGTAAGTATTGACATTAATGAAATAAACATACCTTTGCTAACATCAATGTATAAAGTATATATTTCATTAATGATTTATGTCTGAATAGCAAGTTGTGTTGACTTCCTCAGCTAAAAAATACTGGACTAGTTTATAAGAGAATGCAAAAGACAGTGTCAGTAATTATTAGCTTAAGAGAATATTCTACTATGATCTAAGTGAATCTATGGGATCTATTAGAGAAATACCTGTGGCGAGGCTTCCAGCTTGCTGCTAGGCACAAGGACAGAAGGTACACAACGTGAGTTACATTGTACAGTATATTGAAAGAAGTAACACTAAATAAAGTCTACAAACATTATTGTAAAACACAACAAGGGCTTTCAAAATACCTCATCTGAGGAAGTATTGTACAGTGCTTGGTATAACTCTGGAGGTATTTCTCAAGACTGGCTAGGTGTCTGTGGCTTCCAAATGATTGTAGTACTAACATAAATTCTGTAGCATAAGGAAACATGCTGAAGATCTCACATTTCAGCTACTACCAGTGACAAGTTTAAATGGATAAAAAGTACAGGGCACTGTACTGTACCAGCCAATTTTAAAAGCCCTGTATTATACACAAGAAAAATTCTTATATGACAGAAACATGTCAGTAAATCCATAATTACGTTGACCAGAGAGAAAAATGAAACAATATAATTTAGGTGACACAGATTACAGTGATTGAGAGAACACCAGTAAGTGCTTAGTAATGCTTTAAGTGTTGGTGAAATAGACAGAAGCAAGGAATTAGACAGAGCTCTCATGCAACACACACAGTGAACCTTTGACAGCATATTCCATATTCCCAAGATTTTCATTATCAATATGGCTGACAGATCTTTGTCTCATATTGCCAAATGTGCCTCTAGATGTGGTTTGGTCCACACATGGTGAGTAAGGGGGTGTGTGTCCGTGTAGAAGGGTATTGAAGGAGCTGTGGACGTGCGGTGCAATCATAAGTGGGGTAGTGCACGCAGAGTGGGGGTGATGAACATACCTCTTCTTGAAGGTGAACATGTTCTTGAGGGAGGTGCGGATGGATGACTTTTTCTTTCCACGAGGGTCATCTGGATGGGAGGATTCTGTCCAGGTGGGCGTTGACAACTTCTGCTGTCCATCCACATTGTGTACACTGTGAGCAGAGGTGAGTGCATGAGTAGTTAATGGCCTGCTGGTATCACTGGAAATGTTGTGAGTTGGACGAGGGTCATTCAGAGAGGGTTCACTTGCTGCTAGGTCCTCCCAATGCCCTGACTCATGGCTGGGGCTGCTGTGGACTGTCACATCCACCACAGAATGAGCTGGAACTAGTGGTCGAGGTCCATCTTGGGTGACTAGAGTCTGTGCCAGGTGGTGGGTGTGGGATGGAAGTGGCCGTCGCGAGGCAACACTCTCACTGCGAGACCTTATGCGCGGGAACTCATTGCTCGGTGAAGGGGCACTTTCCCTTGATCCACTGCTGGAGCTGGCCGATCCCCGAGGGAGAGATGAAGACCTGGTATCTAAGAATACAGACCTTGGACGACAAGATGGCTGTGTGGCACTACTGTGTGATCGTTGTGGACTTCCTATAGACTGAGAGCAGCTCGGTGAATGGTGTTGTCTCTCTGGGCTGCACCCAAGACTTGTTCTATCAGGGCTATATGTGGGGCTACTGGGGCTGACGGGTGGGCTGCCTATGGAGGAACATGATCTTCGTGGTGAGCGTCCGGGCCTGTTGGGGAACAAGTTAATCAGAATTGTTGAAAACATTCCCATTAGATTTTACATAGAACAAATACAGTATACCCTCGGTCGTCTGAACCTGCCAGCTGGCCTGGCGACTCCATGGCATCAGTTGTTGTTTATCTGCCACCAGTGAGGAGCTCTGAGCAAGTGTCCACAAACCTATTCCGTTTTTTGTAACTTTTAAGCCAAATACTGTTTAAAATGATTCTCTTTCTTCTTTACTGATTCTTAATCTTACTCTCTTATTCTTTCTTCCTCTTACTCTTTCTCCTTCTTCTTCTTGTAATTGTTAATATTTCTTCTCACTCCCACTCCTCCTTACTTTTCTTTTTACTCTTCTTTCTCTTCTTCTCACTCCTACTTACTCTTCTCCTCACTCCTCCTTACTCTTCTGTTTACTTTTCCTTTCTCTTCTTAGTTTTTATGATTCTGAATAAAATATGTGTTTGGTGAAAAAAAGAAGAAACATATTCACCTCTACAGTATAGTCTGTTAGTTATGGAAATGTCACACTTGGCCTCGCCCAGCAACATGAGGTGTGGTTTTGTGATTAGATAATGTGACACTATCCTCTGTGGAAGGAAATTTTAGTCAATATACAGCACTTCATTATTTGTTTTCTAACTGGCCAATCACAAGCCAAGACGAGAGACAGAGGGTGGGGCTGTTTGACATTTCCATAATGAACAGACTACAGTTGACCACCACGGGTACAGGGTGAGCTGTTGATGGTGTCCTCTTTTGCTAAAGATTTTTTTCTTCCATAATTAGTTTGTACAGGTTATGTAAGCAATTTAGCTCTGATCTCTCTCTCTCTCTCTCTCTCTCTCTCTTGCCTGGTAGTACAATAACATTTTTATTCTTAATTCATTGTTAAGTATTTGACATAAGTAAGGTACGTTCATAGGACAAACTGTATGTAGTTCCTGAGTAAACAGAATCGAAAATGATTAAAAAGGGTATTTATTCACGTCTATCCATCCCACCACCACTAGTGTTGGACAGATACAGGATGAGATTGTAATTAGAATCAAAAGCAACATCTAAGTCCCAAGGTTATTGGATCTGTGTCTTTGATCTGTACAGAGTTTCACTCTGGGGTCGTCTGAAAACTAGTGTGTTAAATGGTGAGTAGTTTCTCTACACTTGTACTGGATTTTAATAGCTTGGACTTTCGGCTAGTCCAGGACCTCCCTCCCCTCCCTTCCCCCCAATTTGTCTGGACGACCTAGGGTTCACTGTAATTTTTTTTATATACAGTAGAGTAAAAATAAATTATATTATGAATATTATACTACATAAGACATCAGTTAACCAGTGAATATATCTGAATGACTTTTATATTTATAAGAAAGACCCTAACCTAAACTGAATGGTGATAAAAACATTTAAGAAAGGCAAAAATAGTCAAATTTTCTTGCCTTTTGGAAAGATATGCAGAAGTATTACTGGACCTGTGATGGGCTGAAGGAGGTGGTGGAGGGGGAGGGTGGTGGTGTGAAGAGCCGGGCATGGGTCCATGAGGGGAGAGTTGGGCATGAACTAGCTGGAAGGAATGCTCCATGGAGTCATTAAGCCGTGCCAGGAAGTCCCTCAGACGGTCGAGACACGAGTGTAAGTGCTGGTAGTCCGGGTGTTGGGAGTCTGTGTACTTCAACAGCTGCTTCATCAGGAGGATGTATCGAGGTACACGCTGGACAGGGGTCAATAGGAATGCCCCGAGGTCTAGCCCTCCACACGCTGGCTGCTCTAAGCATCCCTGAAATTTTGTGATAATATAATATTTTTGATGATTTTCACTTGGATAAAATGTAAACTTTCATTTAAGATGCTGTTAACTGTCAGCTGTGAGAAACTAGCCGGAGGAAGAGCACAATGGCTGACCACTTTACACTGTACAGTATCACCAGTACAGTACAGTGTTGTCATTATCTGGTTCTTAGTGAGAGGCAAAACTCAATAAATACAATCAAAGTAGCTACCGGTAATTGTTTTGTTCATAAAGATCAAGCTTTTACGTATATCTTTACAGTTACAATTGATGACTTTTAACTTAAGAATTGTGAAATAAGCAAAGAATTGTATCAAAATACTGCAATTGATTGGAGAGAAGATAAAAAAAATAAAATATACAGTAATGATAACCAATTAAAATGTTGTTTGTGAATATAAATGAAAAGTTAGCAGAGAACCTCACAGCAGAGGCTAAGGAAACAAACTGGAGATACAATATTAGACTTAGAAAATTTATGGGCTATGTAGATGTAATTAAGAAATACATTGGCCAGTGGGTGAGAGTGATGACTACAGTACAGGAGGGGGTGAAGAACAGGGAGCAAAGTAATATGTGTACACTGGGGTAAACTATATTACTGTATAATAAAGAAATGCAGTAATGGGTAAACATCATGGTGTAGGGGAGCTTCACATACCATCATCCTAATCTAATGTATGAGAAGTAGCACATAACTGCCTGTAGAAATCCTTAAACCTCTCTTGTACAAACTCATTCAGTTACTAACCTTGATAAACTTAGTGAAGGGCTGAGATGTACGACACAGTTTGTGGAACGTTTTGAGCACCTCCGGGAAGTCATTGACGTAGGCAGTGTAGAGACGGAGGACGTCTGTGTGTCGAGGATCGGTGAATCGAGAGACTATATCGCCCACCAATGGCTGCCACTTCCAGGAGGCAAGACGCTCCCTCAACTGATGCTGGAGTAGGCAGTGCTTGTCGTACAGCTGGTAAACCTCCTCAGGGAACAGGGTGCTGGGGGAGGGGGAACATAAGAAGTCTGTTTCCCTGATGAATCTCTAACATGAGTATAATGAACAACTTGATTTTATCCTGGAGGTCTTCTGGTTCTCCCTCTACATGGTACATGGTATTATATCTAACTTGCTAAGACTAAGTTAATGCCTCTTGGGTATCTTCATAACATCGACTGTAACTGGCAACTGTAACATGAATTAGATTACCTGAAGATTCTCCTCCCTCAGCCAGCTTATTTCACCTTAAGGTTAATTACACTAATGCTATTTGGGGGGTTATGTTAGGTTAAGTTACCATTAGGGTGGTGAATCTTCAGGTAAAATAAGCTGGGGGGGAGGAGGCATGAACCTTCAGGTGTCCCCAAGAATCATACTAACGTTATATCTTTGTGAGACAGTATCCCTGCCTTCTTGAGTGGGTCAGCAAAGGTGTCCTGGATAGTCCACAGTGTCTTGCAGTATTTCTTCTCTGTGTCCAGCAACTCCCGAGCCACGCGGTACCGCTGGGCCTCTCGTGGGTCACGGGGGTCAGTCAGGAGGCTACGGCCACGGGTCACCACCATTGTGTATGGGTCAGTGCTCTCTCTTGCTGTATAAATATATGGCAAAGAATATTTACATTGTGATACAGTACTTGTATACATATGCTAACAAGTACAAATACCAAAACTATATACGGAACAAACCAGTACTGTACAGTATACACATTTCTGAAAATCTCTTGTCATAATATTGCCAAACAAACTATTAAATATAGTTGCGGTTCAGCAGCTGACCCTATTATAAGTACGTATTCCAAACTAAAAAATTTATGAAGTTCTACAAATTGATTCACACAGTTTTACTAGACCTTTTGGTCGTGGAAGGTTTCCCTGAGGTAAATAAAATCATCCAGCAGTAGCCAGAATAAAAAGCTAAAGTGCGGGAATTGGATTGAAAGGGTTAATGAAAGCTGATGATGAAAGGAAGTACTGTACAGTATTGTGCCACGAGGCTTAGTTCACCAGAACCTGCCAATAACTAGGGAGTGTAGTGGTAATGAGAAGAAGCCTTTTGTGTAAACATCGGCTCACCGTGGTCATGAGAGCGGCGTCTGTGGCGGTGTTTAGCATCTCGGGACTGATCAGAACCATCAGAGTCTGACCGGGTGTGTGAGCGGTCGTGAGTGACTAATCGGTTGTGATGGTGGTTGTGTGAGTGGTGGTGGTCGTGAGCAGGAGGTGCGTTATGGGCTGTGCGTAGTTCAATACCACACTGTTGACTGAGGGAGGTGCTGAGGCTGATGGTTTTGTTGGCAGCAATGGTGAGTGATGAATCCGAGTCATACACCAGACCCAGGTCTTCACTGTCACCACCTACAGTAGCGCTCACACCTGACAACACCAGGAAAGGTTCTTAAAAATATGTTGGAGAAGTTCGGGAAATAAACACCACATCAGTCTCAGTTAGGTTACGTAGGGAAACAGGAGCAAATGTTATAGATACCAAATTCAATACTATACTGTATTATAATGATATGAAAGAGGTTGTAAATATACTGTACTCTTCTCTTATACAGCAGGAAGATATCCTTGGGAGAGATATTGGTAAATATAAACAAATACAATATACAGATACAGTATGAAGTAGAGTAACATTCTGGGGGGATTTTATTGCAGCTGACCAACAGAAACTGTTCTCCAAACCCAGCATAATGCTTGCCTCTCACCGCTGCATCCCAAGTATGATCTCAGGTCAGATGTGAAAAGGCTGTTGTCCAGTAAGACACCATTGAACATGGCACGTTTTCTCCAGGCACTCCAGTTCCCTCCTACACTAACAGTGGACCCTTGAGGGATGGCCCTTACTCTACTTCTAGGTACACCAGGTAGACATGGCTGATAAGAGCTACGTAGAAATATATCTATATAATAATAAATACCTGCCACAGTATTCCATATGAGCTTAAGTAATATTACCTCTATAGAGAAAACTTTTATCAATACTATATATAAAAGTTTAGGGCACAAGCAGCATGTTCCCCTTAACACCTTGAGGCAACAATGTTCTACAGTTGATGTAGCAGATAAACATGTACAGTATACACTACCTAGACATATGTATATCATAGAAACATTTGAACTGTCATTAAATAGCCCTTCTTACTCTGTCTATTGTGTGCAGAGTCAGTGTGAGGCGGGACAGCATGGGAGGAGGAGACTGGGTGGGCATGGGACCTTAGGCCGGCCACATAGTCGTACACAGACGGAGGCACCAGGAGTGACGGCTGCTCGGGGAGGGAGTCCTGCAACCACAACAACATGTAAAGATATCAGTCATGTCAGTAATACAAGACTTAAAATATTTACAACTTCACACATAAACTTTACTTAAGGTTCAAAATAAAAAAAAGAGAAAGAAATAAGAATGATACCCACTTAAATGAATACAGTAATCACACAACTCGACACTGATATTCACACTAGAAATTCTTAGTAAAATATATCAAAAGACTGAAATAAACAAGTCTTCATACCTAATCACTACCATACTTCTCAATATGTAGAAATAAATATGTGTGGTAACAGTGTGGAATGCTTCAGCCACATGTGTATAAGTAGTCCAACAGATGAACCTTTACCGTGTCAATATATTTATTGGTACTTGTTTTCTTCCTCTTTAAACAATAGAAATTACCATCAAGAACACCAGAACTCAGTTTAAACGTAGTAGATGAGGTACGTGTGTGTTTCCTTGGAGTGGTTGAGAGGAATGCATCTCACTTGGTATGAGGTCCTGTGATTGGTGGGTGTGGGTGAGGGTGTAAAGTGCACTCACCTGGTCTGAGGCTCTGTGATTGGTGGGTGTGGGTGAGGGTGTAAAGTGCACTCACCTGGTCTGAGGCTCTGTGATTGGTGGGTGTGGGTGAGGGTGTGTGGTCTGTGGTGAAGGCCTGGTGGGCGCGCTCCAGCAGTAATGCCACACCAGAATCGTTGCTGTGGCTGCCCGAGCCTGAGCGACCAGGTGCTGTGGCTACGCCCTCTGTTGTGGAATTGCTGCGACCTTCCAACTTTGACCTATGGCAATGGAGAGGTGATTATTATAACTTAGGGCAGGAAATGTTGTTCAGCTTAGGGCATGATGAGGTCAACAGTACATGGGTACAGTATGATAGGGTCAATAATATATGCATGAGTAAATTATACCGTTAATATAATGAATACTGTACTGGATCACATCAAGAAACACCAAAAATCAGAGGCCAATACAGTTAACAAACAAGACCCCTTCAATAGAACTTCTCTAAATGTTATTTATTTTTTCATTCTTTTGTAACTGGCTAACACATGATTCACAGTTTCATTATTTAACTCATTGAATCAGAAAACCATAGGCGACGAGTAACAAGCTTTAGAAACGTAATTAAAATATTTAAAATGTCATTTGGATAAGTAATTATACAGATATCAAATTGCCGATAACAGATCCTTAATTAGCATGTCCAAGAGTACAGGTATTGGAGATTGGTGTCCTGTACTGTACATCAACAACCAGCTATGGCTTTGTTGATAATGTAAGGAGGACCTCATGATTACGTATATTCAGAAAGTATTACAAATTCTATAATCTCTACAAAGAATTTAATGTTTACTGTATGTTACAAGAAATTATGTAGTTTTATAAACACACAATTTGCTCGCTTATACCAGTTGATGCATCTTGCTGAAGGTAAAAGTGGGTTCCATTGGTCTGCGGTCCCTTGAAGAGTATATTAAAAACACGGAGACAACATGACCAGGACAACACTACTGCCTTTCACTTTCCAGCTGTAAGATCATGGACCCATTCTGCAGCTGGTCACCCAGGGCACGTCACCCAATAGCTGGCCACAGGACTTAAACAGATAACTAAAAGGTCAGGAAGTGAGAGCAGTACCCACACACCCACCGCACCCCTTCATCTCACTGCCAGACATATGAATAATTTAATATCCTTCTGTGTACAAGAGGAGTGATTAGACCATTAACATAACAAAGGATTAATTGCCTATAAAATATCCATAATTTAGTACGTACTCTTAATCTTGTCCCATTGACTGCCTTTATTGGTATACAGTACTGTATTTTTATCCTGATGGCTTCTTGCTGGTGAATCACCACTACTACTACCACCATCACTACCACCACCACTACTACTACTACTAAGGTACTATCACCACCACTACTACCCCCACCATCACCACCACTATTACCACCCCCCCCCCCCCCACCACCACCAGGCCAGCAGGTGTCTCGTGTGTGTGTGGTGTCTGTGGTCAGCAGGAGGACTACCACAACATCTGCTTCCTGTCTCCTCTTACACCTTTGTCTGCGTCTTAATTTCCTTCCTATTTTAGTTGTGTTTTGTTGAAGGACATCAACAGGTCGACCCACCACACTGATCCTCGATGACTCACTCCCTCACTGACCGAGAAAAGACGATTCTCACAGCGGCCTGACGGAAGTTAAATAACACTCTACCAATTAATTTATATATTGAAATTGGAACAGTATATTTAGCCAGAATAATAGATGAAGTGTTAACAAGAACAATATTGACGACTAAATCCGATCACTTAAAGATTAACCACCCCAACTTGTTTCAGCTTAAAATTAACCACCCTAACACTAACTTAACTTAACCTATCCTGCAGATTAGCCACCCCAGCTTAAGATTAAACTGCCTAATGTTGACCTAATTGAACCCCATCAAGTCGAGTTAGGGGTGCTCAATCATGGGGTATAATAAGCTGGGGCCTAACCTTCAGGTGATTTACTAAACCTTATGAGTGCTGCAATAACAATTTCTATCACGTTATCTTCAGGACAAGTACAAAGAGGCTGCAGCAGATTACCACTATTACTGATTATGTTATATGTGTGGGTGAGTGGCTGACTACACACTGCAGACATTATACACTAGTGATGTGTTGATAATTCAGGATGTGTAGTTTTTGTAGGTAAATAATGAATAGTTTAATTAGAGTCTGCTACAGTAAGTTAGGTGAGGTTAGGTTAGGTTCTAGGCTTTGTTAGGTTAGGGTAGTGGACTCTGTAGTTGGGTGAGCAAATGTGAATGTTAAATTTGACAAGGGAAGCACAAATAGAGGTAAATCTATACCTGGTGTGGATGGAGATGACGCCAGCCTGGGAAAGGTCGGACACCAGTAATCTTCGTTCGTCCAACAGCTGTTTGATGGAGGTCTGTATCGTCTCTTGGCGCTCACTCACCGACGACACCTCCTTCCTGTGTGTACACCAGAGACATGAGTAAGGGTTATAATAGGCCTCTCACACTGTCTTTAAATGGTCCCTCAGACTTGTCACATGGGCCCCCTCACACTTATCAAATGGACCCCCACACTGTTGTTAAATGGACTCCCACACTGTTGTTAAATGGCCCCCACACACTCATCAAATGGCCCCCACACACTCATCAAATGGCCCCCACACACTCATCAAATGGCCCCCACACACTCATCAAATGGCCCCCACACACTCATCAAATGGCCCCCACACACTCATCAAATGGCCCCCAAATCACCTTGGTAAAATACTAGACACACCAAAGCTGAAAAAATGGTCAAATTATGTCTTAATTCTATCAATGTTTAGAACCAGGTATTTTGTCTATTACATTCTGTCCCCAATACTCGGATTATACACCAAGTGGTTTTCCTACAGTTCACAAACATCTAACCTAACCTAACCTAACCTACCCTACCCTACCCTAACCTAACCTAACCTAAAGTGATCTATCTAACCTAAGTTAACCTAAACTAATCTTACCTAACGAGTAAAGCTAATTGAACCTAACTTCATCTAACTGAAGCTAAAGTAACTGAACCTAATCTATTTTAAGCTAACCTAACTAAAGCTAAACTCACCTAACCTAACCTAACCTAACCTAACCTGTTAAAAATCACCTGTTATAGTGTCACACTTTGTTGATATCACCTCAAGGTCGAGTATTGTACGCACCTCTTCCTAACTTGACACTTCATCCTAGCACTATTATCATGCTTCGTAACACCTGCTAACACCACCTGAGCACCTAACACCTGCTAACATCACTCGAACACCTGCCAACAACACCCCCTAACACCTTCCAACACCTCCTAACACCTTCCAACACCCCCTAACACCTTCCAACACCTCCTAACACCTTCCAACACCCCCTAACACCTTCCAACACCTCCTAACACCTTCCAACACCCCCCTAACACCTTCCAACACCTCCTAACACCTTCTAACACCCCTAACACCTTCCAACACCTCCTAACACCTTCCAACGCCCCCTAACACCCTCCAACACCTCCTAACACCTTCCAACGCCCCCTAACACCTTCCAACACCCCCTAACACCTTCCAACACCTCCTAACACCTTCCAACACCCCCTAACACCCTCCAACGCCCCCTAACACCTGTCAACAACCAGGGTACCTACTGAAGCGAGGTGATATCAGCCTTGAGTGAGAGCACCAACTTAAGGACCTCGGCTGTGTTGTCGTCACATCTCTGGCGAGCGTCCTGCACCTCCCTAGACAAGCTGGGGTCGTCTACCACAGTGCTCAGCCTCGTCACCGCCTCCGTCAACGTCCCCTTCATCCCCACCACCGCCTCCTGCAGCTGTATACACGAGGAGGTGGTGTGGTTAATGTTGGTGAGTTGTGTGTGGTGGTGAATGGTGTGTAATGGTGGTTAGTTGTGGTGAATGGTGTAAGATGGTGAATTGTGGTGAATGGTGTGGGGTGGTGGGAGTAAGCTGTGGTAAATGTTGATTAGTTGTGGTAAATGGTGGCTAGTCGTGGTAACCAAAATGAATCAATTATGATGGGTGGCAATTATAATAAGGTCAATTACAGCAGGGGTCAATAATTATAGTAGGGGTCAGCATCAGTGGCCAATTAATTATAGGGGGGATTAATTACAGAGAAGGACAAATCTATACAGAGAGAGAGAGAGAGAGAGAGAGAGAGAGAGAGAGAGAGAGAGAGAGAGGAAATACAAAGGAATATTCTAAATACATTGGAACTACTGACTTGGCTTTGTGGGACTTATGGCCGCCTCTGCAACTGCTGCTGGCTACTAAATAAACTCGTATCGACAGGTCATTGAAGGTCACGGGGTAGTTACAATCAAAGAATTAATACCTTTTACGAAGAATGTGTTACTGCAACGTGTTGAGGTCAATTTCCCGTTTGACAGTTTAATATTGGACTAAATTTTTCCTTCATAATAATAAAGTTGGATACGATGTCACATTAGGATCAGTCTTGATATCCAGTGATGTCACATTAGGACCAGTCTTGATATCCAGTGAGGTTAGGTGACGAGATTGGTTAGGTTAGGTTAGGTTTTGGGGAAGAGGTTAGGTTAGTTTTAGGGTATAATAGGTAAAGTTGGGTTAGGTTAGGTTATATTGGGTAAGTTTGGGTTAGGTTAGGTTATATTGGGTAAGGTAGTGTTAGGTTAGGTTTAGGAAAATAATAGAAAGGTCAGGACAGGTCAGGTTAGGTTGGGTTGATAACTATCCGGCAAACAGACTATGAAAGGCGTGAAGACACAAGATCACTCCCTGAAGCACACTGTCAACTCCACTCTACAGTACAAGTCGCTGATAAACTGATAAAGACATAATCAAGCTGCAAGACGATAGATAAGGCCAGTAAATAATGACCAATGAGTAAAGTATGATAGATCTTGATAAGGACTAACTATTAAAAAAGAAAACTATGTAAATATATCCAAAGAAAACGTCAATTCATGTTATCTGTTGACAATATGGAAGGGAGACTTAACAATCATTAACCTCTACCAACAGATAATGAGTCACGGATTGTTATTCTCTCACCTTCCTCTTGATCATGTGTGTTTGTGTTTGTTTTATGTACTGTACGTTAGTAGGTCCTGTACTGTACGTTAGTAGGTCCTGTACTGTACTTACCTCCGATATCTGCGTCAGTAGTTCGGGTTGTGACGTCATCTCCGCTGTGGAAGAAAAAACAACAGATTTTATGAACTGTCACATTGACTTTATAAAGGACTATGATATTATAAAGATGTAATAATTTATGAATAATACCCTTATATGAAGCTGTATTAAATGATGATAATGTTTCTATATGAAGATTCAATAAATAATGACTAATACACCACACACGACCATCTCAGTGACACCATAGTTTATCAATTTATTCATAGTTTTTTTTCCTTCTACATATAAACAAACAATTCTTTTTAATATATATCTATATTTAAATTCTTGTTAGTGTGTTAAGATGTGTAGTGGTTGTGTGTTAATTAGGTATTATGTAACGACGGTAGAAGTAGCAATATGTTAAGTGATGCGTTATGGTGGTTATGGTAATGGTATGTGTGTGTGACGTAGTATGTAGTGGTGGTTATGGTAATGGTGTGTGTGTGTGTGACGTAGTATGTAGTGGTGATTGTAGTACAGTAGTAAGTATATAAAGCGATGCGTAGTGGTGGTGGTGGTAACTGGGGTAATGTCAATAGCGTGTGGTTGTTTGTGTAGTGGTGGTAGTGTGTGGTTGTGTGTGGATTGGTGGTTGTGTGGTGGTAGTAAGGGGGGGAGGGGGGGGAGGGGTTGGATGCCCCGGAGAAAAGCAGATGTAGGAGTAAGAGGAGAGAGGGGAGGAAGGTGAGGGACACTGACCTCCACACACGTTGCTGAGTCGCAGTTTGAGCTCCCCTCCCTCCCTCCCTCCCCCCCTCTCTCTCTCTCTCCCTCTCTCTATTACATCCCCTCCTAATCTTCTACTATATCGACCTCTCCCCCTGTGTCTATCCTTTCTATCTCTCTCTCTTTGTCTCTATCCTCTCTCTGTCCCCTTTGTAGATTAAAATGGCGTAACAAGAAACAAAAGACACGCAAACAAGTAAATGAACAGAAGGAAGAGAGAGAGAGAGAGAGAGAGCAGGACACCTGACACTCACCTTACAGGTAGGCAGCATATGTACGGGCCTTCCTCTCCGGCTTCCTCCTTCCACCTCTACCCTAACCTCCCCCCACCCCCTCCCATCCTTCCCCTCTCCATCCCTATCCTTCCCTTCTTCCTGACCTTACTCCTTTCCTCTCCCTTTTTCATCCATCTATCCATCCATTCCCTTTCCTCCCTTTTATTCGTCTCATCAGGTATTAAAGTTATCATTATTATTCTACTTCTTCCTCCTATTCTTCTTGACATCATTATCATCATTACAGTATTAGTGTTTTCCTAGTCAATTATATTTTCGTCACAGGTTGAACAAGAAAGTGTGTGTGTGTGTGTGTGTGTGCTTTCTGCCTGTCACACACGTACACACACACTCTTTTAGACTAACATTTCTCTGGTCCGTCACACACACAAAAAAACATTAATTCAATTTTCTCTCTTTTTTTCATATCTCTTCGTTTTTCTTTCCATTTTTTTTACCACATTCGAGAAATAAAAATACTGGAAGGTGAACGGCCTGCTGGTTGGTGGTCATCTTCCGCTAAATAACGTATATTATTATTATTTCAACAACCGGAAACTATTTAGCAGACTTCAACTACTGTACGTGCTCTTTCACCTCTATAATTATACCCCCATCTTCTGTGTCATTGCACCGTTTTCTGTGACTCAATTATTCCATATTTTCTGTGATGAAGCTTTTTCTATAATTATATTCTACTCCTATTTTCTGTGATGACATTTCGTTTTTAATGGTTGTAATTTTATCATTATGTCTATTTTTCCCACAGTTAGAATGTGTTTTTTTTTTTCCCTTTCTAATCATGGAAGATATATATTACAGTGTGACTTGCATATACCAGATACGTTCACTTAGCACCATTCACAGCTAATATTTAACCTATATAGTCTTTCCCAGCTTATTTCACCTGGTTACGATGGTTAGATTAAATTAGCTTTGGTTAGGTTAGCTTTGGTTAGGTTAGCTTTGATTAGGTTAGAATTGATTTGGTTATAATTAAATTAGTTTACGTTTATCTTAAGGTTTTTCAAGACTTCCGAATAATATTGTAAATTAATTAGCGAGTTTATTCGTGGTTGTTTTCTTAGCACTGGCCAAACTACGTCAAGTACACGATCTGGTTCTCGCGACACCGACCAGCCAATGTGAATAGCAGAAAGAGGAAGTCCGTATGTTTTTCCTTCATTCCACTAGACTGACTCCGAAGAAAACGGAACCGGAGAAACACAATGTCAATAACCTGTTGACATTGATTCTTAAACGCTGTACGAGTTTCTGAGAGAATATATCTGTGTATCTTAGTATAAGTGTGACAGTTATAATGTATTCTTACAGATTCAGTTAAAAGAATAATTTAAAGTAAGAATATTTTACGTCTCAAGGGGATAAATTAACGTAAGAATCTTCCTGACGTAATTTAAGTGAGACAGTTAAACCTATGCCTCAGTAAAGGAGAAGGGGACATTACCAGGTTACTTAAGAATCTTAGAAAATCCCAAGTTCGATGACTCTAAACTGCCTGGGTCACGAGTCCCCTTGAAGACAATGCTGACAGGGTGTGGTGTCTCGTCATTTTCAGTGAGAACCGACTCTCACGGCCCAGGAAGATAGATTCACTTGGATGTTTTTTTCGGATAATTTGAAGATTGCCCCCCACCTCTCCCCCCCAGGCTTAATTAATCTTATGTTTAACCACCCTAACGTTAACCTAACCTATACTAACTAAATATCAACTAGTTTATCCTAACCTAATATAAGCTAACCTAGCCTGATATAATCTCACCTAACCTAACATAACCTACCATAGACCCAACATAGACTGTTAAGTGTAGCCATTTGCTGTTAAAATATTATCACTGCACTTCAACAGCCAAGGTCTTGAAACGGCTGTCAGTTTCTCTCTTGCTTTCAGACAGTTGACAGGTTACAATATGACAGTTCTACAGTATATGACAATGACAGTTCTATATGACGCTGACAGTTCTATATGGCGCTGTCAGTTCTATATGACAATGGAAGTTTTTCTGACAGGAAGACAAGAATGAATGAGGCAGGTGAGAGAAAGAGAGATAATGAGTCATACTGAGGTGTTTATACCTGTTTCACACATCATTATCCCCTATAATTAGTGAAATAAATGTGACTCTCTCTCTCTCTCTCTCTCTCTCTCTCTCTCTCTCTCTCTCTCTCCGGAGGGTCTAATCTTCAGGAGACAGGTAAGATCAACTACAGACCAATATTAATAATTTACCGTGTTCATTTTACATCAACAAACACACACAAAAAAAATAAATAAAGAGCTTGTAAATTTTGTAAGACCAAATAACTCGTTAGGGGCGGTGCGGATACAGTGCACTGAGGAAGCAATATGGACGACACTACTCTCAATTGTCTTTATACACATACACACTATACACAAAAGACAAGGTTAGGTTAGGTTAGGTTAGGTCAGGTCAGGTCAGGTTAGGTTAGGTCAGGTCAGGTTAGGTTAGGTTAGGTAAGACGAGCAGGTTAGGTGGGTAGTGACGTCATGATGTAAACAGTGTGACGTCACGGACCATAAACCAGACGTCATTCCCCGCCAGTGTTTTGCGGGTTGGTCACCGACGTGTACCTCCTTATATTAATTTTTTGTGTGTGGTTTTCTTGTCGGTTGTTTCAATTGACCTCCAGTGACCTTTTCGTTGGGTGGAAATGCACGCAGCTGTGGCCACTAGACGCCATTTCAACGTAAAATCGACGCTGATATAAAGTTCTATTTTAATTCGATTAAATATTGAAATATAGTTGTTTTCCAGATCATTGTCACTTACTTTCCCCAGATCCCCTGACCACCCACCTCTCTCTCTGATGTAACTACAAACATTACCTAACACAGTAAATTAACAGTGTAGGAAAATATCTCATATCTTTAACTAAAAATATCTCAACTATAATAATAACAATAATAATATAGTAGTAATAATAATAATAATAAACAAGGTCACGTCTGAAAACACCAACAGTACCAACTAAAGAGAATCTGGAGGGGTCCCTGAATACCCTGTGAACTCCACCTCATACACCCCTCACTGTAAAAGGAATGTGAACCTATACTAACCAGGTGCAACACTAAAAACACCTTCACATCTGCTACATCTAACACCATTAAATCCCATAAACTTCAGCGGATCCTTTAAAACAACAATAAGCTTCATACACAATAACAAAATAAAAGAGCATCCGGATTTTTTTAAACACCATAAGCCGTAGTGGATCCTCTATAGGCGAGATAAATCCCTCTGAATGATCACTTGAGACTAAAGAGCATTACGAGTGGGATGTACCGGGTTTGTGTCCGGAATTTATGGTGATTCGTGATAGTAGTGGTAATAGGGTGATACTATTAGTGGTGTGGTAATTGTAATAGTAATAGTGGAGTGTACTTATAGTGGTGGTAGTAGCGGTGGTATGTAACGCCTAGTAGTGGTAGTGGTGGTGGTAGCCGGCCTCGTGTCTTCTCCCAGGATGGTTTACGACAGTCATCCCCCCGACGGCAAAATATGATAATCTAACCAACTTAACTTGATAACTGTTATGTTAGTTTATGTTCTGGTGTTCTTCATAGACAAAGTGTTATATTGGTTAATGTTCTGACTTGTAATGTCCCGTTATTACACACACACACAAACAAACTCCAACACTTTTATAGACTTAAATTATAAACAAAACTAATACAGTCCACCTTGTTATGTATATATGTATGTTTATGTATGTATGTATATATATCTCTCTACATAATGCTCCTTATAAGCGAGTCTCAAGGCCACCACACAGATTCTGGTACCTGGCCGTAAACATCACCTCTGCCCACTAATTTTTTCCTTGCATTTGTTCCTGTGAAAACTGCTGGGTAATGCTTTCCTATTCGTCTAATACAGGATAATGTAAATATAATAGCCAGGTTTTTTAACACAGAATCAATAAAAATATGGTCATTGTTTTTTCGATGATTAAACAGTTCAAAGATGGGAATTTCATGGTTGAGGAGTGCTTAATAAACTAATTCAAGTACGATATACAGTTTATTAACCTAATCTAACCTCATGTTCTTAATTAATTCAAGTACGATATACAGTTCATTAACCATAACTAAAATTAACCTAACCTAACGCTAACTTTCCCGGTCGATTCTCAAAAAAAAAAAAATAACCAACTACGATTAAAATACGCCTTTTAAAGCATTATGGTACAGAAATGGTACAAAAATAAGGTATTTGATGCAATATGGTACGTAAATATGAAGGTAATAGGTACAGAAAGGTACAATAACAATCATGGTACAATTTCTGGTACCTAATGCAGTTTATGGTAGTGTAATGATATTATTGTGTGTGTGTGTGTGTATTTTGTGTGTATGTGTGTATTGTGTATGTGTGTGTATGTGTGTTTTATGACAGCTGTTATCTAGATGTTTTTACTGTTTATATTTTCAATTTGTATTATGTACGAACACAGTCTATCGATTCTTACACTATCAGTTCAGTTACAGTCTGTCAGATATTACAGTTTGTCAGTTCTTCCAGGCTATTGATTCTTATACAGTCTACAGTCAGTCGATTCTTAGTCTATCAGTCCAGTTCTTACAGTCTGTCAGTCCAGTTCTTACAGTCAATGAGTTCCTGGACTTTATGAATTCCTCCTTTTTTTCTAAGGTGTGGTAAGGTAGGGTATGCAGGCCACCCTCTCACCCACCCCACCCTCCGCCTTAAGCAAGATCCACTTCAGCAGCAACAAGTATGTAGTGCTGGTGTTGCATCCTGTATACCGGCTGACTGGCTGGTTCATGACGGCGTCCACACTGGGAAAACACACTCTGGAATCTAGTGCCCTCAGAACCCCACCACAATCTTCTCCTTTAACCCCTACTTTGTGAACTTTATATTGAATATCTAGTCTGTTTGAACCTCTGTCTTTAAGCGTCTGTGTCGAGGAAATAATTATATTGTTATGTATAAAATTGATAAGGTTTAAAAGGTGAGTAATAAAACTGGTGGGTTATGTTGGTAGTATTTGGATCACACACCTCGCGTTCCGCTAGTATCGCCCCCAGTTCATTTCTGTAATACTCCTATAAAAGCGAAACAATTCATTGGTGGTTCTCAGATATTATAGTTGATACGGTATAACGTTATTTAGTGTTGTTTTGTTATTGATGTTGTTGTAAGATAGTGAATACGGGTTCAAATTGGGGATCTTTTTAATATAACGTTTTGAGACGTGTACACAAGTGACCTACAAGAAGCTTGGCTCTCCCTTCTCCTTTACCTCCTGTTCTGCCTCCCACCTGTCTCTTGTTATCGTCATACAAGCTCTCCTATACACTACATAATGGCATAAATTTAACACACAACAATCGAGATCACCTTCCCTGGCGCAGACCAAACAAAACTGGACGAAAAATGTGGACAGCACGAAGATGTGACTTTAACGCTGGGCTGGGCATTCTGGAGGCGTGTGGCAGCTGGAGGCAGCCAGCCGTGTCCGAGGTGTATCCGCTCCTCGTCTACTGTTGTTGTCTAGGGGTGTATGCAAGACTCCACCTGCTTTACACATTATATCACTGACAAGTAAATGGCACATGACAGACACTCGGTATATGATACTCTGAAGTGAGCTTGTGTTAGTAAGCAATACCCCGCTCATTGTATCAGACTGACAAACAAATGAAGAACTGAATACACAGATGCACAACCTTTGTCCAGAATACAAGTTATCTAAGAAAGAGAACAACTATGTAATGACTCTCTGAAAATCTCCACCATCGGTTTTGATTGTCTTCATGTCCGACACGATAAGAAGTTAACTTTTTTCTTAATAAATATAGAATGAGAATGGTTATACTGTGCCCAGGGTCGACAGAAATTAATACCTGAAATACACACTGCAATGTTGATTAGCCAGGTAACATGGGGACGCTGTGAGGGCAACACGCGGCGAGTCGTCTCTCGATCGCAAACGATAAAAGTGTGAGAGAAAGAATGTGCCGCATATCTTCCAGCACCAGGGAAGAAAAGGTAATCCCAGTCACAATTAACATAAGAGATCTGTCAACTTTTCCTTCAATACAAGGAAAAAGAAGGAAAACAAACATTGAAGTTTCAACACAACACTGTTCATGACCCAATGAAATCGAAATAACACTGAAAAAAAAGTAGTTTCGTCTCCCACGACAACACAGCACGCATCCCTGCCTCCAGAGAATGGCCTGTAAACCCACCCGTCTGTTAAATTCTCGCTTCTAACACTCTTTCCCGTTTCATCTACACCACAACCGAAAAAAATCCCTAACATAGATAATTCCTGGTCGAGACATACGTTAGAGATTATGGCGGTGGCTCAGAGGACACACGGAATATTTTTTTTTTTAGCCTGTATATGCAAATGAGGCGCTTATACTCACTTATTTACCCTCTATGTCACTTGCCAACTCACACAAGCCGGTGGGGCAGTTCTCTGTTCCACTCTGTTAGCAAGCAGTGCGCACGTACAGGCTCTTGAATGTACCCAAACATGTCCCAGTGCAGGTCAAGTCTAGTCTTAAAAGGGGATTACATTTGGTGGCGCTCTCATAATACAACAATCTCGTCCATTATTCCACTACGCCGCGATCCCTGTCTCAGAGATTCTCACAGCTGATTAGGAGTTCAAAGTATGCAAGAGACAAGTGTGTGTTGAGGAGTGTTTATAAAATTATTTCTAGGAGGCAAAAAATCAGCGCCATGCCAACCCAAGAGAAGCAATGGCGACCCTCTCACATTAGTTCAGGGGGTCACCGTCGACTACACACACACACACACACACGAGGCTCCTAAAACAGCATCGTGTCAACTTTCAACTCCTGATCTAAGTCTTCAGTCACAAAGGTCAGAACTAAATATACGTCTCCCGTCAACTAGCGCCCTGAAACTAACACGAAACTCACACTTTAGATTCTACCTTAACTGCTGACGTTCTTAGTGTGAAATTAATATAAATAATCCCTTGGAAAAAATACAATGTCGTAATTTCGTCTGTTGTTAAGTAGTGTTAGTGTGATCTTGATGCTATTTTGAGTACGATGACTCAGTAACCCCTTGAGTACGACAGCTTAACCTCTTGAGTACAATGTCTTAACCCCTTTGAGTACAATAGCTTAACCCCTTGAGAATATACAATGACTTAACGTTCGACTCTTAGCTTAAATCAACAAGCTAAACGTATCCTTACAATCTCAGCTACGAGGATTATCATCATTAAGAGGTTTGAGAGTGTGTGTGGTGGGTCATGACTTAGACTATGAACCATGACTGTATCTAGGCTGTGGCCATCTGTCGGTGTGTGTGTGTGTGTGTGTACGAAAAAACATACCTGGAGGAGAACTGTTGCCTGGTTTATGAGAGGGTCATTAACTCCCACGCCTACCTGATGGTCACGGTCACTCAGATGAGAAAGTCACGTCCAGAAATATTTGTCATTAGTCAAGGTTTTAATATGTTTTATTACGTGATTTTCTTTGTTATTTCTCGTATTATTTGATTTATTTATTTTATCCTTTTTTAGTCTTGTTTTTCTTTTTTTTCTCGTCTTTTTATATATATTTTTCGTTATTATTTGGATTTTTTTTTATTTAATCGTTGTTTGGGAATATTTTGGTGCGTTAGTTTATGGGGAGTTGTGGGTAATAAACGCACACAACTGTCTATGTACACACACACACACACACACACACACACACACACGTCCCGTAAGGAGTCATTTAGGAGGTCAAAGGTGGCAGGATACTTACGTGTGTGTCTGTCTAGTTTCACAGTGATTGGTGCAGTGATTACGACCAACCAACCAAGGGTAAATAAAGAGGCTCTTACCTTAATTACACACCTTCACTTGAATTAATTAACTACGATAATTAAGAAATCTGTTAAGGTTATTCGTCATTTGAAATAATTAGTGTTTGAGGTCGCGATGTCTGGCAGGCGGTGTGGATGATGTCACGTGATACCTGACAGGAAGTGTACAGGTATTGTGTTACTTCACCTGATGATGCTGGTGGTGACGAGAGGGAGAGGGAGGGAGAGGGAAGAGGGAGGGAAGAGGGAGGGAGAGGGAAGAGGGAGGGAGAGGGAAGAGGGAGGGAGAGGGAAGAGGAGGTAGATGGAGGAGGAGGGGGAGGGAGAGATCGAAAGGAGGAAGAGGTAGGAAGAATAAAGGGAAAGGAGAGGAAGGGGTAACATGGAGGGAGGGAGGGAGAGAGAGAGAGAGAGAGAGAGAGAGAGAGAGAGAGAGAGAGAGAGAGAGAGAGAGAGAGAGAGAGAGAGAGAGTATAGTTCAGTACTACAACACAGAAGACAATTCAAGTTATGGCCAATTTAACACATTTCTCACAGCCAATTACGGAGGAGGGGAGGGGGGGAGGGGGGCGATGGAGGGGGGGGTGGTGGGGGTCATTAGTCACTCTCACAGACACAAAAAGGCAGAGAGGGGAGAGAATGGGGGTGAGTGAGAGAGAGAGAGGGGAGAGAGGGGTGAATATGGGAGACAAGAGGGAGATATGAGAGATAGGATTATGTGGGTGGCAGTGGATGTGGGCGGCGTGGGTGGGCGGCAATAAGTGTGTGGGGGGGAGGGGAGGGGTGGGGGGGTAGACACTTACCAGAGCTTTCAGGTGGGCGGTGGGTGGGCGGAGTGGGCGGCAACGGACGGGACAAAATCTCACTCTTACACTGCATTGTCTCACTAGAGGAACACTGTCTCACCCTGGCAAGAGATATTCCATAGAGAGAGAGAGAGATCCTTCCTATTCGTCGCTGGTATGAGAGAGAACGAGATATCTCCTTTTCTTCTCCTTAGTCTTTCACTTTCTAAATTAACACAGAGTAGAAAGAGAATATATTTTGTCCTCTACGTCTCTTCCTTTCTCT
This sequence comes from Homarus gammarus, assembly GCA_958450375.1. Classification (NCBI taxonomy): domain Eukaryota; kingdom Metazoa; phylum Arthropoda; class Malacostraca; order Decapoda; family Nephropidae; genus Homarus; species Homarus gammarus. Next base: position 923,005 of record CAUDMG010002125.1, on the reverse strand, counting down.
TCTTCTTCTCCTCCTCCTCTCACTCTTCACTCAGAAAGGAAAGTGGGAGGGGCTGAGATAAGTATCTTGCGTTCACCAACCATAAACAGTATATCCATTCGTTTTACTTTCAAATCATTCTATTTTTCCTTCCTTTCTCTTTTGTTCGCTTTCTCCTATTTTCTAAAGCCAAAAATATATAAATAAGGATATTATGAGTTGGTTTCTGGGGTGCCTTAGGGTCTTACGGTGTCTCTCTTGCTGTTTAGTGAAATATTTCTTGTATTTACTGTAGGTTCCAAGGCCACTATGGCTCTATTTTCTGGGGTGAGGTAATGTTTACATTCTTGGGTCGGTGAGACTGTGTTGATTAGCGGATGTCGGTTCGTAGGCATTTGTTCTATACGCCTATTCACTCGTTAATATCTACTTCACACGTGTGTTCATTCGTTAAGTAACTGTTAAGGGAATTTTTGTTCGTTCTTGGATGTTTCTTATCGAGGTCACCATTAGTTATCGTATACACTTCTTAGGTCTGTTCTTGTACACACTTTGGTCAATTCGTGTCTCGTTACCTCGTGATTATTATATTGGCGCCTGTTAGTAGAGCATTGTATTATAGTTATCATATTTGTAATGCATTTTAGTTCATAACACACACAGACACACACACACACACACACACACACACCTGTACTCACATGAATTCATACTTTATACCACTGTGTGTGTGTGTGTGTGTGTGTGTGTGTGTGTGTGCAGCTCTACAAGAACACCCACACTACAAGCTGGTCTAGGTGTCACTGTACACACCATCTGTTACACCCTTACACAGTCACCCCCTATGTTAGTACAGGGTGTGAGGCGGAAGACGACCTCCTCCCTTCCCCCTTATTCTTCCCCTTAGCACCCCCTTACACATTCTTAGATCCCCCCCCCCCCCCTGGATAAGCAAAGGCTGGGGTGAGAGGTTAAGGTTGCAACACAGTGAGGTGGAAAGTTAGATTCACTTAACGGTGTGTGTGTGTGGGTGTGTGTGTGTGTGTGTGTGACAACGTTCATGCATAGACAAGTATAAACATACTGTATATAGCACACACACACACAGGTATATACCCTGCATCAAAAGGTACACGTACACCGGCGACAATGTACACACAGTTACACACAGTCATCACAGCCTCCTATGTGCACATAAACGTACATGACGAATACACATATAAATGGTACCACAGTCTTTGGTGTAAACACAAACGCACACGGCGTAGAAGTTCACCTTAGAGGTGTACACAAATGAACCCGCTCTGGAAATGTACACACAAATATACACAAACTGAGGAAATTCACGTACATCACCCAGAATGTACACACACAACAATAAACGTGGCACCAGGACCTATAACGTACACTCATATTAACGTACACAAAACGTACATGGCCAAGAAATGTACACACGTCGTGAGGTGAGCCGGGAACAAGACTGAAACGCATACACACACGTACACAGAAACGGCAAAAGTTTATCACAATCTCAGATGTCTACACAAACGCACACGAGGGTGAAATACACACATAAATACACGCACACTACAGGTGAACCACAGAGGTGATATACACACACACGCACACACAGAGCGGCGTGAGTGTGCGTGTGTGTACGGTGCGTGGCTGAGGCCAACTGACTCACTCCCTCAGCCCGTGCCTGGCGCGTGTACACCCCCACCCAGACCAGGTACACACACACACACACACACACTCATTTGTCACACACCACGTTCCATAAAACACACACAAACACACTCCGTCTGTCTCTCTTTCTTTACCCCCCCTCTCTCTCTGTCTGTCTGTCTGTCACACACACGGTCTATCAGTCCTTCACAAGAGACAGCCAATCAGGGCTTTCAAAAGACACCTTGACCTCTAATTGGCTATCTGTCTTTACCCTTTGTTCATCCTTCACCAACAACTACCTCTTCATCATTATGTCAACCATTAGACTACAGTGCTGTTATTGTTATTATTATTATCATTATTCTGTCACGGCTCAAAGGTTAGGTTAGGTTAGGTTAAGGTAGGTTAGGATTGGTAGGGTTAGGTTAAGCTAGGTTATATTAGGTCAGGATAGATTAGATTAAGTTACTGTAGGTTAGGTTAAGGTAGGGTTGTGTTAGGCTGGTAGAGTTAGGTTAAGCTTGTAGGGTTAGATTAAGGTGTTTTAATCATCAGGTGAAATAGACTAATGAGGAATACAAAGGTAAAATAATTAAGAGCCTATTTACCTTGATGACGTCAGCAGTAAACAACCAACATAGGTAATTTACATAATGCTTCCCGGGACATATTTTTGTTTAGTATATAACTCTATTTTATGCCCCGCCTACTATGTGAACCTTAATTCTGTCATTGTTTGTCTGTCAGTGTGTCTGTCTGTGTGTCTGTCTGTTCAAAGGTTGATATGTTCATTTTAGCTGTAATATATAACGTCTAAAATGGCCGAAAAATTACACTAAGACTCTACCTTTACTAGATACGTTCAGTTAGCACTCCTAGGACCATGCCACACTCCTAGGACCATACCACACTCCTAGGACCATACCACACTCCTAGGACCATACCACACTCCTAGCACCATACCACACTCCTAGGACCATACCACACTCCTAGCACCATACCACACTCCTAGGACCATACCACACTCCTAGGACCATACCACACTCCTAGGACCATGCCACACTCCTAGGACCATACCACACTCCCAGCACCATACCACACTCCTAGGACCATACCACACTCCTAGGACCATACCACACTCCTAGCACCATACCACACTCCTAGCACCATACCACACTCCCAGCACCATACCACACTCCTAGGACCACACCACACTCCTAGGACCATACCACACTCCTAGGACCATACCACACTCCTAGGACCATACCACACTCCTAGGACCATACCACACTCCTAGGACCATACCACACTCCTAGGACCATACCACACTCCTAGGACCATACCACACTCCTAGGACCATACCACACTCCCAGCACCATACCACACTCCTAGGACCATACCACACTCCCAGCTCCATACCACACTCCTAGGACCATACCACACTCCCAGCACCATACCACACTCCGAGGACCATACCACACTCCTAGGACCATACCACACTCCTAGGACCATACCACACTCCTAGGACCATACCAAACTCCCAGCACCATACCACACTCCTAGGACCATACCACACTCCTAGGACCATGCCACACTCCTAGGACCATGCCACACTCCTAAGACCATACCACACTCCTAGCACCATACCACACTCCTAGGACCATACCACACTCCTAGGACCATACCACACTCCCAGCACCATACCACACTCCCAGCACCATACCACACTCCTAGGACCATACCACACTCCCAGCTCCATACCACACTCCTAGGACCATACCACACTCCCAGCACCATACCACACTCCGAGGACCATACCACACTCCTAGGACCATACCACACTCCTAGGACCATACCACACTCCTAGGACCATACCAAACTCCCAGCACCATACCACACTCCTAGCACCATACCAAACTCCCAGCACCATACCACACTCCCAGGACCATACCACACTCCTAGGACCATACCACACTCCCAGCACCATACCAAACTCCCAGCACCATACCACACTCCTAGCACCATACCACACTCCCAGCACCATACCACACTCCCAGCACCATACCATACTCCTAGGACCATACCAAACTCCCAGCACCATACCACACTCTCATCGTCTCAGGAACAACAGGAGGAAGTCGGAAATGCCATCATAACCGACCAATAATAGTCTTCCTCTCAGCTCACCTGCAGCAAAAGTTCTGTCTCACACGCTACACTGTCTGTCTGTCTGTCTGTTTCTGTCTGTTTCTCTGTCTTTATCTTGTGGTTCGTGTGTGTGTGTGTGTGTGTGTGTGTGTGTGTGTGGATATTTTTAGTTAATCTGTTCATCATACATACATATATATACACATCCATACATATATACACATACACACACATACTTACGCACACATATACGTATACACACATACACACACACACACACAAAATAAATAAATAAATTTATTCGTAAAGTAAAGAGAAATAATTAAATAAAAATGTACTAAATTATTTTAAGAAACAAACAAAAAAAATAACAAGGACATAAACATACGAGACATAAAACAGTAACAATGACAAAACAAAAAATTAAACTAAGAATAATAATAATAATAATAAAAAAACACCAATATTATATGTCTTTGTTGTTATTGATGTCATTGTAGTTGTTGCGTAATTAATCTGTTTCTGTTAAAAGCCTGGATTAAGAAAACTGTCTTTAATTCATGTTATTAATCATCTTCTTCCTTCTTCCTCCTTTTCTTCTGCTCCTCCTCCTTCTTCTTCTTATCTTCTTCCTTCACCACCTCCCCCAGGACTCAACCACCCCGGCGCCATCCTCATCTCAACCTTGACGCGGAGGAGGAGGAGGGGGCGGAGGAGGGGGAGGGGGAAGAGGAGGGAGGGGAGGTGAGAGGGGGAGGAGGAGGGGGATGACGAGGGAGGGGAAGTGAGAGGGGGAGAGGGCTGCTAGTTACCCTGAAAAAAGCCTGTCCTTGGTGCTAAGACGAACACTGTAAGAAATGAAAGATAAGAGAGAGAGAGAGAGAGAGATCAAATTTTTCCTATCTTACTACAGAACGCCGTGACGTCATCAGAACCCCCCCCCCCTACCACCACTAAATACTGTACCCCCAACACCTCCCTCTCCCCCTCCCCCCACCACTTCCCCTCCCCTACGCAGCCCTCCCTTACCCCCCTCCACCACCATAAGACTGAGTTACCTGTTCTTAATTACCACCCCTTGAGACAGGTATACGCTCCCTTATGACGTCATGCAACCCAATCGTAAACACAATGTCCCCTCCCCCGATGTAATACAGAGTGTAACATAAGCTATATTTAACCCTGAGGGGGGGGGGGGGGGGGAAATAACACTTTTTGGACCACCCTGTATGTGTTTTAATTTGAGGATCAAGTGACGATTTTTTGGGCTACAATTAGTTTATTTCACCTTCATATCCTATCCTAACCTGACCTGACCTAGCCTGACCTAACCTAGCCTGACCTAACCTAGCCTGACCTAACCTAACCTAGCCTGACCTAACCTAACCTAGCCTGACCTAACCTAACCTAGCCTGACCTAACCTAGCCTAACCTATCCTATCCTAACCTGACCTAACCTAACCTAACCTGACCTAACCTAGCCTGACCTAACCTAGCCTGACCTAACCTAGCCTGACCTAACCACATCTAACAACACTTAACCTGAAACTAATCTGACCTAAACTAACCCGGGTGGTCTGTGGTAAGACTATGACAATGGTGACCTCTGACCTCTAGCTATGACCTTGCTTTATGGGTAATTTGGGTATTGCTTGACCATCCTGTCTGTGGGTTATATACGAGTTCCTGTCGTGTTTTGGTCTTGATGTCTGTGATTGTGTCTGTACAGTGTGTTATGATCCGGGTGTGGTGTACAGACAGACAGACAGACAGACAGACATGTAATGCACAGACATAACCAGATAGATTTATTCATTGATGGAAAAACAGACAGAAGGATACGCACACCAGACAGACACGCACACAGACATGCAACCCCCCCCACACACACACACACACCCAGACACGTATACACACACATATATACCTTGACAGACACGCACATAGATACACAGGCACCTCCCCCCACACATACATACGCATACAAACATATTTACAAACTCTATCATGTGTGGAGAGAGAGAGAGAGAGAGAGAGAGAGAGAGAGAGAGAGAGAGAGAGAGAGAGAGAGAGAGAGAGAGAGACTGATCAATACACAGTAGCATTATCATAACCTTGGCATTGACCCACCACATACCACATACCACTACTACCACCACACAAGGGCAGATCCAGGGGGGTTCTGGAGGTCCACTCACCTTTCATCATAAAATTCTAATATGTTTCTTTTATGCAGTATTGTACTCAGGCGTTTTTGTATAGTAGAAATTAACTACTATTGACCTCAGAAAATCTCCTAATATCAAGTGCACATGGCCTCATAATGCTCACTGTGCTCGCCATGTCTCCCCACACATAAGTTCTTGGACCCCCCTCCCCCTCTTTTGATATTCCTGGATCCGCCCCTGCTTCCACTACCACCAGTACCACCACCACCACCACTACTACTACCATCACCTCAACCACCACCACTACTGCTATCACCTCAACCACCACCACTACTGCTATCACCTCAAACACCACCACTACTACCATCACCTCAAACACCACCACTACTGCCATCACCTCCACCACCACCACTACTACTACCATCACCTCAACCACCACCACTACTGCTATCACCTCAACCACCACCACTACTACCATCACCTCAACCACCACCACTACAACCATCACCTCAACCACCACCACTACTGCCATCACCTCCACCACCACCACCACCAAAAGTTGCTACTCAGTAACCTACACAAATCAATGTCACTTTAATATGTAAGAATGTATACATGTAAGTTTGTGCGCGTGCGTGCGTGTGTGTGTGTGTGTGTGTGTGTGTGTGTGTGTGTGTGTGTCCAATTTCCGGGTCGTGTTCATCTGAGTTCACGACCACAAGAGATGACTGTCAGATGGCCGTGTCCTCTCAGGCATTGTGGGTATTACAGTAAGTGGTGGGGGAGGGGTCACTTGAAGGTTAGCTCCTCCTCAGTTTATTTCACCTAACCTAACCTAACTACAGCTAACTTAACTTAACCAACATAATCTACCCTAACTTAAACTACCGAAGCACTAATCTAGAGCTCTCCTAACCTAACCTAACCCCTCCAGGTAATATAAAGGTGTTTTAATAACTTAGTGGCGGGGGAAACCTAAGCATCACATGAAATAAACAAGTCTGGGTTGTTACGATGATTACAGTACAGTATGTTTGGGTGACAAGGATTAAGTACGTTATACATCAAACTACTTTTCTTAACTATACAGGTATATGACTTTACCCTTCATTAAGACAAACAGGTAATGTGACTAAATTAAAACGTGATGTGCATTACCGAGTATAGGTTTGACGTTACTAAGTGCGTGATAAACAAAGCGAGAATCAGAGACACAAAACTTTACGTGGCAAGTTAGCTTAAGGGATTCGAAGTCACGTCTGAAGTTTTTGTTAAAGAGACTTTCGTTGGCGATGGTATACATAGACAGAACAGGTATATAAACAATGTGTATATAAACAGTGTAATTACTTCTTTAAATAACTCTATATGAGATTTAATTTTTATTTTATTGTTTAATCTTTATGGCCTTGTCTCCCATATAATACATATATAATTGTAACATATATTACTTGAAAACTTGAACTGTGTGTGTGTGTGGAGGAAGGGCGGGAACTGTTGGCTAAATAAGGAAACGGCGGGAGATTTAGCGCGCTTTTTCCCAGGACAGAAAGAGGAAGTGGTAGATGTGCACTCATGTCAGACCCCCACCCCTCTCTCTCTCTCTCTAAAAAAATAAAATCAGATTCATAAGAGACCTTCCATTAAATTTCTCATCTTAACTGAATTATAAATACGGTAGAATCTCAAGAGAATTACTATGCCACCCTGACAGCCATTGTTAAGTTACTTTTAATATATATCCAATATACGAATCTCTCAAACCTCAATGCGGAAAAAAAAAGTCAAATATGTTCCTCAATTGAATTCCTACATTAGGACACGAAGGGAAATATTCACGCATAAGTCCTTGAGAATCCATCTAGAATATTTATTAGGAACTTTAGAGAATGAATTTAGTCTCTTAGTATCGTTTACATTATCAGTTACTGGAATAAATTATTTTCCAAATGTATAATCGTCATATAAGATCACATTAGTTCAGCATGGACATAAGAAGTACAGGTAAATATTAAGTCAATTTAATCAAGAATCGTCAAGACCGGACCCCAGAGGATACGAACCCAATGAAGCCAAATAATCAACATCCGAACCTCAGAGGATACGAACCCAATGAAGCCAAATAATCAACATCCGAACCTCAGAGGATACGAACCCAATGAAGCCAAATAATCAACCTCCGAACCTCAGAGGATACGAACCCAATGAAGCCAAATAATCAACCTCCGAACCTCAGAGGATACGAACCCAATGAAGCCAAATAATCAACATCCGAACCCCAGAGGATACGAACCCAATGAAGCCAAATAATCAACATCCGAACCTCAGAGGATACGAACCCAATGAAGCCAAATAATCAACATCCGAACCTCAGAGGATACGAACCCAATGAAGCCAAATAATCAACATCCGAACCTCAGAGGATACGAACCCAATGAAGCCAAATAATCAACATCCGAACCTCAGAGGATACGAACCCAATGAAGCCAAATAATCAACATCCGAACCCCAGAGGATACGAACCCAATGAAGCCAAATAATCAACATCCGAACCCCAGAGGATACGAACCCAAGATAATTCAGGGGGATATTTTTTTAACAACTAACTCACAGTATACGAGGATAGTGACCTTGGGAGGAGGGAGGTGAGAGGAAAGAGGGGTGAAGGATGAGGTTGAGAGGGATAGAGAGAGGAGGGAAGGAAGGAGAGGGAGAGGTGAGTGGGAAGAGGAAAGAGGGAGGGGTAAGCGGGAAGGGAGGAAGGAAACTCAACCTGAAATTTACCGCACCATAAACGGCCTCGCTCAGAGCAAACACCTGAACACCTCCTCCCCCCCCTTAGCTCAGACATCCAAACACACCTTCCCCAAAAGACAGTCTATCCACAAGACCTCAATAACCACACCCTTACACCCCTGACACATCCCTACACCCCCTGACACATCCCTACACCCTCTAACACACCCCTACACCCCCTAACACACCCCTAAAACCCCTAACACGCACTCCAGGTAGTTTTTGACACACATAGACGTCACAGGTGTGTGGTCACATAATCAGCAGGTGACGTCAGGTAATTCTGTATATGTTTTGTGAGTCTAAGAACTGTAGCGATACTGTGTGTGTGTGTGTGCGTGTGCGTGCGTGTGTGTGTGTGTGACGTTAACACCGGGACAGATAGGTGTAGGGTATTATCCAGAGAGAGAGAGAGAGAGAGAGAGAGAGAGAGAGAGAGAGAGAGAGAGAGAGAGAGAGAGCACCTAATGGTTGAAAAAAAATAAACAGAATTAGATAAGTTACCCACACACGGCACCCGTCATTTTCAACAAAACACAAACTTGAACTACAGAAAACGAAGAGATTTGTATGATTTTAGGGGAAACTCTTGTATAATGGTGTTTCGTATCCAAAGGGGGGGGGGGGGGGGGCGGCTTTGTGCTGTCGATGTTTCGTACAATAAGTAATTATATGAAAAGAGAGTATAGTGTAAAAGGCCAAATATTGCTTACCAAACTTGCTGTAAATAGACTTAAGAGCTTAATTGGGTTGTCCGTGGCTAAAGTGCACTATTTACATGATAAATCAGTATGAACTTGTATGACGATTTAACTGAAAAAATATCTACCTCTGGTTTAGATAACATGGGACGGTCACATTGTCATAATAAAACAAAACATTTAATTTCTCTCTTCCTTCCTTTAATTAAATCAAATATACACCCGGTGAGTGTGTGTGTGTGTGTGCAGAGGATGACCTGGTGGAGCATAGTGGTCAACATAACTCCAACTTTCTCCAATTCCTGCCCTCCAGTCTCTCCCACCCCCTCTCTCTCCCTCCCTCTTTCTCTCCCACTCTCTCCCTCCCACTCTCTCTCTTCCTCTCTCTCTCCCACTCTCTCGTAAACAAGCTGAACAAACTTAAGAGGTCAGCCCCTACCACCACCACTACACACTGGCGATATATAGGGATCAGTTCCTAGGTAATGTATGTGAGTCTGCGTCTAGGCGTGTGTGTGTGTGTGTGTGTGTGTGTGTGTGTGTGTGTGTGGTCTACATCACTGTTGATATCTTACTAATGAGAGATGAGGGTGAGATAGATGGAGAGAACTGGGATGAGAAAGATAGTGAAAGAGAACTGGGGATGTGAGAGACAGAGTAAGAGATAAAGAAGTGGTGAAGAGAGATAGAGTGAGAGAACAAGGAACTGAGGGAGGAGAGATTTGACACCTGAGACTAAGGGTCAAAATTCACCTGCAGACCACAGGTATAGTCACCCCCCCCCCCCCCCACCCACACACACACGAGCCCAGGGTCTTGGTTGAGTGTTTGAGAGACAGTCAATACAGTTCTTATTTCTAACTATTATTTATGACACTATCCGATCGTCTTTAATTTACCCACATGTATCTGTCAGGTGAGTGGGGAGTGGATCAAGGGCCCCAGAAGCGTGAAAGAATGGGGATGGGGTGGATGGGGGATAGACAAGTGTAGTCCCCTTTGCCTATTACCAAGTACCAACCCCCCATTACTGCCTTTTACCAAGTATCTCCTGACGATACCTATCACGTACAGTACCTAGCGAGTACCACCAAGACCCTCCTGAGGTGAACACATTAGGAGGTATAAAAGAGGCGTGCAGTACTCACCAGTCTTACGTCCCGTGTGGGCGAAATGGACCATGAAATCATCATCGTCGTCGTCCTCTGTGGTGCTGAGGTCCTCGTGTAGGAGGTCTGCGTCAGGTGGTGCCTCTTTCCTCTTCATCACCTTCATCAGATCCACCACGTCGCTGTCACAGTCTGAGGGAGGTCCACCAGCTTCCTCCTCCTGGGCCCGTGACGACCCCGTGTGACACTGTTGACCATCACGCCCCTTCTCTGAGCTACTGCTGGTGATGGCGATGGTGACGGGGAAGGAATGGGTAGACGTAGTTTGTGAGACGCCACAAGTGGAGGAAGGGGGAGAGAGGGAAGAGGAGGAGATGGTGAAGCACGTGGAAGAGACACTCGAGGAACTAGAAGGAGTTACCGGGGAGAAGGTGAAGGAGGCAGTGGAGGAGGTGGGTGACTGAGGGGCAGAAGAAACCTCGAAATGTATGGGAGACAAGGCAGGGCGGGCGTCGTGGAGGCTGGTGGGGGGTGCCGGGGCGGGGATGCCACAGGAGGAGAAGGGGCTGGGGGCTGGGGGCAGGATGGTCTCCACTGAGGTCTCCATGGCCTCAGCGCCTCCCAGGGACCGATCTAAACAAGGAACAAACAACCTTCCGGGGGAAACACTCAGCGCCTTGGTCTTGATTCACTCACACCTGCTGGCTGTGATTCAGACCCACAGAGAGCCACCATGTTGACGCAAAACTAGTGGCCGCCATCTTGAAGGGACACAACACAAAATTTTTAATCACTTTTTGAGTTGTTTTCTTTTATCACAGCAACACACGTGAGGCATAATTACCCAGCGTTTAGTTACAACTGTCCATTAGTAATTACCTCACACCAAAATGCCTCTTAAAACCACAATACTCGTTACCACACACGCACGTTATCATTTACACTGACCTCTCCACATATTGAGGATTATTCTCAAATAAGTCATTCTAATAATACTTAAAAACTCTGGGTAATATTTTAAGTATTCCAGAAGACTTATATGTTTTTTTGTTATATAAGTCTCAGATCACTAGAGTTCGTTTGGTCTAGCTTCGTCTTGAGTAGCTTGATTTTCCCGCCCTTTCGAGAAGTGTAAACAAACATTCCCTGAAACATAAAAACAAATATAAACAATTGTGTTTTATTACTAGATTTAAACACATAAAGAGAGAGAGAGAGAGAGAGAGAGAGAGAGAGAGAGAGAGAGAGAGAGATATCATACACCTGTGATCATATATGTGTAACAGTCTTTATGTGTGTGTGTATGTATATGAAGGACACACACACACACACACACACACACACAGCAATATTGAGGTTAGTTATTATCACATCCATTACAGTTCCTCCCTCCATCACAGTTCCTCCCTCCATCACAGTTCCTCCCTCCTTCACAGTTCCTCCCTCCATCACAGTTCCTCCCTCCATCACAGTTCCTCCCTCCTTCACAGTTCCTCCCTCCATCACAGTTCCTCCCTCCTTCACAGTTCCTCCCTCCATCACAGTTCCTCCCTCCATCACAGTTCCTCCCTCCTTCACAGTTCCTCCCTCCATCACAGTTCCTCCTTCCTTCACATCTTCCTCCGGTTCACTGTCAACACCTACACCCCCCCCCCCCCCATCACACGATCGGCCCTTGTGTGTCATGACAATTATACAAAAATCTGTGTCTATTATAGTATTTAATTCTATAATAACTCTATCATTTATATGTTATATTAGGATCACCTGAAAATTAGACACCCTAACCTAACACTAACCAACCCTAACATTAACCCAACCTAACCTAACCTAATACTAACCAACCCTAACATTAACCCAACCTAACCTAACACTAACCCAACCAAACCTAACCTAACATTAACCTAACCTAACACTAACCCAACCTAACCTAACCAACCCAAGCTAACCTAATCCCCATAGGTAAGCAATAGGCATTTAATCAACAGGTGTAATAAGCTGGGGGTGTCTAATCTTCAGGTGATCCTTTTATAATACATATATACCATGAACTCCTTTTTTATATAACATTCATATATTAACAATACATATACATAAGACGTATTCCTATAGTACATTCCCAAGACGTTCTAATTCTGTGTGGTATAGACAGACAGACAGACAGACAGACAGAGACAGACAGACAGACAGACAGAGACAGACAGACACAGCCCAGTCACTCACAAAACAGACTATCCTCCGTTATTACTCTGCCTTTTAAAATATATTTCATCTTAATTACTTTCTAAACGACGTGGGGAAAACATTTACTAGAGAGAGAAAGTATGTCACCTGAGCGGGTGTGTGGGAGTATAGGGAGAACATTAATAAGATGTGGCTTTGTTGTGTGTCTTAGCTGGTAAACACGACCCTTGCCAAAAGGTGTACGATGAACGTCAAAATGAACACTATGAACTCCTGTTGTCTAGGTAAGGTTGTTCAAATTCTTCGTCTATTGTCATATTGTTTCATGTGATATTGTAAAGATATGTTTTATTGAACTGAGCTTGATATTACCTGAAGCAAATGGAACTTTAACTTGATTTTAATCCTAATTGAACTTAATCCATCATGTGTGTGTGTGTATGTGTGTGTAATAATAATAATAATAAACGGTTTATTAATAGAGTTGCAACCGGTGGCTCAAAATATACAGACTTACATTTGATTTAGACATAATGATATAATATGCACTAATACATTTACAGGGCTGTACAGTACATAAATCAGGAGTTGTTTATTATTTTAACAATAGATGGGATGGTGCTGTTCTTATGTCTATCGGTGTGTGTGTGTGTGTGTGTGTGTGTATGCATGACCTCATCGGACAGCTGTTGTCTATGTAGGTCATGTGTGGGTGAACTGCTGCTACTCTCCTGTCTGCCCACACTACCACCATCACTACAACAATTACTACCACTAATAATACAACTTATAATAATAACAACAATAATAATAATACCACCCTTACCACCACAACCACCACCACCAAGATAGGCCTAATAGTACCCACCACCAAGATAGGCCCATTAGTACCCACCATCACTAGGGTAGGCCGCCCACCACCTAACATAAACATACATCCACCTGGTAATTAGCGAATATTTGTGGCTCCTCGACCTGTTATCAACATTCTTATCCCTGTCTTACCCCTGTGGCTGGTGAGAGAGAGAGAGAGAGAGAGAGAGAGAGAGAGAGAGAGAGAGAGAGAGAGAGAGAGAGAGAGAGAGAGGACACACCCAACATTCCCTCTCTGAACCCACAACACTAGACAGACTAACAGGAAGCTAGCTGGCCTCTCTAGTCTCTGGGAGTCTGAGTAAGCCTGGAGCCTTTATACACCACATAACATAACGCTACTGCCCTCAGGTGGGACGAGTTTCTTCAGCTTATTAGGTTAGGTGGAGGAGCAGGACTCACCAGAACATTTACCTCAATTTCCTGAAGGTTAAATTCCCTAATGCTAACCTAACCTAATGCTAACCTAACCTAATGCTAACCTAACCTAACCCCCCCCTCCCACATACACATTCTCTCTCTTTCCTTCCTCCTCTCTTTTTCACTTTCTTTCATTATTTCTTTCCTCTCTCTCTTGTCATCTATCTCCCACTGCAGGGCCTTGAAAATACATCTATCTGATATGCTAGGAAGAGGTATACTGTAATCCCCCCCCCCCCCCCTAGCCCACATACCCTCCAGTTATACCCGCTCAATATACTCAGGGAATTATAACGGGCAGGTCACCACCCCCCCCTCCCCTCATCTTCTTTCCGACGTGACCTTCCCCCCCCCCTTCCTCCCCCCCCCATCACTATCCAGGGGAATCTCTTTGTGTACGCGCGAGTGAGATTTTTTGGCGCGAAGAATCATGGAAGTTTGTTATTGTTTCGTTTTGGCGGGAAAAAAATGTAAGATTTTTTGGCGCGAAAAATCATGGAAGTTTGTTATTGTTTCGTTTTGGCGGGAAAAAATGTAAGATTTTTTGGCGCGAAAAATCATGGAAGTTTGTTATTATTTCGTTTTGGCGGGAAAAAAATGTAAAAAGTTAATTTATCTTGATATATCGTGAGTATTCCATTATCCATCATTCTACAAAGGTTCTCCCACGCCTCCCCCTGCTTCCTCTCCTCAAACCCGTACGCCCACAAGGAAGTAAATATCATGAGGTAAAAACGTAATCTTTTCAGGTAAGATATTTTTTTTTGGAATCCGTGACAAGTTTTAGCGGGAGAAAGCTGGTGTGTGGGGTTGGCCGCCTCGCCTCTCCCTCTGTTCGTCAGGTTTGGTTAGCGGTTTCTCAGCTTAATGGTTAATTTTTTCTATTGTTTTGTATATGAAAGCTCAATGTGTATGTCCAGCTCTTCAATGCCTCTATAGTCTATAGGCCTACACTCACAGCTATAGTCGAACATGGCCTCTTAATCTTCCCAGTGTTTGTCCAGTCGTATTGTGGTTACGACTCTGTGCTGATTTTAACTCTCCGTGATTGGTCGTCTTTCTCTGGGATAATCTGAATCATCCATTGTGATTGGTTTAACCTTTCAAATATGTTTTGTGATTGGTTATCTGTCCCTAAAGCGATCTGAATCAATGCAATGTGATTGGTCTAACGTCCAACAAAAAAAAACAAATTATATTTATTACGATCGGAAACATAAAAACAAAGTCACTGACAATAAAATTACACGTATAATAACTATAAGAATAACGAACTAAAGAAAATAAGACTGAAAAGTAATTGACGTAATAGTTGTGTTATGATCGTTCGTATCCCCTGAGGCTCTCGGTCTGTCAGTGACGTCACATAACACCAGGAACCCAAACCTACTTCACCCGGATTCCTAATAACCTTCTTAGGATGTACTGTATAGCGTATGAACAGTACACCTAAATAAAATGAGTTAATTTATCGTTAATTAGGGTGAAATATTAATTGATTTTGTTATAATATTCAGTGTTGAGTTTATTTATGAATGTCTCTCTCTCTCTCAGTAGCCCACACGACCACCGCCTGAAGGGAGCAGCACCAGCTCTCACTACCGCCTGACCAATGTTAACAGCCCTACCCACAGAGCTTACCACTCCCACCACATAACTATTCTTCTAACCTTAGCCACATCCCTTCATCATTAGCCACACCCCTTCATCCCTCCATCATTAGCCACACCCCTTCATCCCTCCATCATTAGCCACACCCCTTCATCCCTCCATCATTAGCCACACCCCCTTCACCCTTCTACCACCCCTCCTAACCCCACACCCCCTCTCCCCCCTAACCGGTAGTGGGCAGCAGGAAGCAGGGTTGAGGGCACGTGGAGGGGGAGAGGGGGGGGGGGCGGCCTCGACCTTGCCCTCTCCACCACTCAAGAATGGTGTCACCGCTCCAGACACTCTGACCCTCTCTCTCTCTCTCTCTCTTCTACTTTCCCTCCCTTCACCCTCATCTTCCTCCCCTTCTTCATCATCTATATCACCCTCCAACCTTCCCTCCTTCTTCACCTCCCTCACCCCCCTCCCTCTCACCCTCACCTGCTCCTCCAACACTAACACAGATCGTTTCTTTATGGTCGTGATAAAGGCGACAGACTATGTTCCCCCAGTGGAGAGATAGAACACGTCTCTCTCTCTCTCTCTCTCTCTCACCTCGCTACTCTGTCTGCTGAAGAGAGGATGGCTGTGGTGTGGTTGTAGGTTGGGGTGGGGTTGAGTTTGTGTACATCCTCCAAGTGACTCCTTCTCCCCGTCCACCTCTCTAGCTTCAGGAGGTCGGGTGTGGGGGGCGGAGGGGAGGGAGAAGTCTCAGTCTCCTCCTCCTAGCCCCCCCCCCTCCCTCCTCCTAAAGCTTACCTGATTTCACCCCATCTTCTGAACGACCACTGGCCTCTCTCTCTCTCTCTCTCAGAACATGTACATATCACACACACACACACACGCACACACACACACATAATATACACACTAAAACAACAAGACACACATACACTGCAACAACCACACCCACACCACCCACACCACCCACCCACACACATAATTATAAGGTGGTGGTGAAGGAGTAATGTGTGTTGTGGTCAGAGGCCGGCATCCTCAGGAGTCCCCCAGGGCCCTAGCTAGCTACCTCAAGTGTTCTCCCGGATACCGAGTGGCTAGTCCGGTGAGTGTCCCTCGTGAGTAACAGTGAGTGTCTCTTGTGAGTAACAGTGAATGTCTCTTTTAAATTATCCCTGAGTGAGAAAAGATGAATGGTCCTCGTGAGTAACCCTCGTGAGTAACAGTGAGTGTCATTTGTGAGTAACAGTGAATGTCTCTTTTAAATTATCCCTGAGTGAGAAAAGATGAATGGTCCTCGTGAGTAACCCTTGTGAGTAACAGTGAGTGTCCCTAGTGAGTAACAGTGAGTGTCCCTAGTGAGTAACAGTGAGTGTCTCTTGTGGGTGAGTAACAGTGAGTGGCCCTCGTGAGTGAACATGAATGATGAATATTTATGTATCAAGAGATATATGGTAGGATGGTTCTGGGACGGAGTGTAGTAGTGTGTGGCTGGTGGTCACGACACTGCTGCTCTGTTTTTTATGTGGGGCTGACTGTGTCCCTCTAGTGGTGAATAGTGATACTTTTACAGCGCTACTACTACTACTACCTTTTTTTAATTGGCCTCCAGCCACCCCTAATAACCACACCTTCGCCGCCATTTTGTTACCTTAATATTAAATATCCTAATACACGAGCAGCCATCCCAGCTGTGCTGAATTAGTTGAGCCGCAGACCCATGCGGCACCCAGTGACTGCAGCCTCACAGTCAACATTTGCAGCTGTTGTCGGCTCCGGAGCCGAGGCTTCCCCCCCCCCCCCCCTGAGGCAGAGCAAAGCCGACCGAATGAGAGAGAAGGACAGTCGACATCTCATCCAGGCTGTAACATAACTTCTGGGCTGCTGCTTCTGTTCGGAGATCACCTCCGCGAGTCTGCCGCAGAAACATCTTGCACCCGGTCCCATCCCACCAGAGGAGTGAAGCTGCCTTGATCAACGTTCCGAACTCTCTACTACTACTACTGTAATGATAATAATAACAGCTTCACTTTTTCTACCGTGTCATTATTATTATCGTTAGAAGTAGTAATAAATAGAAAGAATACAACATTTGGCGAAGAAAACCAACAATAGGAAGTAACAAGATACAAAAACAATCGAATAAAAATAAAATAAAAAATACAGAAAGAGAAATCGAAGAACAACAACAACAACAACAATGACGAAGGCGGTCTTAGGAACAGCTGTTAAGTGTAAACAAACAAGATGACGACTATGGTGGGCAATCAACAGTGACTGACGTAAAAGAGGAAATAATTATTATTATTTGGGAGCTAAACTTGGGTCGATAACACACACACACACTCAGACACACGGGAGGTTGCTGGGATCTTGTTATTCTCGGTAAAACAAGTATTGGAGACATTCCTGTTAGTTCATGAACCTGAGGATTAATGTGCCTTGATTCCTATCCCTCGCTGACCACTTCCTAGATCCTACACTCAAGACATCCTTCTCCTAGGACTGAGAGAGAGAGAGAGAGAGAGAGAGAGAGAGAGAGAGAGAGAGATTCGAAAACCCGTCGACCATAAAATAGGTGAACCCCTTCCTTCCTTTCCTCAGGTGACACGAGGGGAAGGGAGGAAAGGTAGAGGGAGGAGGGAAGGGTTTTATACTTGATATACACAGAGAAGCCAGGCAAGACTACACCCAGTCACACCCTCACGCCCTTCTACACCCACACATCCCCCCTACACCCTCACATCCGCCCACTACACCCTCACACCCACTACACCCTCACACAGGTTTAGAGTACAAGAGAGTTACAACCTAATAAAACTTCCGTTGAATGGCTTTTAGGTTAGGTTGGTGTAAGTGTGGTTAGGTTAGGTTATCACCACTATCCCTCATTTCCTCCCTCTCACCACCATCCCTCCCTCATCTCCTACCTCTCCCTCATCTCCCCCTCTCACCACCATCCCTCTCCCTCATCTCCCCTCTCACCACCATCCCTCTCCCTCACCTCCTCCCTCTCACCCTGACCTATACAGCACTAGCCCCGGGAGTAGTGTTTTGCCCACCTCATCGTCCGCTACCTCTAACAAGATCAATTGTCACGTGATCCTCGACGGCCTCACCCACATGGACGTGATCCTCGACGGCCTCACCCACATGGACGTGATCCTCGACGGCCTCACCCACATGGACGTGATCCTCGAGGGCCTCACCCACATGGACGTGATCCTCGAGGGCCTCACCCACATGGACGTGATCCTCGAGGGCCTCACCCACATGGACGTGATCCTCGACGGCCTCACCCACATGGACGTGATCCTCGACGACCTCACCCACATGGACGTGATCCTCGAGGGCCTCACCCACATGGACGTGATCCTCGACGACCTCACCCACATGGACGTGATCCTCGACGGCCTCACCCACATGAACGTGATCCTCGAAGACCTCACGTACACGGCTGTACACAAAATCTACTTCACCAGGACCGAGTACACCCCAGGGCAGTGTTCTCGGTCCACCTCTCATCATAAACTGTCAACTGTAACGTCACTATCGGTCACCTGTTGATGATCTGCTAGACACTGACCGCCTTGGTATGACTAACCCGTCCATTCCTGTTTTACCTGTACCTGGCAGATCCCGGGCCTCGTCCTCTCTCACGTCGAAACCAAGTACCAGCACCTACCTCCCCATCAGGTAGCGCCTCACCCCCACGAACTACAGGATAATGTTACTAAACTATTGCACACTTACAGGTCAACCATCACACAGGTCCTCCCTCAGTATCTATTACAGCTGAAACCTTCCCTATACCTCACTACCGTCTTGGCCCTGTCCCTATTGCAGCCTCACGCCAAGAGTACAACACAAACCTAGCTGATGAGACTTCCCCTTTGCTGTCTTTAGATCAATCATGCACGGTTACCTCCTACTGCCACCCACCTCTCCACCACGGTCCTCCTCATCCAATGACTTATCACACACACCACTCATGAAATCTTACGCTTCCATTCTCACAGCAGTTCGTCATCCATCCCTCCCACCTCTGTACACACTGAACCACCTCTTCCACCGACGACCTTCACACACTCCCCGACAGCCACACACTTCCCGCCTCTCTCACATCCTCAACCTTTTCTGGTCTGCGGGAACTGACACAGTCGCCACTTCCCTAACTACCTCACGCCACCCTCAGCCACTCCTTGTTTAGTGAGACGGCTGTGTTGACATTCTGGGGACAGTAGTGTATGGTTACCCCAGCACCACACACACACAGCTGTTGGGTTTCTGACTGTACCTCATGATGGTCGTTCGTGAGGCCGCTGACCTGACCTCCTCCTCATATCAAGTTCCTCTGGTTTCCCTCTCACGCAGGAACCACAGTTGATCATCACAATAAGTAAACAATCCATGAAGCCATCCTTAACCATCTCACTGTACACCACCGTCAAGCCTCAACACTTACCAGGACTAAGAATCAACTACACCTTCATCTACACACCTGAACCTGTACACTAGACTAGATCATCCTTCACTGTGTCACTTCTCACTGTCACCTGCGGCACCTCAATCACTGTCGTCCACTCACCAACTATAAGTCTAAGAACATAAATATTAACTTATGTCTCACCTAACCTAACCTTACCCCGCCACTGGTCACAAAATGGTGCACGATGAACTAGCACCCCCCCCCCTTCTAAATACCTACCTGGGTGTGTAAGGTAAACAGGTGCTAAGGGCGGGTCACCTGAACATTAACCCCCCCACCCAGCTTATTTAACCTGAATCATTATCTTAACGTTACCTGGGGGTGGTTAGGTTATGTCAGGTTAACGTTAGGGTGTTTAATTATCAAGTGGGATAAGCGGGGTGCCTAAACTTCAAGTGGTCCCTTAGTTATTCTTTTCACGGATAAACGTCACCCGCTATAACGATAAGTAATTAGAGAGAGAGGAGAGAGAGAGAGCGGGGGTCACACACCTGAATGACGTAACATGATCTAGCCAGGTTAGTTTCTCAGTGGGTCACCTGGCCACCTTGTGTGTGTGTGTGTGTGTACCTTTTACATGTGTGTATTTGTATGTGTACGTATATCAATGTGTATACGTATATCTGTGTGTATATGTACGTATACTGGTATAAATATCTCGGTGTGTGTGTGTGTGTGTGCATCTATATCTATGTGTGTGTGTGTATACGTCTGTGTGTGTGTGTGTGTGTAAGCAGCTCCCCTACATGTACACGAAGGAAGCCATATACTGACATAGCCTACAGGAATCCTACCTAACACTGCTACGCCATCTCCCTCGACCCATAACACGTCCCCACACCAGCTCCCTACAACCATTACCTGGCTCTATACAAGGAAGTGAAGTTTATTTTAATCTATAAAGCCTTTTAGAAGACTCCAAAAATTCTTACTGTATATTTTTGCAGTTCCACAAGGCGGTGTTACCTCTAATACGTGAACTGAGTGACTGTTACCCTTTTTATACATTTCACTGCATTTTTCACCATCTATAAAGT
Source organism: Homarus gammarus (assembly GCA_958450375.1). Classification (NCBI taxonomy): domain Eukaryota; kingdom Metazoa; phylum Arthropoda; class Malacostraca; order Decapoda; family Nephropidae; genus Homarus; species Homarus gammarus. The sequence goes on along the minus strand of CAUDMG010002125.1, from coordinate 901,822 downwards.
GATTTAAACCGACAAGAAGAACAATAGAACGTATAAATACCTACAAGTTACAAAATAATCAACGATATATTGCAAAAATTTAAGCTATGTACAGAAAATGTGGGAATAACATACTGTACTGCATACGACTCGATAAACACACGCATTAAGATCCTGGCTTGGTAAACGCCCTTGTATGACGCTTCCTTAATCTCTTGTTCATTATTAAATACAACAAATAACAACGGAACAATCTTGAACATTTGAAAGGACAGAAATTCCTTCACGACGGAACTGTCTGAAAATGTCAAACCACAAGGCCGTTTTGTTTTTTATTTTTCCCGGTCTAATTTGGTTTATACAACGGAAGCTAAATGAAGCAGTTTTTTTTAACTTTTCTTAACGGTATTACGATTATTCTTTATACTTGTTATTCTAATTATAACTTTGTGTGTGAGAGACGGATCCCATACTGTACACACGATAATGGAAAAATAACACGTACATGGTTATACACACACACCATAAGTGACCTACATATATAAAGTAAAACATGTACGTGGTTCCTTCACACATACACATGAAATAAATAAATACATTCTCTCCTTACCAAAAACAAGTAACAAATTAAACTACTTACTATTCTGCAATGTTAACTACGGCTTCATCTATTAACCATCACAGGAAAAGATTAAATTTCAGCTTAATTAACAAAATGACATGTAAATAATAAATCGCCATTAGTTAATTTAGCGTCATTAGTTAACCTATCCAGTCACTAATTAACATAACCACCCATTAAAGTCCTTTCATTATATTCACTAAGAAACGATTCAAATTTCTGGTAATGTTATTTCTTATCTACGGTCTCTAGGTTACTGTTCACTGTTAACGTCACACAGGTAAGGTTAATATACCACACACAGGTAAGGTTAATATATCGTTAATAAGAAACGGCTATGGTCACTTCACCTAACAACACCACGATCAATTACAGTCTCTACACGGGCTTGAGCTTGGATGTCCTCCTTCTCAAGCCATTTTCTCACACGACACTTTATTTTCCTGAGAGCACTTGTTATAAGGTGTTAGGTAGCACTTGTGGGTAAAGGGTATGGTGTGTTAATTTACCAACTAAAGATACCGAGGCTAGACACCGCTGCCACCGTCACCGTCTGCCTCTACCGGGGGTTTGTTTGTGTCTGGCCAGGTCGACTCCGTTACCCTGGCGACCCCACCATGTGCTACTCAAACACCTTCATAAATCCTCACTATATTTTTTCTCTCTCCTATGTTTCCTACAACGATCCGATGATTCATCTCTTTCTATATAAATCTTATAATAATATTTGATTCATATATATTGTGTATTATAAGGAAAACTTAGTAATTTTATATAATATTGGTAACTAATTCTCAATATTATCCAGGTACTTCCACGACATCAGCTGAAAGTTGAGGAGGCTGTGACTTAAGATGTTCAACACCATTCCATGTGTAATAACAAGTACGAAGAATAAACAATCATATATTTTTATTACAGTATCAAAGAAAGAAAGCTGTGTGTTTTAACGGGAACAGCTTAGATGCGGCTTAATCCACACTATAACAAATGCAATAAATCCTCTTCACGCCCCACTTACTGAATTGCCTCCACTTTATTGTGTCAAGTGAATCTACTCGCTACATCCTTATTCCAGTCCTCTACTAACTAATACCACCCTTTATATTGTACTACATACTTCACAATTTAACATTTTCCTATATTCCAATGCATTTATAGTCGTCATAACATACAGTAGAACATTTTTATCGGCAAATATAAATAGTTTTAGATGTGTAATTGCCATTTACCATTACAAAACACGTGGCATGATTTGGTATAATTATGGTGGCAGTGTAGCCGAGCGGGATCTATGAGGCAGAACATATTTAGACAGATGTGTGTCAAAATGTACTATTAGGTCAGGTCAAGTGAACTTTCTCTCTCTCTCTCTCCTTCCCTTCTCTCTTTTAATTCAGATATGTACATAAACAGCTTATTTTACCTATTCATTTATTTAATCATATCTGGCAATCTATTCACCTATCAATTAACGTCTATCCAACTCCTATATATTAATCTATCTATCCATTACCTCCCACTCAGGTGCAGGATACATGTAAGGTTAGGTTAGGTTAGCCAAAGGATACCATGTGCTAGTCAAATTCAGCACAGCGATACCTCTTATTAAACACTCCAGAAATAGACAAGAGAATTTGGTGGTGTTGCATAGATTATAAATACAGTAGTGATGATGTGTTGCAGTTGGTGACTGTTAGTAGAGAGATGTAGTTTAGAATTTTCATCTCGCACAATATTGTAATTTAAATATTATACATATATGACAAGTCATCTATTATTGCATGTTTCTTTAATTAATAAAATTCATTCTGATACGATGCTTTATTGCAGCAAAGTTATTGACATATCTGTACAATTTATCAGGAATTATACCTCCAATATTTACATAACAAGTCAAATAGAACCATTAGTGACAAATATTATCTACACTATGTACAGCATCAAATATCTCGTTTATGGACTATGATATCTAGAGTGAATGGACCACATCCTCCTCCCAGGAGATATAACCAAGACAATAAATAATCTTGTCTACTAAAAAGCTCTGAATAGTGTGCTGCCCAGGGGACACACACCTAATACATTTACTCTCCCTTAGAGGAGTATTCTATGCACTGCCATTATAATATCTCTTATCCCCTTCCTCACTACCCTATATGCTGGAACTGGTACAGGTGTATGATGACAAGTACCTCTCTTATCGGATCTGGAATAACCTCCTGGTGATCAAGGGGACAGTACACACACACAGTACTTCTGATTCTGAGTGACAGGTAAACTTCCTTGAGCAAGTTTATTACATTCTTGACTGATAAGAAACTGTATTCACTGGAGAAGTCTGTCAGACACAGGTTACAGTATTTCTAAATCTGTAAAAATTCAAGAAAATTTTGTAATCTGGTTTCTTGTGTACCTTCAGTGATGTACAGTACTACAGTTAACGTAACATCTTACACATCGAAGAGGTTACAAGGCGATATAAGGTGTCCGATTGCAAAAGGTCCTGTAAAATACAGCTAACAGAGCACATAACACAGTAAGGAAGGGCTTAAGAGGGGAGGAAAGGCTATCCAATCAATTTTAATTGAGCACACTACACACAGGCATCTGGCCAGTGTAACTAGACCTAAATCTTTATCTTCAGGCATCCAGTATAAGTACAGGAGGAACCAGAATACAGTACAGTATCTGGTGTAAACCTTCATGGTGCTAAAGTCATATGGGATAACACCTTTCTTATACCTACCCCAAGCAGGATTCAACCCAGGGATACACAGGTGGGAGACTATTTGGTTGAGTCAGACAGTCTATATCGATTAGATTCTTTAAACTTGTCATGTGAAGACCTCGGGTAAATGTGAGGATACAAGGATCAGGAATAACAGGCGAGATCTGCTATTTTTTTTTTTTTTAGGAAATATGATTAAAGGTATAGCAGTAATATCAAGCTGTTGAGCAATTAAAAAGCGGTGAAATCCTACTGTTGACAAGTTCTCATGTCAAACTAAAAGTGGTCCTCATCTACGCTGACATTAACAAATGGCCACAATGAATGCAAACACTCTAGCCTTCATAAAAAAAAAAATCTAATGAAACTTTTTAAAACTCCTACAGATATCTTTTAGGCTTTTGAAATGGTGATAATTCTCCTTCAGGATCTGGCCATCTGTCTCCTCACACTCACTGTCTTACTAACGTCTCATCAGCGACCTTTCCACTCAAAACTCAATTCTTGCAGCCTCCCCACTTTACTTCCCATCACTTTTGTCAACCTCACAGCTCTTAAAAGGTGTCCCTCTCCTCCTGTAGTAATTTCATATTCCATACCAATAAATATCAAATTGCTGAAAAAAAAAAATAATGGCAGCAACAATATTGAAAAGAAAATGAAGCACAGAAAGTCCAGACAATGGAAAAGCTCCCATAATGCATACTTACCCCACACACACATTGAGAAGACTTATCATAAATACATGCACAAATTAAACATACATTTGGAACGGGTTAAAAGCCTACATGTTCACCGCTCAACTTAACAGTGTCCGTGTCCATTCCTGTACTGTACCCAATAAAATCATCTTAAGTGCTTGAATACAATGTCTAACCCTTGAATATCAATGACAAGAACAATACTAATGAAGTGAAAAATAGCAATGAGGTGAACAATCGCAATGAGATGAACAATAGCAATGGTGTGTACAATAGCAATAAGGTGAACAATAACAATGAACGAAGTAGATCACCTAAAATTAAAATACACACACTCTGATAAAAGAAAAGTCATCATAATATCCCCCAAATTTGACCACATCTTGGAACACATTTTAACAGTCCTTGTCGCATTTAACAGTTACTTTAAGTCAATAAGCCAAACACTAACATTTGAAATATTTCTTAAGAGCAACGTGTTCGCTGTTATTATTACCTATTGTATCCCGTCAGTAATACAGTAGATAATTCTTATGCTAGTCCACTCTGAAGTACAACCTTGGCTTGAGCAAATACATAAAAGGTTCTAGTATTTAATGTAACTTTATTCAACAAACTTTTAAAACTTTCCTTATGAAAAAGACAACTAAATGTGCCTAAGATTGTCACTGTAGTATTATCCCCACAAGTCAATTAATCTTATTGTGATGAAAAAAAAAAAAAATTCTGCATCAGCTTTGAATGTCAGGGAGTCGTCCTTGAAATCAATTCTTTAACCATGCCTGGAGTCCATAAGATAAAACCCCAGGGCCCTTGATTATTACGGCTGAAACTAACTGTAATTTACGTCAAACTTTCTTATCTCAGTCATAGCCCAGGAAGACTCCGCTTGAGGGTATGTTAAGAGTTGTTAAAAATAAGCTCCAACAACTGGTACAACTACTGTACAGTATCCCATAGGGGGAGTAACTTGACTAAAGTGATAACCATTGCAGGAAGCTAAAAACTAACCCAAGTATTCTATAGTGTCATACAAACTGTCAACAGTTTGTATATCCTAGCAGCGACCAACACAGAACACAGTTAATGTCTGGTCCCTTGAAGTAGCAGTGACAACCAGGACTGGCCTCTTAAGGAAGGTTAAAAACATGTGGTGCCACTTGGGTCAGGTGTCCCTCCCCCCCCCCAACAAAAAGCAGCCCAGTTAAGGGAGTTCAGTGTCTTAAACATATATAAAACATAACTTCTAGTTGCTCTACACTTTGACCAATTTCATAAAATGTTGATTAAGATAAATCTGTAACCTCAAGTCAGAATAAACTGTTATTATTTAGCTGCCTTTACAAAATATAAAACCAATCTTTCCCGCAGAAGAAGACAAGCATTAAAACTGCCCTTAACTGAAGACAACTCTAATTTCTCTTACACATAGATTACAATAAGTCCCACAGTCTCTGAAACTTAAGAATGGTTTAAAGATCAAGTGCCCTCACCAATGCTTCATATATCTGAGACAAGATTGTTTAAATTAACAATTCAGTTAGTTGCAGCCATCACTGTTGGGGGACCTGGATGTACAACTTACACAGTGTCTGATATAAGGATAAGCGAGTCATCTGAGCCGAGTGTTAGCTTATATACATAGAGGATGAAGCTCTGAATTACTGATACTTTTACCACATTTAATTTTAGTTTGTCTAAAGCACCTCTTTGTAAATGAATGTAAACATGGTTGTATTTAAAGCAAATTTTCTTTATATAAATTACATGTACTCCTAGATTTGGTAGTTATTTATTTGTTGAGCCAAAAAAAATTATGGTAGGTAAAGAAAGAAAAATAAGTTGGATGGGAAACGGGAATATTATATTTAGTGTTTTTTGCTTAAGCACCAGGCATATTAATTATGGATGGAAGAGAAAAAAAACATTGTCGTCAAATATCACATCTGCCCAGGGTGAAGGGAAATGACTTAACGTGAACAAGTGGATCTTCAGTCACTGCACAAGGGTTAGTAAACAGGACACTTACTGGAGTCTCAAGTCCCCAAATTAATGACTGAACTGTAAAACTTGTGTGTCAACTTCTTGAGTCTCCAACAGTGTGTGAGACAAGTGCTAACAGATTTATGAGTAAACAGTGATATGTAGTGACACTGAGGTCTGGTGAATGGATGAATATGCCAGGGATCTGCAGTGACAGTGAGTTGTGAAGCTAGCAAATGAATGAAGTGATATAAATTGAATTTTGTCGCTGGCAGGTACTAAGTTTCTCGAGCACCCCGCACTCATCCTGTGAGCGGTAATGCAAAATGAAGTGATATTCAGTGACACTGAGGACAGAGGGTGTCCGGTCCACCCCTTCACACAACTGGTAGTGCCTTACAGGTGGTGATAGATCTAATAGACATAATAACTAGAAGTGAAGTTCAAAATAAATGATAATGAAAAAATAAGAGGCAGCCACTCCTGTGTCCACCAAGCTTCAGTATGAATAACCTTAAGCATATCTCACTGTGTTGTCTCTTGTATGACACTACACACATCATCAACCTCTGTACAAACTCTTATTATGAATTAAAGGTTTCCTAGGAGTATACTTCAGGAAACTTAACAAATGCAAAAATATTTTGGAAAAACGTGTCATCAATATTCTTAGTGCAGTAAATATATTCATGAAGTACTGTATATGGTGTGGTGGGAGGATACACTGTGGATTATCTTACATTTACACTTGGTGTACAGTACAGGCTGAACATGATGTGTGGCTGTGGAAGATGGACTGCTTAGTCAATGGTAAAATATCTTTAGTCACAATACAGGAGTCTCCCTCATGAGTCAACTTAAAGTGCACAGATATGAGCCATTCAAATAATGTTAAACTCTGGTGACTCACTCGTACACTCAACACCAACAAAACACAAAATGGATTTCACTTTTTTTATAAGTCTAATTTAATAACTTTCTGTACTGTAGTACACTATTATTATTACTTGGTCACTGAATATGTCCAAAAAGCAGTAGCTATGTCATACACGTGTATATACCGGGTATATATTATATGTGGATAGCTCATACAGGGTCTATCTGCTATGGTCCCACATGTATCAATCAAATATTAGTGAGATAATGTTCTATTTAATATATAATGACAATTATCAGAGAAAATGATGAAGCATAATTTCAAAACTCTGCAATTAGTTTTCTAGTCTTATGGAACACAGTAAATAGCATCAACAAGTAGCCCACAGATTAAAAATAGCCATAACATTAATACAAATTTAATTATGGAGTGTGTCCAGAGAACACATCATGACTGAAATATCCATATACTGTACTGTATATATGTGGAGAACAGAAACCTGAATATAACTACTGCATCATTGTTAACCAAGACACCGTGAGCACTGTACAGGTAAATCAAGCACATGACCACAACACACCCCACAAGCCTCTCTGTCACTGGGAGGGAAGGAAGGAAGGACACATTACAGTACAGTACAAGCTCACAAGACGATACCAGTGCTGGCTTGAATGACTTCAATATTCAGTATATCCACTTTACTACTGTACAGTAAATTTCAACTCATGGAATATTTCTTCTTCAAGCACAGAATGAATATTTACACCGTGTAATTAAGCAAAGCCTATGTTGGTGGTTCACCAAAAAAAATTGATAAATTATCCCATAATGAATAATCAGTGAATTTTCTCCAGTGGAAGCATTAAATGTATATACGTGTCCTCATCCTCTTTGTGCATCAGTGAGAGAGAGTCAAAGTTGAAGAACATGGCACTGCCGGTGTCACCAAAACTTGGCCTGTGTGCGAGACCTAGGAGGGCTGCCATCTTGACTGCCAGGGGTCCCTTCTCTATTACATGATGTTCTTCGTCTGGCATCATCTGGGGGAGAAAGTGAAGTAGCACAAACCACAAAGTAGTAATAATATATATTGTACTGGAAATCAAGATCATTATGAGGATGTTTTCAGTGCATCAGTCTTCAGGAATTAATGGACATGGGCAGAACACTTCAGCATAACTTAAAATTAAAAAATATAGCTTGTGAGACACGACTCTTCATCCCTGCCCCAACAATAATAATATGGATTAAAACAATGATTGATATAACACTTCAACTGTGTGTGGCACTAGGTCTCAATATATTAAGAAAGGGAGAGAAATACTCACACTGTCTGCCACGTGTTTATGGACAACTCCGTCACCACCAACATAAAACGTAGAGAAGCCGTCATACCAACTCTCCATCTGGTCCACTATCCCCTTCCAGTTCCACAACTTGATCTTCCAGAACTGGAACATGGCCTGAACAGAAGGTAACAGAGTTAGAGGTAAACCAATCAATAGAGATATGAACATGGACAATGGCAATTACCGTACACCTTTTATATCAGAAAAGGCCTCTTACAGACTCGTATAAACATGGGTCTTGCTCTCCACTCATTCAAACACACCGTATTTCTTTCTGAAAGTTCATCTCTCTTGCTTTTTATGTTTCCTACAACCCATCCTTCAACTGCCACGGTCTTCCTCTCCAACTATTCACTTCTACTCCCTTGCCTCAACATGTCCATAATATATAAGCAGCCACGGGTACTCTATGGCCGACAAATATTCCACTTCCCCATTTCCTATTCATCCTACCCATCATAACACGTCACTCCTGCTGTTGCCTATTTACTTCCTCTTACAGCACCTGGAGTCCTTGCTTCATCCTACACAAATACCCTCAGTAATGTCAGCTCAGTAATTCCCACGTACAGTCGCGGACAAAGGTTCATTCCCCGCGGTGAAACCGAGTCACGGGAATGAGTCTCCAAACCGACTTACCCTGACTTTCATCTCATTTGGGGTCGATGCTGCTTCATCCCAACTTGGTCTTCTTTAACATGATTATCCACACATTTCTCATCAGCCTTCTACTCTGCTTCTGTGATATTATTCATCACTCCATCTCATTCAAGTTAACATTCATTCCTTCATGGTCTTCCCCTCTCTTTTTATTTTTATTACCAACAAAACTCTACAATCACCAGTGAATAACATATAATATCTGGTATACTGTACTGCATTATATGTCCACTCTTACCTTCAGTCCTGATAAGCCTTTAATTCGCCACCTGACCCTCACAGTGCCATCTTCTGGGTGTTTTGTGATCTTCAGTATTTCAAATTTGACATGGGCAAATTTTAAGTGCCCGACCGTTCTGAGTAGAGCCACCTGTCTTATGTACGGCACTAAGCCTCTGTGAACGAAAACAAAGTACTTTATATCATTGTAATGTGTAAATTGTTAATTCACCTTGACATTTGCACTCCCCAAATACCACACAGGACATGCATTCCTAAGAAGGGATAATGTGAAGATTAGGCACCTCAGCTTATTTTATCTTGTCCTTAACCACCCTATTGCTAACCTAACCAATCCACCAGGTAGCATTAAGGTGTTGAATGATCAGAAGAAATAAATTAGGGTGTCTAATCGTCATGTGATCACAGTGTAATCTGGTAAATGAAACTTAATTTTTTTCCCTAGACTCCCATATTATAAATACCAAGTGAAGACAAGAAACAAAAACAAAAAAAAAATGCAGAAAGAAAAGAATTCATTAGACAAAAAACCAAGACCAATTCGTACTTACACCGTAGTAAGACCACGAATTCTGTTCTCAAAGACAATGTCCTGTGCGTAGATATTGTAGTCAAGAGGCTGGATGAACAACTTGGGCAACTGCAATACACAATGGCCGAGATCAATTTAAAACTGGATGATGACGGAATACCAATAAAAGTGTCACTGCAGGAAATGGAGTTTTATTAAACATTTCAATAATAACTACACATAAACCAACAGTACTTTACACCTATGAATCTATACATGTGCACAGGTGAGTGAGATACATGATAGACTAAATAATAATATGAGAAATTATCACCCTAAAGACCAATTAAATACCCCATCGCATTATTATCACTTAAATAATCTTCCCGAGAAAAGAAATCTGATCTTTAACACCAAAATGTGATATGAGAGAACCATTAAAAGACTTTACTGACTGCACCCATCACCCACACATAAAGATGATGATGAAGGTGGCAGTGGTGGTGGGAGGGGGGAAAGAGACACAAAACAGCAGGTTGGTGGTGATGATATTGGACAGGGCTAGCAATGTCAGTACTGTAGTGTCTTCTGTTATAATCCCAATTAATGATTTACCTAGACTGTTTGGCATTGTATAAATAATTTAAATACACAGTGGTGCTTTGGTGGATGGTTAAGGTGGAGTATCAACCACTAGTGGATGGTCTAGACACCTTGAGTTACCACCAACACCACCATCCAACACTACCACCTTGGAAACACTAGCAAATATAAGTAAAACAAATATTAGAGGAAAAATAAAATATAAAGAACAAAAATGAATGATTGACAATGTTGACATGCATAGGGAGAATGGTTGATACTGTAGTGGATAATGAACAAGATAATGTATAGTGTAGTGTAGTAAAGTAAGCAGTTGATAGAAAATATCCAACAAAAAATGGGCTTTTGATATGAATAACAGTATGTGATGACTCAGCACCAGGAAGCGTGGAGAAGACTTCATACACAAAGAAAAACATGTACTCTATTATAATTATATATAGGAGTTAATAAAAAGGGCAACAAAAAAGGAAAAAAATTCAAATAATACAGTACTCTAACATGGCTGTGTAATAAATGTCAAACAGAAAACTGCTTCTTAATACTGACCGTTTCTGCCAGCTTATTGAAGACATGGGACAGCTGCTCTGCACTGGGTTTTCCTGACGGATCTAACTTGTCCGCCCCTCCTTGGCTCGGCGAGGGAGCATTACACCGCAGGAGTCCTTCTTCACACACACTCTTAAGGAACATAGACATATCACATTCTGGGTTTACGGCTTCTTGTGTTTCTGTGTAAGAAGTATTACTTGTGTGTCCTGAGAGGGTTCCATTTTCCTCACCTGAGCTTAATGGTGACATGCTTTCTAACACTTTACTTTCTATCTGACTGTATGACACAGAGTAAACAATGTCTTTTCCCTGGTGGTATGCCCCCAGAGGATACCACAGAGCATCCGGGGGAAGGCGGAAAGTCCTGACACTCGTGTTGCCATCACGACAAACAACTGCCCCACAAGTCTGAACCTGAAATTAATTTATATTTTAAATCTTCAACCAATCCACTTTTGAACAGCTTAGGTGGAACTTTGTTAAAGAAAGAAAAATACTTCAATGTCATGTAAAGTCTCCTTCCCAAAGGATCAAGTTTACTAGAAGGTTAAATATCTAAAAATTACTAGGCATGAACATGAATGTGATACAGTACTGCCACATGCTTATGGGAGCTTAAAACCATCAAGTTATAGGAGTTGTAATGGCCAGAATACCCAGCTGGTCCACTTCATTACCTGACCAACACCTCACGAGGTCCTGCAAAAATCTGTGGCTCCGATTCTTTCGGCAATAAAGAAAATGAACAATAATTATCTAACTCTAATGAACGTACACAAAAATATAAAAATATATTTACTGAGACTGAAGAATTTATGTACTGTAACACCACACAAGTCATAATACTGAAATCCCCCTGTGTTTTGTCATCTTCTACAGTGGGATTTCAGGGATATAATACTGTATCTACTTTTGGAGAGTACTGAACCTGCACGTAATTGGAAAATACCCTATTTTATCATCCGTTGAAAGTTTTTACTTCTGAGGAAAGTATCTCCCAATTTATAAATGGATAAATACTGTACATTATTATTTACAGTGGGGTTTTCAGAAACACAACCCAAGTATAGTTACCTGTTGGTTTTTATTTCACTAAATCAGCAGTTCTATATTAAGGGAGAACACCGAGTGGTTCAACATATAAAAATGTTTAAGAGACCAAAGATAAAAACAGACATACTGAGCATTATAACTACAGCAGCAACTGATATCACCCAGTCCTATCATCTCAAAGTTTATATGTTCATACACAAAGTTACATCAAAATAATATTAAAATGTCTGTCAGATTCAAGGGGAAAAAGATGTGCAACTCCTAAACCTAGTGAATCCAGACATATTGCTCAACACAGTACAGTACCCCTGCCAATGACGACTTCAGTTTTACTATCGTTCAACTCTGATTTTCTAGAGCACAACTCACCTCATTATCATCACAGTTGGAATGGGCCGGGCAAATGATGAAGCCAAGGGAGTCAAAACAGTGCAAGTTTTGTCTAGTTAGGCCGCTCCTCTCAAACATATCAGTCACATCATTTCCCAAAGCCTCAACCTGAAAAAGCATCATGTACAGTCATGGAAGAGTGTCCTGTGAGTCCTCATGAACCTGTGAATCCAAGACATCACACATTGTTGGGCCCATAGATGGTGCAATGTGTGATGTCTCAGATTCACAGGTTCATGAGTCTCAGGGTTCATTGACAGGATGGGGCCTGAGATAACTTTTTTCGTTAATATACCACCAGGTGTTTAGTACAAAAAGAAGAAGACTGTTCTCTGTCTCTAGTTTAAAAAGAGGACAAGGAATATTTTAGACCTTCTTATATCCCTACAAACATTTTCACATTGCTGATGGGAAAATTCAATTATCTGGCTAGCAATTAGATAAATTCTGACTGGAATCTCTGTAGCTGAATCTAAGGGCTCATGGGCGATTAAAGAAGGTGCTAAGTTTTAGAAAATGTAATTTACATATAAGGCTGTGTTTGACTCCCTCCCTTTAATTCACTGTCAACATGTTCACCATTATTGTGTACAGTACAGTATCTGTTGAAGCGGTGAGTGCCAACAACACCAAACATAACACAGTAGACGTCTCGGCATCTGTGGCCCCGTGACCCTCAAGAAGCACACCAACACCATTATGAATGATACCAACAAAGTTTCAATTCAATTCACTGAAGGCTGTAAAGATGGTGACACTGAATACCATACATACCTGTTTCTTATGAAGCCACTGAGAGGCTGCCAGGGGTGTGAAAGGGGCGTCTGGAACAGAGAGGTTTGGGGAGGATGTTGCACTAAAGTCCAGCTGCTGTTGCTGTTGTGCTGCTGCACTAACACTGCTACTTAGGTGAATTGGTGTTGATGGGGCACTCTGAACACAGCTCTGTGGATAATTATGATACATTAACACAGTGTTTTTTCACGTGTGAATACAGAATGAATTTTGTGCAATAATATAGCCAATATTTCTCAACTACCTGTATTCACATTATAAGGACGATGTCAATATCAATGAGCTTACATAGGGTACTGCAGGTAGAGTCCATTTAAGCTTTTACCTAGCAAATCACATACACGAGCATATAGTAATTTTAGCAAGGTAAGGTATGACGGTAGTGTGTGTGTGCTGTATATATATACAGGCAGTCCTAAGTTATGAACAGGATCCCAATACAGTTCTGTACTGTACAGTCATCAAAGAAATCTCAAATTAAATTCCCATTTTTTACGTTACTTTCATTATTGTATACTGTTTAACATCATTTTATTTACCGTATTTACATTAGTTGTTATTTACGGAATATTATGCCTATGGCACTAACACTGTTTCGACTTACAAACAGGGTCCAGGAACTTAAACCATTTATAACTCCAGGACTGCCTGTATAATATGTCCTCTGAGGTGTTTATAGCTGTAGTATAAGCTGGGCAATTGTAGCTGTTCTAATCTCGCTGGGTATCTGAGGTGCTGTAGTGCAGACACCAGTCTGGTGGCCCTTTGGACGCTTTCAAGTTAATTATTAATTTTTGGTCCATTCCGGTTTGGATATGAAAAATTGTGTGTGTGTGTGTCTTTGGTGTAATTTCTATTGTTTTAGTCAAATATGACCTTCATTTCTTGTGCAAATGGGCCTTTTTTTCTAGAAAATCGCCAAAACTACACCAGAAAAAAAATTCTCATACCAAAAGAAGGTAACCTGACTTACCTTTGCCAACCGAATTGCTGTTAACCATGACCACATCGTTGTTAACCCGAACCAAAGGTAAACTGATAATACTATCTAACCTAACCTAACGTACCCACTCGGGCGGACTGCTACATCACCTTGGCCCAGCTGAAAATAAGTCTATGTTTGAGGGCAAATATATTAACAACTAAGCATTTGGACAAGAAATGTTATTCTGTAGCATCAATACGTAATTAAAAAAAAATACATATTTATGGTAGTCAGAAACACTAGCAGACATGAAAAGTTCATCACTTAGAGTGCTCAGAACAGCTGACACTTGGAGCACCCCAGCCTACATGACCCACACACCTTCATGAAAGCTTCTCAATCTTGGAATCATCTGGAAGCTACTGTGTAAATAATTATAACAACATAGTACACAATCCTATCAAACATATTCAGGAAGGTTGACTTTTATAGGCAATAAAAAAAAAGAAAGTAAAAAGAGGAGAGTCATAACGTTGCTTCCAAGACACAAAGATCACAAAATACATTACCACAGTGAAGTGAGTTACATATACATACACAAAATAATATATCAAAGAACAAAAGGGGTGAGCATATAGGGAGAGGTGTAGTGAGTGTTGGTGCCTGGGACTACTACTACTGCCCTCCACCCTAGTACCAACACTGGACTATACACAACCCATTCTTTCATCCTAATATGTGTAAAATGTGGGTCATGACTCATATGCATACGTTATCAGGGAGTATTTGTATATAATCAACTTAGTGTGTACCGACCTGAGTGTCCCAGCGGGTGTAGGGTCGACCCCGGGCCAGCAGGTGTCCACCCTCATTAGCAGCTCTACCACCACTATTTCCTGTTACCCGAGGCGGCAGACTGAGCTTTAAAGACCTCAGACACGCTGCCATAGTGGATAAAAGGCAAGGAAACAGACACACCGGCAATATGTGCACTAACAAGGGCTACAGCACTATGTCGTCATACACGGCTCCAGCAGACGATGCTCGGCTCTGGCTCATACATGGAGAATATTACTATTTATTTCCTGTACTTTTTATACATTTTCAATAATATTAAAATAAATACAAGAGCTTATATGAAAAATTATTGTAAGTTTGTAATTATTATAAGTTTAAGCTTAACCAAGAATTTTGTTTAAAAGTATTAACATATATCTTGTTTACAATGCGACTCACATGTTATGATTTAAATGTTTTGGTTATAAAAAAAATAACACCATACAAATGACAGATTTAACCTAATTTACGTAATATGTAAAGAAATTAACCATAATGATTACTAACGTTCATATAATTTCCTTAATTATGGTTGTATATTATTATGAAATTACACAGGAGAATCGACCCACAGGAATATACCATCTATATGTTACCGCGTTATATTTACTTTTACCTTTTGAACTTTTATCCTCTTCACCATTGACAGGCTCGTTAGCTGCTTAGGGGATCAGTCACGTCTCTGTCACACACTGTTGGCAAGTACTGGGCATGTACTGGCTCCGAGTTTGAAGTTTTGTATTGGAAAGGAGTTAACTCGGTATTACAGTATGTGTGGGAACTAGACATATGTGTGAATAAGGTGAAGTATGGCAAGATAATGATGTTGACATATCTTTGGGTGTTTTTATGGCAAAATAGGTTTATATTTATGTCAATGTGTCTTTTATTTTACCTCAGTTCTATTTGCCCTTCCGCTGACGTCACGGCCAGGTATATGGTACCTGTTTATACATATTTCACCCCCGCAGGCTTAAGACCCACTAGCAAAGAGGATAGGTCATGTTAGTACTATACGTCAGAATGGTCAAAATAGTTAGCAGTTCAAATGTGAAGGTAACATGTGGGGTTCAGTGTCCCGAGCCAGTGTAAGGTGTAGTGGGGTGACTCTCGACGTTGAGTATACCATGCCTTTACCCACACAGTTCAAACTCTTGTAATTTTTAATTGTTGAAGGACTAGTGTAATTACGAACCTTATTACGGGCTTAAGCGCCTTGGTTGTTGAAGCTCAGTAATAATATAATGTCAACTTGCTCCGTCTTAAAATATTCAAATTCGCTTTCTCCCCTTTCAAGCACACGATTTAAATCTCACTACAGACGCCACATAACTACTCCCAGGTAACAGATGAAATGAGGGAGTTTAACTTAGTATTTACCCTTTCACAGAACATCAACGTCGCCTAAATTTACATTTGGTGACTGTATAAAGCTCTCAGCAACTACTCGTTGGGTTGACGAACTAGCCTAGCAGTGGTCATCACATGTAATAACTTGGAGTAATTTAATATGAAAATAAAAATATACAAACAATTTAGCCAGCACAGAGGAGCCAGTAGCAACACAACCTTCCCTCACGGCGTCACTCAGGCAGTAAAATAAAAAATAAAATTTTCTTATGTGAAACTATATGAATCCACCTCTTGAATCAGTTAAGGGAATATTCACCATAAGGAACTTTTCAGAATCCACGCCGTTAAGGAATCTCTTGAGAATCTTTGGCACTTCAGTTATCCATGCGTTATCTTAAAGGAGTATTTTGATTGACTGCCCAAATAACGAAAATTTTTTAATAATTACAGTCTTGGTGAGTCTGAGGAAAAACAATTCTTGCTAATATTTACCCGAGGATTTATTATGGTTGGAATCCAAAGTTTCTTACTTATATGTTAATGAGAAGTTTTATAGCGCGAAACTTTTATTTTGTACATGTGTGTGTGATAATTAATAGTTTACTGAAAGAAAATGGCAGCCATGTATTTTTTACAATAGTAGAGGTTAGCGCTATTTATATAGATGATCCATATTACGCTCAATAGTCCATATAACCTAAATAAACTATATTCTTGAGTTACCTACTAAAATATTCATTTTCTCTAGTATGTCACGTTTTTCGTTTTCTCTAGTTCACAAACAATAGTTAGCAGAAACTATAAAAGTTCCATAATTGGGGAATAGTTCACTCGATTCACAGAAATATACAAATGACGCAAGTGATACTAATATGATAAATAATTACAAAGGATGGGGGAGAATTTGACTGATATGTAGACCTGAAGAGTGATGAGCCGTGTCTGTAAAGTCCCTTGAAATGTGTCTGGGACGCTTTTGTACTGCACTTTTGTATTGACAATAATTATTCTATCAAATATACCAAAAAGCACACACTAGAAGAATTACCAATAACGGTATTATTCACATTCAACGTAAAGAGTGCTGAAGGATTAAGTCTCCTTATCCTCCTCTAATTGCTATGAATTTCATTATGAGCAAAGAAATCTGGCAAATAAGGAGTTTTTGCATATGCTGCGTTTAATGAGCACAATTAAAACGAGATCCCATATGGCAAATGCGAAAACCCCTTCTTTTCCATTTTTTTTGCTCATATTAAAATTTAGAGCGATTAGAGCAACATTAATGGCGTTACAGCTACATTTCTTTACAAGAAGTATCCTCTCATAATATTGCTATTAACGCCAGCAGGGCATTTTTATTGATTTGGGAAATAAATAAATTCTGGTGTTTTATTTTGGTCTGGCTGTAATGGTCATGATAAGAGCTAACCTGAAAACCTTAAGGATTAATATTACGCTCAAACGTCCACAAAACCTCTTGAGTCCCCCAGTGGAAACGTACTCCGTTTTCTCGGTTCCTTGGTGACGTCATCGATGAGCAGACGCTGTATGCTGGGACCTGTTGCCATCCAACACTTTGTAATCAATTTAATTTTGCTTTCGATAGCTGAGTCAGAGCATTGTTAGTGAAGATAATAGTATAGAATGAAAATGAGTTCATAGTCTCAGTTTCAACGTCAGAGTGTACAGTAAATTAATTCATCGGAATAGAAGTAGGTGGACTCCCTGGCCTGTTTTGAGTAAAATAACCATCGTATTTGTCAAAGAAATAATATAAATAGTTGTTTAATGATGTAATAAGTAATTGAAGATCAATTTTATGAATGGTAAAGTTAGACCTAAGGGGTCCAGTCTTGTCTGAGTGTACTTATTTAACATCTTGTTCACTCCTTATGTTAATAAATATTGAGTTAGTAAACTACGAGTATCACCGCTCATTCCTTCTACCCGTTGGTTCTCAGAAAATAACTATTGTAACTCACGTGCCTAGAAGCTCACTACCTAACAGTTCACTAAGATATGTTATATTCTAATAAAAGTCTGGGTGGTGGCAGGCTACCGTGGTAAGTATACTAAGTGTTATTGTAAGAATGACATGGTTTAACCAGATCAATCCATGGTATAGAATATAACTAAAGCATGATAATAAATTGAGAGAAAGAAAGGATATAAAACTTAGAAAATTGGCTGATATATATGACACAAGGAATAAAATATAGAAAAGAATTTTGACTTCGAAAATATAAACAAAGAAATATAAGATAGATACTTATAGACAGAAAGACTTAGAAAATAAGATTAATAGAAAATATAGATATGAAGCAAGTATATAAATATTGAAGAATAAATAGAATAAATATGAAATAAGAAAGATCCCCTCTACACTAACTACCATACTGTATGTCACCACCTACTTATACATAATAATCTAGATATAATTCTTACACACTAAACACTCTGGTGGGTGATAACTCCCATTGTCCTCAACTCACATTAATGTATCCATACCACAAGTCATAACGTATCCTGAGAGACAAGAGTACCACTGTATTAGTGTCTGGCCGTATGGTCTTGTGACTAGGTGACAACACACACACACACACACACACACAAACTTAAACATACACACACACACAAACTTAAACATACACACACACACACACACAAACTTAAACATACACACAAATACACACACTTAAATAGACAGACAGACAAAACTTTTACACAACACAACCTTGACAAACCATGAAGGAGGAACTCACAAATCGGACGAAATTCCCCGTCAAACCGCAGGTCTACTCCGGCACAGCACGGCGCGGGTAATTCCAACGTTATGGGGTATTGCAGCAAAGACGAGAGGGAGGGAGAATAAGTGCTGGGATATGAGTTAGAACTTCGTGTAATACTCTTTAACCTGACATTATCTGCTGTTAGTGGTGAAGGCAAGTTTATATGAGTGAGGAATGGATTATAGGTGTTACATTATATCCGGGAGGTGGAGAACTTTGTAATCTAAAGTTCTCAGTTCGTCTGTTTCCTTCACCTGTCCTTCCGTCCGTAATATCTGAAATTTTGAGGATAATTAATTGAATTTATTAATATATTTCATGTACTGTAAGTTGAGAATGTGGATATATCCCAGGATGTGTCTGAGATGTCCCCTCCGTTATCTCTGTTTTATACATTTCTGTTCAGGATGTTGTTGTGGTGAGGTGGGTAACTTGATTAACTTTACAGACACTCTAAAGTTAGTAGGTTAGGCTATGTAGGGTCGACTCTAGCTTCTAAGGGCGCCTGTACAAGATATTGATGGCCTCCCTCCCATACATAGGAAAGTAAGTCAGAATCAGTTGCCAAGTTTTTATAGACACAAACCACCAAAGGACCAGACTTACTGCCGCTAAATGACTGAAACACGCCACACGACACACCAGAATTGAGATACGAATCCTACTCAACAACAAATATATTGTATTCAAGAAGGGGCCCCCTAGGTGATGGGGGCCCCCGAGGTGATGGGGTCCCTAACTAGCCTCACAGACCGCACACAGCTGGACCCGACCCTGAGGTTATGTTAGATTAGGTTAGGGTAGGTTAAGTTAGGTTTGGTTAGTGTTAGGTTAGATTAGGTGAGGTTAGGTTATGTTAGGTTAGGTTAAGTTAGGTTAGGTTAGGTTAGGTTAGGTTAGGTTAAGGTAGGTTAGGTTAGGTTAGGTTAGGTTAGGGTAGGTTTGAGTTTCATACGACTGGACCCCATCCATGTAATTCGGACTTCGCAGTAATGTTAATATTAGGAACTGCTTCTGTTACATGGCCGAGGTGTAGTGAAGGGGGCAATTTGTGATGGTTAGTCTGCTGTCTCGTCTTGCAGGTGAGAAAGTCTTGTTTCCTTTTTGACAGACAGGCGGACGGACAGACAGGCAGATAGAGAGAGACAGATAGACTTATACTTTGCATCTTACCTAGGTGAATAATTTCCTATAGAAAGCTAAAAGAGAGAGAGAGAGAGAGAGAGAGAGAGAGAGAGAGAGAGAGAGAGAGAGAGAGAGGTAGGTTCGGATACATTTTGAGACCACATTCCCAGTGGCATAAAGTTCACATATCTTTCATATGTATAAGAACGCGGTCATCATGTTCATATATTACTTTGCAATGAATCATAAATAAAGTACTTGAATATTAGATGACAGAGAAGTGAAGTTCAGGTATATTATCACCCATCTGGAGGTACTCAGTATGGTGTAACCTAGATATGAAATAGTCAATTATTCTTCATCTTATATACATCACAAGGTATATTACTCACACTCCTTTAAATTAATAGGTTTAAACATAATGTAATGTACTGTAAAAGTTAGCAAATCTTTACTTCGAAATCAAAGCTAATGACACGCGGCCCAAAATGACTCCAAAATGACTATAAGTGTCCAGTAAGTTACTCATGATGGTCCCAACTCCACACACTGAACTTGGCTTCTCCCTAATAATTTTTACTTTTAGAAACCGACATTTTCACATTGTTGAGGGACCCACCTGTTGGCTTAAGGCTTAAAGAAGCAATCTCTTCCCGAGAAAAAACTACTTTCTATACTAGTTTACCTTCAACAGATGTCGTTTTCTGCCTTGAGGAGCATAATTAAATGACAAAGTGTATAGTAGAGTGACCTACTTAAATTATTGCCACCTGTTTATTGTTACACCCGGGAAGAATATTTTGGTTGCTTTATATGTCCATCTTTAAGATAAATAAACTGGAGTGTTTAATCTTGAAGTGTACTGTGTCATGTTCAACCTCATCAAGAGAGTTAAAACGAGTGAAAATAGTCCATCTCTACGAAGTCAATACTGTACTGTATGTAAGTGGCACAAATGGTTTACACATCAGTGATTCTTACGATGGTGTTATATTTATCCGAGGAAGACAAAGTGTGGCTTTACGGTACGTGGCGACGGGAGCAAGTTGACAGGTGTTAATTACTGAGGGTAACAGACCAAAGGAGATAAAACCAATAACCCCGATGTACAATATGTATATAGTCGCCCCCCAAAAAAATCCAGTCGCTTCTCTTATTATTCCACGGACTTTGACTCGTTAACCCGCAGTAGTACACAGTGATGCATTATTGAACCTTTCGGCCCCAATGATCAGTTCTTCAATTGGTGGTGACGTATAAAGACCAATAAACGACATTTTGTAATCTGAATTGACAGTTGTAAAATATTAACTGATTAACTTTACAAGGATGATGCTGGAGATGTATACTTTGAGTTCGAGCACCTGTTGTGTTGAGTGCCCGCATTAATGCTCCAATTCAAAGTATATGTCTCCTACGTCTTTTGTTACTGTATTTGTCAGAACATGTTTTACAACGGTCAATTCAGATCACAAAACATAATTTATTGGCCTCTGTATGTTGCCATCAACTGAAAAATTGTGAACTGGGGCCGAAAAATGCTGTAATCTATATATATATGAAAAAAGTTGTTAGGGCTGAGCAATTTTATTATTTTTTAGCAGTTTTCTCAACAACTAAAAGTTATGAGCGACATTATGAGGTTGGCGATCGATGAATCAATGTACAGGTTAAAATAACAGTTGTTGTAAGAGCCGGATCAGCTTTACTCGAAGTACTATTTTGTAGAAATTCTCTCTGAACAAACTACAGACTTCAGGAAGGTGAAGCGTAACATGAATGGTGTTTTCATTCACCTGACATCACCAAAACCTCAAAAAACGTGTGATTTGGAAGATATTTGATAGATAATTGTCTAGTGATCTACTGATATATATTTTTTTTTCTGAGGATGGTGAGCGGGGGTGTGCGTGTGACCTAACCACAAAATGGACTTCTCTCTAACTGTAATTCTCTGACATAATTAATGTGGTCAGGTAATGGTAGCCTTTAACATTTAGATAAGTCTCTTATGGTAAACTGAGAGCATCAACGAATAATGAACGTGGAATATGAAAATTGGCCAGTATAAGGTGGCCACTATAGGAAGGTGGCCACAGTAGGAAGGTGGCCACAGTAGGAAGGTGGCCACAGTAGGAAGATGGCCACAGTAGGAAGGTGGCCACAGTAGGAAGGTGGCCACAACAAGAAGGTGGCCACACTACAATAGGAAAATGGCTAATATAGGAAGGTGGCCAAACAAAATATCACTGATAATTTTATTTCCTTACTCGACAAAATACTAATTAATTATATAGTGATGAACTAAGCCTCAGTCTCGCCCTCCCGCCCCTCGAGGTGAACCGGAAGTCAATTTGAAACGAGTATTTGTCCAGTTAAATATATTCTCAGTCTTCATAAACACCATAACTAGTACAGCATGTCTCAGTAAACACAACGATAGAATATGATTGGTACCTCGAGTCGCCTTCCATCACCATTATCACCATTATCACCACGCCACCATCACTACCATCATCACCACGCCACCATCACTACCATCTACCACTGCCCCTACCACCACTACTACCCACTACGAGCGAAAACACCGAGACTGGGAGGTGAAGCATTCGTAATGGCTAGATCATCATCATCATCATCATCACCATCATCATCAGGGTATCTGAGGGTTGGCGATCACAGCCCTCTCTCTCTCTCTCTCTCTCATTTTTAACCAAGCCCCTATAAGTTACGGTGGTGGTAGTGGTGGTGGTAAGGGTGGTGATGGTGATGATGGTGGTGATAGTGGTAGTGGTGTTTGAGTGTTTTTATAAAGTTTCAATAAAAAATAACCCCTTCCAATTGCCACTACTATGAAAGCTATTTCTTGCATCACCGAGCACCGCACGTGGTCATTATTTCCGATTCATATTTTCACGTTTTTATTTCTAATATTGACGGTGAAGTGTGTGTGTGTGTGTGTGTGTGTGTGTGTGTGTGTGTGTGTGTGTGTTTTATTAATTGAGAGAAGCAATGACGAACACACATCCACTTAAGAATTTACAATTTCCTTTGAACCCATCACACACACACACTCACACTCACACACTCACACACACACACACACACACACACACACACACACAAGCATATCCCAAACCTATGACCGTATATATGTTCTAAAATCACTTACTACTCCTATACAGTATCGACCATATCATCTGGACGGACATAAACAGACATTGGAGTGTACCTTGACGAGAAGGAAGGAAGGGAGGAAGGAAGGAAGGAAGGGAGGAGGGAAGGAAGGGAGGAAGGGAGGAAGGAAGGAAGGAAGGGAGGAGGGAAGGAAGGAAGGAAGGAAGGAAGGCAGGAAGTAAGGAAGGAAGGCAGGAAGGAGGGAAGGAGGGAAGGAAGGAAGGGAAGTAAGGAAGGAAGGAGGGAAGGCAGGAAGGAAGGAAGGAAGGGAGGAAGGAAGGAAGGAACAGTACAAGCGCCTAGGTATTTTTTGATTAAGTTATTCTCTCATTATTGCAAAATATGTGTGAACTGTGTCAAGCTTCCCACGTAAACTCTCAACGTTAAGTAAATCATGAACAGGAAAAGAGCCTCATAGTCAGAAAGAGAATAGTTATATATATTTACTCTCTTGTATATCAGTATATTAATAGTTATATAGTCTTAATCTCTGTTATATAATATCAATATATTTGTTTATCCGCGCGTAATAACAAAACACAAAGGAAAATCAACGCCACAATCACCGAGGGTCTTTTTTATGGCGCATATAACTGCTGCCTGGTAAATGCTTGTTATGTGTTTTTTGCATGATGGCGGAACTACACGAGATGGTGGTTGGTGGTGCGGTGTGGAAGGGAGGTGAGGGAGGTGGGGTGGTAGGGGGGAAGAGGGTTGGGGAGGGGGTGGGGTGGTAGGGGGGAGGGGGAAGAGGGGAGGGGGTTGGGGAGGGGGGTGGTTGTTGTGTTCTCACGTATTCTTTCTTCCTAAGTAGAACGAGATATAATATTTACACCCCTAAAAATAGCTTCATGGTGTAGGACTCTGGTTGACCTAATTTATTTGTTGCTTTGTTTTTGCTGCCTTTAAACACACACACCACAGACACACAGACACACACCACAGACCCACAGACCCACACATACACACACACCCCAAGGCGCCACCGCAGGGACTTGGAGTGAGAGATTTCAACACGTCAATAAAAAGTAACCCCGACCATTTTGACTTGGGACTTTTATGGAGGGGAGGGGGAGGGGGGGTAGGGGGTGGGGGGGGGGAGGGGGGATGGTTCACGTTGTTGTAGTTTATTGTGATGAGGACCTACACGACGGTATGTGTGTGTGTGTGTGTGTGTGTGTGTGTAGTGTGTAGTGTGTGTAGTGTGTGTGTGTGATTCATTACTTGAGCAAAAAAGTGACACCCACCCACTTTAGAGTTTGAAATCTCCTTTGAACCTCTCTCTCTTTCGCTCTCTCTCTCTCTTTCGCTCTCTCTCTCTCTCTCTCTCTCTCTCTCTCTCTCTCTCTCTCTCTCTTCTCTCTCTCTTCCGTCGACTTTAAGAACGTCTATTTTCCGTTCACGTGTAAAATTAGATTAGGTTAGGTTAGATTAGATTAGGTTAGGTTAGGTTAGGTTAGGTTAGGTAATCGTTTATATATTTCACTTAGTAATGCCAGTTCCGATGTCCCGGTTATAAGTAATTAAGTAACTCATGCGGGAATTCTCGACTACTTAAGTTATATTATTTCCTTACCTAAATTATACTACACCAATTACTCGTACACCTGGACCATTTACACCTGTGATACCTGGTAGAGGGGAGTCCACACAGGTGTATAGGAATGACTGGGAAGAACGGAGGAGTAATTTACTTGAAAGACGTTAACTTTAAACCCGGGTATCCATAGAAAAATATAAATACTACTCTGACCTATGGACCTCCCCCCCCCTCCCTCCCCCCTCCCCCTTCCATCCCCCCTCCCTCCCATCCCCCCTCCCTCCCCCAGCCCCCTTCCATCCCCCCTCCCTCACCCACCCCCCTTCCATCCCCCCTCCCTCACCCACCCCCCTTCCATTCCCCCACCCTCCCCCACCCCCCTTCCATCCCCCACCCTCACCCACCCCCCTTCCATCCCCCCTCCCTCACCCACCCCCCTTCCATCCCCCTCCCTCCCCCACCCCTCCCCCCCAAAAAAAACGGGCCTTTGTCTCAGCTTAAAGGAAAGAAAGGCATAAATTATCTGGGTCTTCGTACCACCTTACCGGAAGCTGACACAAAACCATCAATTTAGGGGAACCTATTGAGGGTAATGAGACGTTTTGGGTTGAGTTTGTGGTTACGTGGAGGTAAACTACGGTTAGGTGTTGGGTAGAAGAGGGGGGGTTAGGAGGTGGAAAGGGGGGGTTAGGAGGTGGAAAGGGGGGTTAGGAGGTGGAAAGGGGGGTTTAGGAGGTAGAAAGGGGGGTTAGGTTAGGAGGTGGAAAGGGGAGCGGGTTAGGTTAGGTTAGGTTAGGAGGTGGAAAGGGGGGGTTTGGTTAGGTTAGGAGGTGGAAAGGGGGGGGGCGGGTTAGGTTAGGTTAGGTGGCGGGAAGGTGGGAGGTGTTCTAGCGTTCACCTGATTAAACTTCTGTGAAGTCCGCCATTCATCACCAGTGTGTGTTCGGAGTTGATAATAATAACAGTTGTTCCTGACCCGCTTGGTGTGTTGTTCCTGACCCGCTTGGTGTGTTGTTGTGCACCCGACCCTGGTGTAGAGGAACACTCCCACACCCAGGAGCCGCTGACAGAGGGAGTAAAGTCATAAGCGGTGGACACTTGGGCTGAATGTGACCGTTGGTGCCACAATAATGAATAATAACGAAAGTATTTTTCTTAGAGTTAACATTCCCCGCTTCCAGGATGTGTGTTGTTGCCCTGGAACTTCCGTGAGACACACAACAGCGTCTTTAGTAGTTCTTGCAAATTAATTGCATTATATGTGAAACTCGGACCGCTGAGTCAACACTTAGACAACTTGTTTCTTACTCGCGCCGGAGCACCTCAAAGGGTTAGGCTAAACGCTCACAACTTGACGATAGTTTTACAATGTGTTCCTATGGGTTGATTAATTATTAACATCTGTTATGTTCGCCCAACAACTATTTCGGAGCAAGTTGTTCACGGCGAGTTGAAAACGCGCGATCAACATGGCTGCTTCCTCGTTGGGGAGTCTATCTATCGTTAAGATTTCAAACAATATGGCAATTAACTCTGACTTAAGATCCGTGCCGCAAGCCCCGCTCCAGATCCCTCCAAACTCCTCCCAGTGCTGTAGTCTCCGGAGTATCAGGCTCTGGACTTGTGATCCCTGTGATGAATGAGGTTCCTCGAACAGTTAATGATTTCTTCGTTTTTTGGATTCTCGCTTGATGTCTTGCTTCGGGCTTCAAATATCCCGAAAACTAGAGATATTTGGCTTCTTCATTACTGTGTGACATAAGAGGACACAGAGTAACATGACTTTATATCTCAATGCATATTATTTCATATACTGTGTATATAACAGTCAAATTTCTCATCTATTAATGTCAAACACTAATCATTTCTCTACAGTTTGAGTTAATTACTGTCATTGGCATTATTTAACTTTATAGGATCACGTGTGGAGATGAGTGGTGTTAAGGAGTGTAGCTGGGGCGTGTGGCACGGTGGGGTGCAGGCTGCTCCTTCGCTCCAAGGGCTCCTAGCACAGCGTGGCGTAACTGGACGTCATTCTAACGCCCCAAACATCGTAATTTGAAGAATTCTTACCCTGTGACCAATGGTGATCTCGGTGGTGCTGATGGAGAATACTGCTACGGTGGTGAACACAGCGGCAGAGGCGTCACACACAGCTTGGCGTAGCAGGCGTCACTAACTGGGTCACGTGGAGCTCCCAAGATGTGTTGCTATGGGGCCCTGACGTATGTGATGATGGGAGTGTAGACTCGAACAGGTAGTGAGGTTGATTACTGCTGTAACCTTCTTGTCCTGTGGGCACGACCCAGCACTCAGGGAACACTGGAACAATGTTGATTGAAGACGATTCTTGCTGGACTTCACTGCTTCCACTCGTCACAAGCACTGAACTGTAGGCACCTCGGTTGTTTTGGTTATGTCCCACCACAAGTGTTTATTGCGGGGTGATGGTCTATTAACCAGTTAGGTGGACACTTGTCTCTAGGGAGGTATTAAGGTTCATCCACTGGGCCGCCAACTTAGTTCACTGGAGGAGACTGTCTCTGGTAACCTCCACTGAACACAACTTACCAAGTCAGTGTCACTTGAACAATATGGTCTAGTTAGGTAATTGTTTATACAGTAATTCACTAAAATAGTAATGCCACTTCTGGTGTCCTGTGGCTTGGTAATCTTAGTCTCTGTAGGCTCTGGGCGTTGAGGATGTAAACCACATCTAGAAAAATATCTATACATTGAGCCCTGACCAATCTCTACAGGTTTAAGGACAAGGTCGGTTCAGGAGAAGACCCAACAATGACTGACTGTTCAACGACGTACCCAGGGGCCTGACGGTGAACGTTCAATAACTTTAACATAACTTTTACAAAACAAGATATGTATATTTCTCTTATAGTTTCCTGCCTAAATTACCGTCCATTTCTAGCAATTGCCGGGTTATGTATTGGTTTGTCATCACAGTTACCCTCCCCCCCACCACCCACCCGACACACAAATAAACCTTATGATGATGATGATGATGATGATGATGATGATGATGATGATGATGATGATGATGATGTATGACGATGAATAACAGTAATGTACATTATTATCGTCTAGTCTGCGTCTATGTTAAAATAAATAAATAAATACTTCTCCCAAATTTCTACCCTAAAATAATACTTTCTATGAATAATTAAAAAAAGTAGTGAAGGAAACTTTAAATGTAATTGATGAGAACATGAGAAGAATTTAATTATACAGTATTATACAGATTACGTTCATTAAGTGGTCAATTGATAACAAAAATGAATGTTTAGTTTAGGTTAGTTTAGGTTAGGTTAGTTTAGGTTAGGTTAGGTTAGTTGTTTAGGTTAGTTTAGGTTAGGTTAGGTTAGGTTAGGTTAGGTTAGGTTAGGTTATTTATGATCAGTCAGAACTTAAGCATGGATACAAATAAAAATTATCCTTATAAAGTGAAATACACGCACACACGCACACACACACACATATATACACACACACACACACTTCTTCGACACAAACTCACAAAAAAGAAAGAAAGGACTGAACTGTTTGAGATAATGCTGACGATTTCAACTCAAAGATGGAATTTTCGTGTTCCACTCAGTCAGAGAAACACCGAGGACTCCCGCCTTGATTATAACCATCTGTGAGTCGCTCCGCCCCGCCCCGCCCCGCCCCGCCTTCTGGACCATGCTGAAGACGTGGCCTGATGATTACTTAGAGTAGAGAAAATGTGTGTGTGTGTGTGTGTGTGAAGTGTGTGTGTGTGTTAACTTGACCCATATAACAATACTAACGCCAAGTCCATTTATACTCACAGTCTTGGCTATGGTTAAGTTCATAAGGTCAAATGAAAACCGAACCACTTACGACGGCCACAATAATGAGACGACCTACTTACGCCCACCGACCGCACTCCCCAGGAAAAACCAAACAGAACCCAAAGTAATAATTGAAACAGATGTTAAATAATTTTCCTGTTGATTACCGTTTATTATCGTCCATTAAATTTCCAAAAAAAGTTTACCACTGAATTTCTCGTCAGTTCATTTTCTCTCTCTCTGTTGTGTTCTCTTCCATATGTTTCAATGTTAAGTTTAGAAAATTTTAAGGATGTTTCGATCTTCATCTTGCTCGCCTCCTCGTTCTCACATATATTCTCTCTGATGATAACGCTATAACTAAAACCCTGAACCAACACTAAGACTACTTGTTACCAGACGTCCCCCCATTAGTGCCGCTCAAAGGACTTGTTGCCGGGGAGTCAATATGTGACCTCCATTCCATATCCATAGCCCCTTGTCCACCTCACCAGTAAGGCAGTGCAAGGAGAACAACAACAGCAGTGAATAAACGTGGTGATGAGACAGTGAAGTGGACAGTGGAAGCTCTGCCACTTACCACGGTCAATGTTTATAGTGTGGGCCTTTATCACCCATCATGGGGAGGTACACACAGTAAAAATATAGCATCGCGCAGGGAGGGTCTGCTGGCTTGAGTAATGATCGATACACCACTTGTTATGGCGGGAGGGATGTTATTTTTTATTTATTTTTTTTTTTTTTTACGGGTATTAGCCCACCCGGACACAGGTTACTGACCCACATCAGGGCCCGGGGGGCGAAAATGTAATAATAATAATAATAATAATAATAATAATAATAATAATATGGAAGCATAAAGAAAAAAAAAGATCATTAGTGAGAAACGACAGTATGTATGTTGTCTTGTCAATAGTAAGAGAAACAATTGAGACCCTGCAATTGTGTGTAAATGAGGCAGAAAGACAGATCAGCAACCTGGGACTTGGTCACAATTTTTGCGATGCCATATAGCAGCAGGGTCTACCATTAGACAACACATTATGCTTCCAATATCTTCCTAGGCGGGAGTACCTCCCTGTTTGGTAGCTGCCTACTACTTACTACTATCAAGTGCCTGTACGTGCCAAAGGTTTCCATCTTCCTATAGTATGGCCATATTAGTCACGTCTCACAGGTCCGGTATACTGTCATCGACACCATTACTTTAATCATCCTACACTCACATTCCACTATCCCTCGTCCGTGGTGTCATATTGTTTCGCACATAATCCGTGCAGTACTTTTTGTATACTGTGTGTACTTGTGACAGCCACTTACTACTGAGGGAGGTCAATAATCACCTGTTTCCTCCTCACCACTCGGCCACCTGAAGGAGAGTTACTCCTGACGGTGCTGTACCCGCCTCAGATGTATATGTTGTCTTCTTGACCTTATTCACCACTAATACATTTTCTAGTGATTTTCTATTGTTAGTGAGGGTAATACATCTCTAGGTCTAAACACATGATCAAAGATGACAAAAGTTTATTATTTTCACCCTTTGGAGTTTCAGTGAAGGGGAAACAGTCTTATTGTCTTTGTTCGTATCATTCACAACAACAAAAATTCACCAAAGAAGCAAAATTGTTGAGAAAATATAAGAAAAATTTTTAAAATATAAACAAGTATTTGGTCTTGAAGATTGTTTTATTTTATTCATGGTGATTAACTTTTTATTTACTTTTTGTGGCTGCCAGATGCTGCAACCACAACCACAACCAGTTAAAAATTTTGCCAGGCTACAGAATCACGGGAGCTTAAAAATGAATTAATACAAATATTCACAGTCGCCAAAAGTCTTCCTTCTTTCCAATATATTTTTAGTATCAATATTTTGGTTACATGAATTCAAAGAAACATCACCACATCCAGCCCACAGTACCCCACACACCACACCCAGCCCACAGTACCCCACATACCACATCCAGCCCACAGTACCCCACATACCACATCCAGCTCACAGTACCCCACACACCACACCCAGCCCACAGTACCCCACACACCACATCCAGCCCACAGTACCCCACATACCACATCCAGCCCACAGTACCCCACATACCACATCCAGCCCACAGTACCCCACACACCACACCCAGCCCACAGTACCCCACACACCACATCCAGCCCACAGTACCCCACACACCACATCCATCCCACAGTATCCCACACACCACATCCAGCCCACAGTACCCCACACACCACACCCAGCCCACAGTACCCCACACACCACATCCAGCCCACAGTACCCCACACACCACATCCAGCCCACAGTACCCCACACACCACATCCAGCCCACAGTACCCCACATACCACATCCAGCCCACAGTACCCCACATACCACATCCAGCTCACAGTACCCCACACACCACACCCAGCCCACAGTGCCCCACACACCACACCCAGCCCACAGTACCCCACACACCACATCCAGCCCACAGAACCCAGCACACCACATCCAGCCCACAGTACCCCACACACCACACCCAGCCCACAGTACCCCACACACCACATCCAGCCCACAGTACCCCACACACCACATCCAGCTCACAGTACCCCACACACCACATCCAGCCCACAGTACCCCACACACCACATCCAGCCCGCAGAACCCAGCACACCACATCCAGCCCTACAGATGACAGCATTATTCCACGTAACTCAGATAACCGCTCACCACCTGTTCATCAGCGTAGTAAGGACTGGCTCTAATCACGAAAGCCAACCGCAATTAGTGTTAGCTTATGTTCTAACGAAATTTATTACAGCGACTAGCATTTTGAGGTCGACGTCGATTAATGATAATTTTTTGGAACACAGCAGTTACTGTGCCTCATGTATTTTCTCGTACGGTAATAGTAGTAGTAGTAGTAGAACTGACCCTCCTTCCATTGGATGGTGAGATCTTCCAACACAGAACTTCAAACACATCTAACGAAGCCCGTGTGGACGTCAGTGCTCGAGGATTCTGGACGCGGGGACAGCGAGCCTTCTTCGACATCAGGATTTTTGATCCCATGGCCGCATGTCACCGTAACCTCGCTCTCGATGCTGCACATAGGAGGAACGAGAACGACAAGAGAAGGGCATATGGGGAGAGAATTCAAAACGTTGATCAAGGCAGCTTCACTCCTCTAGTGTTCACAACCTCTGGTGGGATGGGACCAAGTGCAAGATGTTTCTACGCCAGACTCGCGGAGGTGATCTCCGAACAGAAGCAGCAGCCCAGAAGTTATGTTACAGCCTGGATGAGATGTCGACTGTCCTTCTCTCTCCTTCGGTCGGCTTTGCTCTGCCTCAGGGGAACGAGAGCTTCTGCCCCTACTCCGACAACTGCTGCAGATATTGACTATGAGGCTACAGTCACTGAATGCCGCATAGATCTGCGGCTCAACTAATTTAACACAGATAGGATAGCTTCGTATGTATTAGGATATTTAATATTAAGGTAAATAAATGGTGGCGAAGGTGTGGCTATTGGGGGAGGCTGGAGGCCACGTTTAAAAAAAAAGTAGTAGTAGTAGCAGTAGTAGCAGTAGTAGTAGTAGCAATGAACTAAACCAATTTGGGTGAAGTGTACCTAGCTATGTGTGTGGAGTCTTCCTCTACAGATGACTAAGTCTGGTATCTAGCAGTGGATGGAGAGACCAAAAAATATATATTCAGGGAACTAAAGCCGAAAGACGTAAGGCAATTTAGTACGATTGACGCCAGAACTCAGTGATGAAAAGAGTTTCTCGATTACTGAAGTGAACGCTTGAAGGATGTCGGACTATCAAGCACCCAAGCGTCGAGTGTCAATTACTGAAACCATCCATCCCATCACCATCCCATCACCATCCCATCACCATCACCATCCCATCACCATCCCATCACCATCCTATCACCGTCCCATCATCATCCCATCAACGTTTAAATTGATATTCTCAAGAAGACTAAAGACATGGGAACTGATTTGGCGTTGAATTTTTATTACCATGTTTTTGTGATTGGGTTTATGTTATCTCTCCATGGTGAAGGAAGATATAGTGCGAGGAATGGGAAGAGAATGAGAGACAAGGAGGGGTAGTTAGTACCTTTTGGAGAACTGGCGGAGAATCTCTTTTTCTTTAGGTTCGGGAGAATTGTAATTTTTTTTTTCTTCAAACTTAAAGATACTTTATTATATTTTTATTATCATTATTCATATTATTATTATCATTATTTATATTATTAGTATAGTTTTTTTGTGTTTATAACCCACCAACACCCATGGTTTTGGAGGCAGAGGGGGCAGAGGGGGCAGAGGGGGAAGAGGGGGAAGAGAAAACAACACCTGTCAAGAAGAATATAATTTAAACTCTGTAAAAGAAAAAAATATTGTTGGACTATGTGCCATTTCGCGTCCGTCGTGCGGTTCGTTCCCTGGGCGGGGGGGGGGGGGGGGGGGTTTAGGGGGAGGAGGGTGGGGGAAGTAGCGTCAAATACTATCATTTCTTGGTCGTTACTTGCCACTACGACTAAAATTCAAGACCCGGAGTTATCACGCAAGCAAATACGGTTAATTAGCCTAATGCAAGCAAACAGCAGATGACACCAAGTGTTTTTTGGGTCTAACGTAAAGCGGAGGAGATTTGGACACGCCAGCGATGCGGTCACTGTTTGGTTAGGTTAGGTTAATTGAGATCTTATGGTAATAAAGTTGTTGTGTCGAGGCTGTGACTAAGAGGTAGCTGCCAGGCATCACTCACCACACATGACACACAAACACACTTTCAGACCCACAATAAAACCTTCACACGGACACATACTGTACTCAGACAACTAGGGCGTAGCTAATCACCTGTCAAGTGTAAGACGAGAGAGAGAGAGAGAGAGAGAGACGGACATACAATACAGTAATATATATAATTAACGATAAACTCATGTCATTTTCAGAACCTACAGTTGTAAATGATAAAAAAATAAATAAATAATTCTTCAAGTTCGTATTTTCTCTTGGGATCGTCATTTATTTTACATTACCATTAACCAAGGAAAAAGATGTTTCAGTTAATATATAAATTTCTTAACATTTCTCATAGTTAAAAGTCTCAGTGCGGAACAAATTATCTATTATTATTCATTTTCTCTCTTGTCTCTTTTCCAAATCTAATATATTATTTTTGTTCCGTCTGTCTAGTTGTCTCTCTCTCTGTCTGTCTGTCTGTCTGTCTGTCTCACAATGGGTCTTTGTTGGGTGGATATTTCGCTACTACTGTGATTGGTCAGTGCTAACAGACAGACAGACAGATAGACAGACAAACAGACAGAAACAAACAGACAAACAGACAGACAGACAAACAGACAGACAGACAGACAGACAGACAGACAGGCTCTCATAATGTGTATCTCTAGACTCGCCAGAACGGCTCACACACACCAAACTAAGTCATGCTACCAGCTGACCTAACTCAACAATGTGATTCACTACACGTTAGGAAAATTACCGAGGAAATTTGATGAGTTAGTTGGTACTTTAAAATGAAATAATTCCTTTAATAGTTATCATTAAAAAAGGGTTAAAAATCACACCTAAATGGTTATAAATCCCTTAAATCAGGTTATGTTTTGTGGGTTAAAAATTCCTTTAAATAACGTAATTCAATGAAGAAGACACATTTAGTAAAGAAGAGAAATATATTGTAGTTTAAAAATATTTCAGTCACCCCTTCTACTGTTCAAGGGAGGAGGGGGGGGGGACATGGTGAGCGCCGCTAGATCACCCAGCTGGGGAGGGGTCTGGGGGGGAGGGGTCTGGGGGGGCTGAGCTGTAAGACCACCCCCCCCCCCTAGATTTTTTGAGGGATAAATTTGACCAATATCATAGGCATTTTGAGGTCATTTTAAAGCCATATTCACTTAATAATTAGGAAATAATCTGAGGTCAATAATAATTACTTTTTACTGTACAAAAAACACCTGAACACTATACTGTATAAAAAAAAAAGTATTTGAATTTTCTACTGTTCATCTCAAGTCACACTTACTTCCTACTGTATGTCACAAATACACCCTTAGTCATTCATCAGTAAAGTGAGACAGAAAACTTGACGTAAATATTAAACTTAATATTATTTAGATCGTATATAAACATTAATATTGCAAGGTAACACGACTGAGACAGGCCTTCACTAGAGGAGGTAAATTAACTCAAACACCTGTAAGACAACGTAAAGGTGACCCATAATAGAATTTAACTCAGTGTGAAAGAGTAAGACAACCTAACTGTCTCAATATGTTGGTGTCGGTGGTAAGTACTTAGTGGTGAAGAGAACAACTGTTTATCTGTCAGGTGTGTGCGTTTAGTTATGTTAATTATAGAAACATTATTGACAGCTGTTTAGTGAGACGAGTATCCCCCACCTCCGCACACCACTACACCCTCATCCACCCATCACTACACCCTCACCCACCCACCACTACACCCTCACCCACCCACCACTACACCACAACAAAGTTTAGTTTCCATTACTTTGTACTTAAAGGCCCGGGAGTGCAAAGTTTCTCCTAAGAGAGAGGCAAGAAGACTGTACTCACGACCGACTTAAATGGCGACGTTCTCTACAAACCTAACTTAACCTATTCACGCCATCCGTGCTCAGGGTACATGACAGGAAGGAGGCAGGTGAGGGATACTATGTTGTGTAAAGAGACGGACAGACAGACAGACAGACAGATAGATAGATATACAGACAGATAGATAGATATACAGACAGATAGATAATTAAAATCGCCATTGAAACTCACATGTGATTAGTGTGTACAGAGACAGTGCAGGTATGGTAAGTGGTTCAACAAGTAAGTTTGTGGTGCCAGGGGATGCCATCCTGTTTTCACCGTCTGGGAAACGATATATGTTTATTATCTTATTACGAGGTAAGTTTCCACTCAACTCGTCAGGGAACAACGTTGAGGAAGGTGTCTTGGAGAACACCTTCCCCCACAGCACTACCTTGTTACAAACCTACAAGTCCTAACACAGCTAAGCGCCACACTGTACAAGGTCTACTGGCGTGGGTACAGACTCCCACAATGACAATGTTTTGGTGTAGACGCCTCCAAGGTTTATCAAGCTCCACGTCATGAAGAAGTGGTAGCTGGGGGTCCATATGTTTCTAGGTAATACCCTTAAAGTAGGCTCATAATATCTTTGTTTTTAAGTTCATTCAAAGGACATGACTGCAAGCTTCTGCTCTAAGATCTCAAGTTGAAGTAAATCCCGTGTGTCTGTTTAACTGTTTACGGTACAGCAGTAGGCAGTGTGTTCAGTACTTCACTCGCCTCCCTCCACTGTTTCCAGTTAGGGATGCTCTGGGTGCGAATTAGCGTTCTTAAGGGCTTGAAGCGAGAGCAGTATCCACTCGACTACTACACCCCAACGTTGTCAAGAACTACATGTGCAAACACCTCCTTTGTCCCGCCACCTTTTGTATACAGCAACAACACCCCAACCAGTGCCAGGCGTCATCCCAGGGTAAAACACTACGAGCTGCGATTTATTTTATTTTATTTTACTTTTTATTCTTTAACGGGGAATAGCTCATCCAGATACAGGTCATCGACCCAAAACGGGGCCTGGAGGCGAAAATATATGAGTGAAAAAATAGAATGGACGAAGCTCTAAGTCATGCAAAAGTCTACAATGTTTAAATTTACAAAAACAAAAATTTCCTCAACAAAATGACGTACAGGGATTCATGTTATTCTGTAGCAATACTGACTTTTTGATTAATTTTAAGCTTTAACAATAATCTTCGAGTTTTAACTTCTTTTTAGTCATCGGGCGTGACATCACCACCGTGCCTGAGTCGACGGTTCACGCACGGGGACGCAAGTTAAGATGACAATACACTTAAAATATCAAGCATATAATTCACAAATGTCTGCCAGCAGTCACCA
This sequence comes from Homarus gammarus, assembly GCA_958450375.1. Classification (NCBI taxonomy): domain Eukaryota; kingdom Metazoa; phylum Arthropoda; class Malacostraca; order Decapoda; family Nephropidae; genus Homarus; species Homarus gammarus. Next base: position 865,237 of record CAUDMG010002125.1, on the reverse strand, counting down.
CTTCTGTGTGTAGTTTACTACTGATATATAACCGATCCAAAATTTCTTTAAACCAGGACTTTATGACTAATGTAGAAGTGCAACCTCACGCACGACAGACGGTTCCAAGTTTTTATTCCTGTAAACTAACGTGAAATTTTAAAAACTTCTTAGATATTTTTATTACTAAAAATACTGCAAGTCGTGTGCAATACTTGGCGCTGTGGGTTTGCATCTGTTGCTATCGCGGCTAAGGAGTCAGATCATTCCCCCTCGCTGCTAAATCTTGACGCCTCACACTGAGTCCCGGAACACTTTTCAGGCGTTGTTTTCCTTCCTGGCAACTGGGATGTTGTTACCGAAGGGAAAGTAGTTGTAAAATACCTCATAAAAATAAAAACAATTTCAGTGCCTATATAACTGAAATAATCAAAAGAAACAATCCTAATTTTCAACAGTGTCTCAATATTTAAAACATATACTGGCAGAAATTTATATATTCCATAAAATTTTTCTGCCTTCCATGGTTCGGTTAACTACAGCTGGCGTGCATAGAGTCATAAGCTGCAGGCCCTTGAGCAGGTCAGGGACTCATGCCTCAAGACGCCTCACGCTCGCTGTGCTCCAATGTGGCGTCACACCCACGCATATTACCTGTAATTTTAACAGGTTTACCGGCAAAACACTGTAATCCTCACCCCCTCCTCCTCTTCCCGTCATTATGAACAGCGAGGCAGCCCTGAACAATCATCACTGCAGCAGTAGAGTTATATTAACGTTCTGTACCTTTATTGTTATTCGTATTAACTAACAGGGCGAAGAGAAGAATAGAATAGAACAACAAACTGGACAAACATTGGGCAGGTGAAGATGACATAAAATACTTGGCTTGTAGATCATATGACAACAAAAACAGACCTCTACATATGTTCGCCTTTTGTTTTGTTGTTACCAGAGAAGAATAGAACAAGTAGAACCTCTCACTTGTTTGTTCTCTCGTTCCCTCACCACTCACTTCACCCTCTCCCCCCTTCTATGTCTCCTTCCCCTTCCCTCTCACCATTAAAGGGTTAAACCATCACCATCAAAGGGTTAAACCATCACCATCAAAGGGTTAAGCCATCACCATCAAAGGGTTAAACCATCACCATCAAAGGGTTAAACCATCACCATCAAAGGGTTAAACCATCACCATCAAAGGATTAAGCCATCATCATCAAAGGGTTAAGCCATCACCATCAAAGGGTTAAACCATCACCATCAAAGGATTAAGCCATCATCATCAAAGGGTTAAGCCATCACCATCAAAGGGTTAAGCCATCACCATCAAAGGGTTAAGCCATCACCATCAAAGGGTTAAGCCATCACCATCACCTAAAAGAGGTCAAGTGTACTCATAAATACACCTGACAGCAACCAACACCAAGCTATCTCTTTCAATGTCCTGAACACTTAGTCCACTTCCTACTACGCGTCAAGGACTTACCTAAAGAGGCTAGTTTCCTGCCATTACTCTACCTTTATTATCGGGAAAATAACCAAATAGTGTATTACAATAGTCAAGAACAATATGGCAATGATCATTATTAACACACACACACAAAAAAAAACACTTCTTTCACTTTGAGATTTATAAGATCCTCCTCCTTGTTCAGTATCAGGTTGTTTGAACTATTGTTATGGTAATAATATCACCACAGCTTTGAACAGTCCACCTAATCCGTAGAGCACAATTATACAAAGTTTTCATTATACAGGTACTAACATTATCACCTAACTACAGACTAAGGAACATACCTAAACATATAACTTACTGTAATATTAAAAAATAATATATAATTCTTCTTATAGGTTGGGCTGGGTTGGGCTGGGTTGGGTTGGGTTGGGTTGGGATTTTCAGGCTCTAACGCAAAAAAAAGAGAAACGGTGTAAACAAATAAACAGACGGTAAGTAGTAGAGTTAAGAGTGTGTACACACACAAAAAAAACATATAATCACAGCAAAAAAATTACAGCGTATGTAAACCCGAATATTTTAATTAATAATAAATATTTTAACTCCATTAGTCTAGTGTCGGAGGTGGTGTGGTCACGAGTGTGGGCGAGACGAGAAATTTTCTAGGCAACAGATGGACGTTAATGATGATGGTAATTGTGAGACGCTTAAAGCAAGGAAAACCCTAGTTCGTAGCCTGAATAGTCCTCGTAATTGAAAATAGAGTAAATAATCGTACTGTGCTGTGTGTAATAATAATAATATTATAATAATTGACGGTTTATTGAAAAAATTCTGCAGCCCGAAGGCTGAAAATATACATTGGACATAAATGACTTATTACATACATTGGTGGTTTAACAAAAGCCTTCATTAGAGAAAGGTAAAGGAACATACAGTGAACATACAGATTAATGTAGGTGTTGAACAGCAAACTTGTAGTGTAGTAACTCCCTCCCAGATGGTGTTAGGAGGAACTCACGTGGTGTAGTAGTTCCCTCAGATTGTGTTATGAGGGACCTGGCGTGGTGTAGTAATTCCCTCGCAGATGGTGTTATGAGGGACCTGGCGTGGTGTAGTAATTCCCTCACAGATGGTGTTATGAGGGACACGTGGTGTAGTAATTCCCTCACAGATGGTGTTATGAGGGACATGTGGTGTAGTAATTCCCTCACAGATGGTGTTATATGAGTGAGGTTTGGTCTTCGGCCTTCCTATCGTAGACGGATTAACACATCGCTGGTTGTTGTTGGGTCTCACGGGCCGTTATCACTGGGTACCTGGGACCTCACTGTGTGAAGGTTAACTTGGGTACGACTGTTACTGTCGAGTTGTTCTCACTGACTTAAGCACTGTGCGTGTGTGTGTGTGTGTGTGTGTGCGTGTGTGTGTGTGTTATATCTGTACTTAATCCACTCTGTTGGTGAATAAGTTTCATGGACGAGGAGTTTTTACCATCTGTTGTCAGGCAGAGGCAGCAGCAGTACTATAACCCGTTATAGTACCTCCTTCTTTCCTCACACAGCGAAACTGTGGAATGCTCTGCCTTCTTCTGTGTTTTCACTAGTCAGTAGCACGAAGGTTCCAGCACTATCCTGTCATCACGTCATATATCTTTTAAATATCTCTTAATATAAGTAATAATAAAAACGCTAGTGCTGACCCTCAAAACAAAGTTAAAATGAATCAATAAGTTACGGCGTGGTTCACATAGCACCCAGGGAAGCTCTCGGGGAAACAGACACCTAACAAGATTCGTGTCTGCGTGTCTAACGGTTCCCTCCATCTAATTATTTATACACCAAAAATAGTGTTTTAGGAAGTAACCGCCCAGTTAAACTCTGTGACGCAAGAGACGTTTTAGAACAGAGAAAACCTTTTGTTCTTATTGATGAAACTATTAAAATTACCGACTATGTGTTCTGACCTCACTAGAGGAAAGGTCACAGCGGCTTAGCTCTGCGGGATTAATTGTCAGTAATGGCTAGTGCTACTTGTGAACAGGGCTGTGACCTTCAGAGGGCCGAGTTAGAGAGGGCCAAGGAAGAAAACTTGAAAATAAAGGAAGTGATAGCGAGGATGAAGGAGGAAACGAGACAAGGAAAGCCCGTGTCTAACGAAAACTCAGGCGAATGGAAGGTTGTGAGGAGAGGAACGACCAAACTGGTGGATGAAAACACACATCAAGGACACGACAACAACAGCTAATTGTACCAACTCTTTCAGTCCTTTGATAGACGAATTGGACGTTAGTATAGTCAGGGACAATGTTGACAAGGAAGGTACGAAAACCTTAATTGTTGGCGACTCCCCGGTACAGTACCTGGACAGAGCCTTTTGAGGTAAAAGTAAAAATAGGATGAGGGTGTGTTTGCCAGGAGCTGGGTTGGGGGATATTAGAACAAAAACATAAGAAAATAAGGAATTTGCAATAGGCCGGTTGGCCTGCGCATGGCAGCTCCTATCGAGAGTTACTACCACTCTCTATCATCCATGAATCTATCCAGTCTCCTTTTGAAACTTTCCAGCGTTCCAGCACTTACTACGTAGTTGCTAAGCTTGTTCCACTCGTCCACCACCCTATTTGTGAACCAGTTCCTTCCTATCTCCCTCCGAAACCTAAACTTATCCAACTTAAATCCGTTGCTTCGAGTCCTATCCTGCTCGGATATTATAAGAACTTTATCTATATCGTCTTTATTGATTCCTTTCACCCACTTGAATACTTCTATCATATCTCCCCGCACTTTTCGTCTTTCTAGGGAATGCAAGTTTAGTTTCTTTAACCTATCTTGATATGGAAGGTTTCTAAGTCCTGGAATCATTTTCGTCATTCTACACTGCACCGACTCTAGTGAATTGATATCCATTCTATAATAAGGGCACCAGAACTGAACCACATAATCGAGGTGCGGCCTGACTAGTGCAAGATATAGTTGCAATAAGACCTCTGCACTCTTATTACTTTGTTACGAGTTGGGGATTTAGAATATAGTTAAAAGTCTACCCAGATCCCAACAGGCAACAACAAAAAAACCCAAAGACAATCGGACTAAAAAAGGGTAGACCAGTGGTTCTCAACCTTGTTTGCCCCATGCACCCCTTTCATCATATGTCAGAATGTCATTCCCCCCTCCTTTCCAAGATTGTCTGCCTCAAAAAGTGCATTCCAAATAATATGCATATAATACTGAAAATCCTTTATTTTTTCCATATTAGTACCAGTTTCCCCCCCCCCCCCCCCTGAAAACCTGAGGGGGGGAAATTTCCCCCCGGTTGAGAACCCTTGGGGTAGACAAAGGATGGGAGTTTGTGTTGTGTATAATAAAGTACCATAAATTCCTTAACAAAATATTCAGCTTTCTATAATTTACCCTTAACCATACTTAACCTAAACATTAACAGTATATACATATTTATACAACATATAATAATTTAAAGCAAGGTGGAGGTGGGGAGGCAATATAAGATTACAAATACTTAAGTGTGGAGCTGAGATGGCTGACGAGTGAGGCTGAGTATTGCAGAAGACGGTAGGTAGTCACTGTGCAGTAGGTTTCCAGGATAGGTGATCCTGTGGTCACTTCCCAGAGTGAACTGAACTTTCCTCGATCTGGATCTGATGAGGAAGACTTGGAGGAGGTGACGCAACAACCAGGATATGGAGAAGGGAAACCCCGGAGTGGTAACTAAGACTAGTCATACTCGGGTTTCTTCCCTAGATGGCGTTGCTCGTGGTGCTGGGTAGGTAGATCAGGACAATAGATGGTGTGGTTCGTAGTGCTGGGTAGGTAGATCATGACAATTGATGGCGTGGTTCGTAACACTTACACTTCTAGATATAAAACCTAATACTCTGTTTGCCTTATTTCGAACATTAACGCACTGTTTTCTAGGCCGTAGGTCCGGGCTTACGAGTACCCCTAGGTCTCTTTCACAAGTCGACTTCTCTAGGTTGATGTTGTTAAGGCTGTATACATTGATATTATTTGTTCTTCCAATATTAAGTACGCTGCACTTGCTTGTGTTGAATTTCATTTGCCATTTTTCAGACCACCCCTGCAGTTTATTTAGATCCTCCTGTAATGCAGTTGCATCCTGCCCTGAATTAATCTGCCGCCCTATTTTGGTGTCATCCGCAAACTTGCTTATGTTACTGCTGATCCCAGTATCTAGATCGTGTATGTAGATTATGAACAAGAGTGGGCCTAGTACTGACCCCTGGGGAACCCCACTGGTTACAGGGCCCCACTCAGATTTAACACCATCTCCGCTGACCCTCTGCTTTCTATCGGTAAGCCATGATTTTATCCAATTTAAAACTTTCTCCTCGATACCATGAGCCTTAATTTTTCTCAGAAGCCTCTGATGCGATACTCTGTCAAATGCTTTGCTAAAGCCTAAGTAAATATCATCGTAATTTTCGTCATTATCTACTACCTCGAAGACTTTCCTAAAAAACGTCAGCAGATTTGTTAGACAAGATTTTCCCTTTGTAAACCCATGTTGAGAGTCGTAGATTAATTTGCTTTTCTCTAAATGCGATTGGATGCTATCTGCTATAATTGATTCAAGAAATTTCCCCACTACTGACGTCAAACTGATCGGCCGGTAATTTGACGCTGATGCTCTGTCTCCCTTTTTGAATATGGGTACTACATTTGCGTGTTTCCACAAGTCTGGCACAACTCCAGTGTCTAATGATTTTGTAAATAAATTTACAAGGGGTCCGCTAATCTGTTCCCTACACTCTTTCAAGACTCGAGGGAAAATTTCATCCGGCCCTGAGGATTATGTCTTCTTTAGTTTATTTATCTTCTTAACAATATCCTCTTTTCTGATAGTGATATTCTTTAATTTCTCTTTTTCCTTTCCCCTAAATATCAGTTCCACCTCTGGAATTTCCTCGCGAATTTCTTCTGTGAAAACTGATAAGAAGTAGCTGTTCAATGCTTTGCTTATTTCTTCACTACCATTTATCACTTCTCCCCGCCCTGACTTTAAAGGCCCAACTTTGTCCTTGACTTTTGTTCAATATACCTGGAAAAATCCCTTGAGATTCGCCTTGGATTCTGTTGCTATTTTGACTTCATAATCTCTCTTTGCTTTCCTTACATTTTTCTTAACGTTCATAGATAGATCATTATACCTATTTCTGAGCTGCTCCTCCCCTCCCTTTAATTTCTTATATATTCCTTTCTTTATTCCTATGTCATGTTTAAGTTTTCTGGTCATCCACCTTGGCTTATTTTTATTTGACCTAATTTTTCTGTATGGTATATTTTGTTCTTGTGCTTTATGTAGTATACTAGTGAATATATTATAGTCATGATCAATTGTTGTGTCATCTATGACCTCACCCCTTCCTACTGGGGACTGCCGTGACTGTTCCCAGGTGACCTCACCTAGGTACCTTCTTAATCCCTGATAATCCGCCAACCGAAAGTTTGGGACTCTGACCATATTGTCATTGTTTTTGTTTCCCAATTTAGGGTGAACCTGATTTCTCTGTGATCACTGTTCCCTAGTTCTTCCCCTACTGTGATATCTCTGATAATATTTTCTTTATTTGTTAATACTAGGTCTAATATATTGTCACCTCTAGGAGGTTCTGTAATTAGTTGTTTCAAAAAATTGTCCTGTACTGCGTCTAGGAAGTCTTCAGATTCATAGTCACCTACACTGTTGTCCCAGTCAATATTTCTGAAGCTGAAATCCCCCATAATGCACAGGTTGTTATATTTTGCTGCCCTACTCATTTTCTGCCATATGGGCTGAGCTGCTTCTTTGCCAAGACTTGGGGGCCTGTAAATCACTCCCATAATAAGTTTTTCTCTTCCTTCCGTGATTTCTACCCATACAGACTCGGTTCCCATTTCACCCTTTATTGAATTATTAATACAACATTTTAATGTATCCTTGACGAAGTGTGCGACCCCTCCCCCCTTCCTACCTTCCCTGTCCTTGTGAAAAAGGTTGTACCCTTCTATGTGGTACTCTGATAAAAAATTTTTGCTCGCCAGATTCATCCAAGTTTCGGTGATTGCTATGACGTCTACATTCTCGGTACATACAACCGCTCTCAGCAAATCTATTTTATTTCTAACGCTCCTACTGTTTGTATAGTATACATTTAAGCCTACTCTTCCCTGGTCCTGTTTTACCCCTTGTCCTGTGCAACTAATTTTACTTCCCAGGACCTGCTTGTTTTTTGACTCCCACTTACCCCGACCTCTCTCTACTGGCGAAACCCCTCCTTTGGAGTGACAATTTCACGCTCCAGGGATGCAGACAACGTCTTTACCCTCGCACGAGACAAGTGTACTCCGTCACGACTGTACAGGTAGTCGTTGCCATAGAATCGTTGCCAGCTATCAATGAATGCCCAACCATTGTTTGCACAATGTTTTTCCAGTCGGCAATTTATAGCAATTGCCCTGGACAGCCATTCAAGACCAACCCCTCTTCTAGGCAAGACACCACATACTATCGGGATCCCTCCCCTATCTCTAATCTTCCCCAGCGCCTCCCTATACCTCTTGAAAAGTTCCTCACTCCTTACCTTTCCTATGTCGTTTCCTCCCACACCCTAGTCCTACGTTTCCTATCTCTTGTACAAAAAGTCCTATCTAAAAACCTCACCTGGCTGTCCTCAACTACCACGACCTTACCTCTGGGCAGGGTTTGTACAACTGCCCTCTCCTCTACTGCACCACACTTTCCGGCCTCTTCTCTTCCTCGCCAGGATGGACAATATCTTGTCTGGTAATAGGAACAAACCCATTATCTGCCTCAGCGCAGGAGGCAATGATATTGGCCGGTGTAGGAGTGAGGAGCTTCTTGATAGGTTAAAGGCAGCTATAGAACGTATTAGGTCGAAGGGAGGGATCCCTATCATATGTGGTGTCCTGCCTAGAAGGAGAGCTGGCAATGAATGGTTGTCAAGGGCAGTTGGTGTCAACGGATGTCTTGACAGATATTGCAAGTCAATATCAGTCCCATTAATTGACAACTTCTACGGCAGAAGGGACCTTTATGCTAGGGATAGGGTGCATTTGTCTTGGGATAGGGTGGCAACCCTGGTTGGCTCTCTCGAGAGGGCAGTTCAAAACATGTCGAAGTCTTTAAACTGCTAGGAGTACATATGAGCACAGGAGTGGAGGAGACTGCAGTGGGAGAGGGTGAAAGTTACAGGGAAATAGTGCTAGGAATTATGACAAAATTAAATTAGGAAGGGAGTTAAAACCTAAACGCGACAAAGAGAGGACTCGGAACACGACTAGAGTTAAGGGAAAGATCACACTGGCGCTGAAAGAATAAGTAAACTGCAGAGACTTAATTTTAGTTGTTATATATTTTTACCATCTTTATTGTTTGGAATTCCGCTGAAGGCTTTGCGTTTTGAGAAATTATCTTATATATATAAATTACCGTCACTTATTTACAGGTTAATATCGTACTTAAGAGACTGTTGTGACCATTACTTACACGTATGACTGTTAAGTGTTGTAGTTTATTTACAGATATTAATACGTAATAATTGTATTTAAAAAAAACATATTTCTAATCATTATTGTGTTAACTTTGCGTTTCGTGTGAGGGCACCGTATAACATTACGAATCACGAAAGTAGGTCATATAACAGACCACAGTCACGCACCCAGATACGCCAGTACGCTTCAATATATCCCTGTTCACATGTATTCACTGCACGTGGACCTCCATCTTGAGTAATACTCAATATGAGGAAAAGTGAAGATATAATGTAATAATACATTTGTAATTGGTGCATATGAAATAAGCATTTACAAATTTCATTATTCTTACCACTAAAAATCGTTGGATTTTGTAACTTTTTTTGTGTCGTATTTTGGTGATTCTTTTTTTTTTTTTTACAGGTATGAAGTTCTTCAGTATGGAGACGTGGAGAAGCTGATCAAGAAGCACAAAGCCGCAGATGAGACACAACTCTACTATGTCAATAGTGAGGATCCTTACGACGTCATCAAGATGGCACACATGGCATCAGGTCATGGTGGCCGTGACAGAATGAAAGCTCACCTTGCTCCAAAGTATGCAAACGTCGCTAAAGAAGCTTGAGAGATGTTCAAGTCTTACTGCTTCGCTTGCCAAGAAAAAAGAAAACGTCCAAAGACCACTGGAGTTGTTGTCAGGCCTATTTTGTGTAGTGATGCCAACTCTCGTGGCCAGAGGTTGATCTTGCGGACATCCACTCACCCCCAAAGCTCACTTCAAGTGGATTATGGTATATCAGTGCCACTTAAACCAGGTTTGTGATCCTTCGACCACTTATATCATAGAGAGCCGTTAAAGTTGCCTTTCAACTGCTTGACATATTCCCGCTGTCTCGTGTCCCTGTAATTTATCAAAGTGACAACGGGTCTGAGTTTACAGCTCTAGTCATCACACAACTCACGGTCCTGGCCAGGTGTCATCATGGCGCGTGGTAAACCAAGACATCCCCAAAGACAGGGTTCTGTGAAACGTGCCAATGGGGACACGATGGCTATGTAGATTCATTTAAATAAAAGTTTCCAGTTTTATTGTGATATTTATTTCTGTGAATTCTTTCCCTGCTTCACGTAACACCAAACAAACCTGCATCACACCAAAGTCATTTGAGCCATTTCACGAAATGATAAATGTAGAATTTCAGTCATTTCACGCAATGGCTGAAGATTTTAGGCGTCTCAAGAAATGACCAAGTGAAATAGCCATTTCGCGAAATGACTAAAAATTCCAGTCATTAAGCGAAATGGCTGGTTACGCACTTTGGCCGTAACATACACAAGGGTTTAACGTGCACACACACTCATACAACACCACAATAGATTCGTCGCTGTCCGTGGATGAACAATTGCGTACCATGTGTTAATCTAAAAGCACAATGTAGGGACTGTAGTTGTTCATGAAGTAAGCCTACAGCATAGGTAGAATTTGATTTCGTTGAAAAGAGTACGGTAGTGCGCAGCCAAGGCGCATTTCTCTTTTTTTTGTGATGTGTGAAATACGACCCAGAACGACCTTGTATTCTATTGATGTATATTAAAAAAAATAGAAAATTACATCACCTGGATTTTGGTGGACTTGCATTCTGGTATTGTTGGGACGCTGTAACAACTAACAACACCCAAATAATTAGTTACAATATGTTTGTAGTTGACCCAAGTTTTTGTTAAATTGACTGTGCTTACTAATGTGGGTCGGGTCACCCAAACTCGTCGCAACACACAATGTTTACAGTCTGCCACCAGTGCAGGCTTTTCTCTTTCTCACTGCATCCTCTACACGATCGGTGAGTGGAGCCTTAGGCAGTCTGGTCTATTTTTTTTATAAATTAGTAAATGACTTGATTGAGAAGAATTATTTCCAGTTCCAGAATAAACAGAGATACAGCTTAAGACACCCGGACCTACTTAGATGACCCACCTAGGAACTACTTACAAAATGACAGCGATTTTGGGCTAAAATTAAGTGAAATGTGGCAATTATGTACCGCGAACCAAGGAATAGGGCAACAACCCGCGCTAAAAAGTTGTTAGTGATACACAAACAATCGAAATAAACGAAAAAGAATAATTTATGGGTGCCGATTAATGATTTATTTATTGAAACTCCAAAACAAAACAAAAAATGCCGTTTGGCGCCCAACCGAAAACCCCAGATGGGCTCTGCAGAGAATACGTTTTGATTTGAAGGTGTTACCCAAACTTTATCTAAAAAGAATCATACACACGAACTACTGGTCAGAGACAGGATTAAGAGGAAGTATCTCAAACTTCGGGGTGTTAATACGAACGTTCGCTCGTAAACGACTTTCCAATTTACGTTCTTTGACTAAACAAACCAACCAGATTCCGTGAAGTTTCCCCCATGATTTATTAAAACAACCTCTCAACCCTGACTCTTCCAAACGTATTATTTTTATACTGCTGTAACATTATTCATTCTACAAATCTGTATTGGTTACGATTCTGTTATATGCATTGTATTTAGCTGTAATTGGTTTTGATATGAAATTATGTTACTCGGCTACAGTTATAATGGTCTTTGTTAATTTGTGTCGTAATCTGTAACAGTCATTTACTATCAAGAGTTATATTAGTCACGCTGAAAGAGTAAAGTCAGTTCTATTTGGGATACTTAAGAATTTATACCTGTAATAATCTTGAATGTTTTGTGACTGCTTCATCAATGCCTGTAAGGGGAAGAGTTAGCAGATGTTTAACTTAAGATGACTTTTATGAACACTCTATTAAAATAAACATAAATAACAACTTGTAATTAATACACGTGGCATAACTTTCTGGTAATTTATTAACAGGTATGAATGTTGTTACGTCAGTTATTCATAAAGAGATCGGAGCTGGTTAGGAGACTTGTGAGATTCTTATTCGTTGTTCCGAGATTAATATCAGTTATGTTTATTTAAAATGAAATTTTTTTTCTTATTCATTAGCATTAGATGTAGAAGGTGTACATAGAGGCGTATTAACTACAACGTCTTAGATGGTTGTTTAGTTTCCTGTGTACTTTTTCTGAGAGAGAATTTCAATTTCAATTTCAATTGTCTATTCCTTGATAGAGGAAGCGGGATCCTATTGCTGTCACTAGGTACCCCTGTACAATGACACCAGAAGCATCTGGCAAGTGTCACAAGTATATACAGTATAAATATTATAAAGGGGCTTACTGAAGCTTAAGGAAGGGAAGATATTCCTTTAACACATAATCAATATTATTTACAAAATATCTGGCCAGTATGGGGAGGATCATCGTGTCTCCGTCAGGGGGTCTTGGAGTGGTGGTCCAGCAGGCGTCACGGAGAGAACTGGAACACAATGCAGAATACAGCAGGTGGCACCAGGTTAATTGTATTTATCGTAAAGAAAATATTCTTTGATTATAATGTTAAAAGAGAAACTAGGCTAAGACCACACCAGCAATAACGACATCCCGTGTCCAATAATACTGTTGATCTCATATATATATAAATGTTCTTGCAAGCACACACGAAGGCACCAGCTCACTCGCCGCTCACAAGCCCACTGCACCTGAAGCTAATACTCCCTTCGTTGACCGTGCACAAGATGCATTAAGACAGCAGATATAAACTGACTTTACTACTGTTGCTGAGCTTGCAACAGTGACACACTGTGTGTTAACACGAGTGTGAAAGGAGAGTATCGGTCCACATCAATCTCTATTGTTTGGTGGAAAAGTGAGGTAACCTTGACGACACCAACACCGAGCCATTAACTATTGATTGAGACAAACGGCCATCTACCAGGACACAACCGGCGTGCACCGTCACCACCGTGTCATCAGTAAGCGTTGGAGGAGCTGTCACACACATCACCTTATTATGGTAAGTCCTCCAGCTCTCAACTATACTGTACACAGTATAAACGAATGCCTTACAGACATTCAGACACACAGGTTCCATAAACAAGTAAGCAAGTAGGCAGTCGAAATACTTACAATAATATTGACAATTTTTTTTTTATTAGTAATATACTCCAGAAATGAAAGGCAATAAAGTCATAATCATATTTAATGTTTTTCCATTAAGGAAGAAAATAGATTCATTAGCCTAAGAAAGTGTGTTATTATTGTAGAAGTCGTGGCTGGTGGTGGTGTTGATGGGTGTGGTGGTGGCTGGGGAGGATGGAGGTGAGGGAGGCCTTCAGCCTCTCCTCAGTATGTTTGGGTCATCCTGGCCTCAAGACTCACCCAGAACCTCTCATCCTACCCATACACCCACCAGTGACACCAACAACTACGTTAACAACAGCGAGAACCACGTCACCAGTCCCTGGTACCACGACAACTTCTACAGTTTAACAGACAAAAACGGTACCATCCATAAGTTGTTGAACAAAAGCATCGGCACAGGCATCCTGGACAAGGCGTTGGATTACTTGTTTAACAAGCTGGGTACAAGCTACGGCGGCGGGCAGGATGATGCTCACCTGGGTCACCACCAACTTACTCCCACTAGGTATGTTGTTCTCTTTTAACCTTCCTTATATATCATTACTGGCTGACTCTATTAACTAGTATATATACCAGATGTATAATTTAATGCCAAAATACTCGTCACGTAGCAGCTAATGGCTCCCAATATGTGTGAATATCTTATGGAAACTTGTGAACAGACAGAAATAATATTCATAACAATTTTGCGAGTGTCTGTGTACAATATATTTTCGAAATTATCGAGGTATAAATGTTGAGTTGCATATTTCGACGGGGACAACCCGATTAAAAACCCTAGACCAACACTTACGTCAACAGCGGCTGAATACGCGAACCCACAAGAAAGAAGTAAGTATCATGGGTACCTTGTGGAGACACTTTCCTGGGTAGGTTATGACGATACTCTCACTTGGTGAAGATTTAGTGTATTACGTCGCAACTCGTCATTACAGTATTAAAGTTCTTGTCTTGAAGCTGAGAGAATCAGAGGACGTATTCTAGTATGAAGAAGCAGGTTAGTACACACCCTCCTGGTTGGCAGAAGGCTTCTATATCTTGATTATTTCTGAGCTCGTCGCCACTTGTCTGTGAACCGCCCAGTCATGAGGTGGTCGTTTACTTTACTCTTCAGAGATGTTTTACCCATACAATATTATGAAACAACTCGCAAGGTAGTTTGAGATGCCTCAAACTTTTATTTGAGGTAAAATACGTGAATATAGCCTCGGGTGCAGCAAGGCTTAAGTAAAACAACTTCACTAATGTCTGTCAATATAACTGAAGCAAATACTTGTAGCGTTGTACAACATTTTTAAAGCAATTTTTCTTTAAATAATTTTTATTTTTATTTTTCCTCCTTTCTGAGGCGTATATTCTTCAGTAAAACATTTTCTCCGTTTTTCATGTTTTTCGTAAATTTTACTGTATTATGGTGTATTTCTCTTCTTTGACGCAATTACCCACTTACATAACATCTTCCCTATGTCCTCATTCAGGCATCAGAAAAAGGAAAGCGTTAAAGACGATGGTTACTACGGACACAGCTCCGGGAGGAGTTATCAAGGTGACAACTGGTATGTGAGTACACCCGAGCAGTCTGTGTGTAAGACATCACTGGGTAGTTTCCTGGGTATGTGTCTGGATGTGCACACCGCGCTGACTCTCGCTGCCTTGGCCATCCTCCTGCAGTTCATCGTCTCCTTCACCATCTCGTCAATCTGTCCTGCCTCGACCAGCAGCCAGCCCTTGGTACTGAACATCAATACCACACACGTCTTTAACTTTAACAGCGAGGACCCTGAAGATGAAGATGAATGTCCGGGGGGACCTTTTGATGACTGTGATATTTGGACTGATACTCGGACAGATCGTCGACGTTCTTACCAAGATCTGTTTCCTAATCTGGAGGACTATACAGATCTATCAGGTAGTGAAGGCTATGTCTCAGTTGACAGTGAAGGGAGAAGGTACGATGAAGAGCACGATCTCCGGCGCCATGATCTATTGACCACACTGAGAGAATGGTTAGTGCGGCCGACGTGGCAGACAGTGGCAAAGACCTTCAGGGAATCTCGCTTCCTATCGGATTCAGACCCTTGTAAAACACTTAGAGGGTTTGTGAGTGGGTAAGTGTGATGGTGTGTCGCCCTGGCCCTTGAAGGTTACTGTTGCATGACCTTTTCCTTCCGCGTTTTACCATACAAGTGTTATTATCTCCCTCAGGGTGTAGAACTGATATAAGCACCACAAGTTTGAATATACATAGATATGGTTTCTATATCGGCAGTTGATGTTAAGGCCTTATAACATATACTGGTATATTTATAGTTGACTATTGGCTCCACTACTTTATGTAAGTCATATTTATTCTTTATTTATTACTTCACTGCGTAAGTCAACGAAGATATTATATGGATTTCCAGATACTGTTTAGAGTGTGTGCTTACCTGTGTATAGATGTTTATAGTATGGCTTAGGTCCCCAACTTCTGGTGTTAAGTTATTTTTGAATCTGTTAAATGATCTTTTGATATTATTAATTATTTGTTATATTGACAATAAAATTCATTTACTTGGATCTGCATTTTTATATTTCTCAAAGTTACGATAAAAATACTTTGATGTTTGTTATAAGGATGAAGTATACAGAGGTTAGTGTACTGTATATCTAGGAAGAACTAGAAACAAAGATGTCCATGAAAAGTAACAGGATACCAAGCTGTCCCGTCACACTAGTGTACACGCACTCCACAGATCACAAACTATAAGTCTCACTGTTCAGCCACTGGGGATTTATCGCCTTTACACAGTTGTGGGTGTTATCTTCACCAGCATTCCCCACTGACCCTATACTGAGCTTGACCTTTTGTAAGTTCAATCCCTGTACCTTCTCTCTCTCCCTCATATTCTCCACGAAAGGTCATGGGAGTGGTGAACTTGGTAAGGTCACCCACCTTCTTAGCCGCTCTATCACCTCAATCTTTTCCAAAGAGTTAGAGCCGTAGGGGAAAGATTACTTATGCAAATGTTTCCAGTTAAAAAAAATCGATAGAGAAGAGATTAACATAAAAAAATCCTTTAGAGCAATTCACAAAAAGAATAAATTCCTTCCTTAGGGCCTGCCTGGGCCTGCCTGGGCCTGCCTGTGCCTGCCTGGGTCTAAATATGTTTCCTACCAGCGATCAACCCTGTGTCAACATAAATGACCATTCAGATAATTGTGTAGGCTGTGTTCTATAGTGTATGTGCAAGTCGGTATGATCCTGATTTTAAATTAGACAAATTTTAGATTTAGGCGCGAAATAGGTAAATATTGGTTTGGAAATAGAGTAGTGGACGAGTGAAACAAGTTACCAAACATCATCATTAACTCGAATACGCTGGGTAGCTTTAAACATAGGTTGAATGGATATATGAGCAATAGGGGTTGAGTGTAAATGGGAGTGCCCAGGGTGGGTCAATAGGCCCGCTGCATATTCTTCCATTCTTAAGTTCTTATAAAGCTAATTATATAACTTTAGAATTTCATTGTTATTTAACATGAAAAAAAAAGACACCAACTGTGAAATATTACCTGAGGCGCGTTCGATGAGGTTAGCTGATAACAGTTACTAGCAGACTGTTTCTTACCTGCTAGTAGTGAGCTCCTAAGGGCAAAATAGACTTCTAAATCTTTTTCCCGTTACCAAAATACAGTATTAGGTTTTCTCACCGTATGTCTCAACCACGTTACAGCGGACTGGCTTGATAATACTGTAGTAGTTTGCTCCAACCAGAAGTCCCTTTGTGTATAATTTGTCTCCGTTATGTATCTGCCAAAATTATTCATATTTTTTTCTCCTGAGATTTAAAAGTTCATAATTTAGAACTGTTCTTTGATGCGACTTGAAGACTGAATACATATATAAAAAGAAACAAAATTAAAAGAGAGATATTAAAAAAAAGAACTGAAAAGAATAAAAGTAAATAGAGAAGAAAATGATGAAACACGAAGAAATTTTACATGTAATTTACTGGAGTTAAGGGAAAGATCACACTGGCGCTGAAAGAATAAGTAAACTGCAGAGACTTAATTTTAGTTGTTATATATTTTTACCATCTTTATTGTTTGGAATTCCGCTGAAGGTTTTGCGTTTTGAGAAATTATCTTATATATATAAATTACCGTCACTTATTTACAGGTTAATATCGTACTTAAGAGACTGTTGTGACCATTACTTACACGTATGACTGTTAAGTGTTGTAGTTTATTTACAGATATTAATACGTAATAATTGTATTTAAAAAAAACATATTTCTAATCATTATTGTGTTAACTTTGCGTTTCGTGTGAGGGCACCGTATAACATTACGAATCACGAAAGTAGGTCATATAACAGACCACAGTCACGCACCCAGATACGCCAGTACGCTTCAATATATCCCTGTTCACATGTATTCACTGCACGTGGACCTCCATCTTGAGTAATACTCAATATGAGGAAAAGTGAAGATATAATGTAATAATACATTTGTAATTGGTGCATATGAAATAAGCATTTACAAATTTCATTATTCTTACCACTAAAAATCGTTGGATTTTGTAACTTTTTTTGTGTCGTATTTTGGTGATTCTTTTTTTTTTTTTTTACAGGTATGAAGTTCTTCAGTATGGAGACGTGGAGAAGCTGATCAAGAAGCACAAAGCCGCAGATGAGACACAACTCTACTATGTCAATAGTGAGGATCCTTACGACGTCATCAAGATGGCACACATGGCATCAGGTCATGGTGGCCGTGACAGAATGAAAGCTCACCTTGCTCCAAAGTATGCAAACGTCGCTAAAGAAGCTTGAGAGATGTTCAAGTCTTACTGCTTCGCTTGCCAAGAAAAAAGAAAACGTCCAAAGACCACTGGAGTTGTTGTCAGGCCTATTTTGTGTAGTGATGCCAACTCTCGTGGCCAGAGGTTGATCTTGCGGACATCCACTCACCCCCAAAGCTCACTTCAAGTGGATTATGGTATATCAGTGCCACTTAAACCAGGTTTGTGATCCTTCGACCACTTATATCATAGAGAGCCGTTAAAGTTGCCTTTCAACTGCTTGACATATTCCCGCTGTCTCGTGTCCCTGTAATTTATCAAAGTGACAACGGGTCTGAGTTTACAGCTCTAGTCATCACACAACTCACGGTCCTGGCCAGGTGTCATCATGGCGCGTGGTAAACCAAGACATCCCCAAAGACAGGGTTCTGTGAAACGTGCCAATGGGGACACGATGGCTATGTAGATTCATTTAAATAAAAGTTTCCAGTTTTATTGTGATATTTATTTCTGTGAATTCTTTCCCTGCTTCACGTAACACCAAACAAACCTGCATCACACCAAAGTCATTTGAGCCATTTCACGAAATGATAAATGTAGAATTTCAGTCATTTCACGCAATGGCTGAAGATTTTAGGCGTCTCAAGAA
Source organism: Homarus gammarus (assembly GCA_958450375.1). NCBI lineage: Eukaryota > Metazoa > Arthropoda > Malacostraca > Decapoda > Nephropidae > Homarus > Homarus gammarus. The sequence continues at coordinate 846,812 of CAUDMG010002125.1, read as the reverse complement.
ATGACCAAGTGAAATAGCCATTTCGCGAAATGACTAAAAATTCCAGTCATTAAGCGAAATGGCTGGTTACGCACTTTGGCCGTAACATACACAAGGGTTTAACGTGCACACACACTCATACAACACCACAATAGATTCGTCGCTGTCCGTGGATGAACAATTGCGTACCATGTGTTAATCTAAAAGCACAATGTAGGGACTGTAGTTGTTCATGAAGTAAGCCTACAGCATAGGTAGAATTTGATTTCGTTGAAAAGAGTACGGTAGTGCGCAGCCAAGGCGCATTTCTCTTTTTTTTGTGATGTGTGAAATACGACCCAGAACGACCTTGTATTCTATTGATGTATATTAAAAAAAATAGAAAATTACATCACCTGGATTTTGGTGGACTTGCATTCTGGTATTGTTGGGACGCTGTAACAACTAACAACACCCAAATAATTAGTTACAATATGTTTGTAGTTGACCCAAGTTTTTGTTAAATTGACTGTGCTTACTAATGTGGGTCGGGTCACCCAAACTCGTCGCAACACACAATGTTTACAGTCTGCCACCAGTGCAGGCTTTTCTCTTTCTCACTGCATCCTCTACACGATCGGTGAGTGGAGCCTTAGGCAGTCTGGTCTATTTTTTTTATAAATTAGTAAATGACTTGATTGAGAAGAATTATTTCCAGTTCCAGAATAAACAGAGATACAGCTTAAGACACCCGGACCTACTTAGATGACCCACCTAGGAACTACTTACAAAATGACAGCGATTTTGGGCTAAAATTAAGTGAAATGTGGCAATTATGTACCGCGAACCAAGGAATAGGGCAACAACCCGCGCTAAAAAGTTGTTAGTGATACACAAACAATCGAAATAAACGAAAAAGAATAATTTATGGGTGCCGATTAATGATTTATTTATTGAAACTCCAAAACAAAACAAAAAATGCCGTTTGGCGCCCAACCGAAAACCCCAGATGGGCTCTGCAGAGAATACGTTTTGATTTGAAGGTGTTACCCAAACTTTATCTAAAAAGAATCATACACACGAACTACTGGTCAGAGACAGGATTAAGAGGAAGTATCTCAAACTTCGGGGTGTTAATACGAACGTTCGCTCGTAAACGACTTTCCAATTTACGTTCTTTGACTAAACAAACCAACCAGATTCCGTGAAGTTTCCCCCATGATTTATTAAAACAACCTCTCAACCCTGACTCTTCCAAACGTATTATTTTTATACTGCTGTAACATTATTCATTCTACAAATCTGTATTGGTTACGATTCTGTTATATACATTGTATTTAGCTGTAATTGGTTTTGATATGAAATTATGTTACTCGGCTACAGTTATAATGGTCTTTGTTAATTTGTGTCGTAACCTGTAACAGTCATTTACTATCAAGAGTTATATTAGTCACGCTGAAAGAGTAAAGTCAGTTCTATTTGGGATACTTAAGAATTTATACCTGTAATAATCTTGAATGTTTTGTGACTGCTTCATCAATGCCTGTGAGGGGAAGAGTTAGCAGATGTTTAACTTAAGATGGCTTTTATGAACACTCTATTAAAATAAACATAAATAACAACTTGTAATTAATACACGTGGCATAACTTTTTGGTAATTTATTAACAGGTATGAATGTTGTTACGTCAGTTATTCATAAAGAGATCGGAGCTGGTTAGGAGACTTCTGAGATTCTTATTCGTTGTTCCGAGATTAATATCAGTTATTTTTATTTAAAATGAATTTTTTTTCTTATTCATTAGCATTGGATGTAGAAAGTGTACACAGAGGCGTATTAACTACAACGTCTTAGATGGTTGTTTAGTTTCCTGTGTACTTTTTCCGAGAGAGAATTTCAATTTCAATTTCAATTGTTTATTCCTTGATAGAGGAAGCGGGATCCTACTGCTGTCACAAGGTACCCCTGTACAATGACACCAGAAGCATCTGGCAAGTGTCACAAGTATATACAGTATAAATATTATAAAGGGGCTTACTGAAGCCTAAGGAAGGGAAGATATTCCTTTAACACATAATCAATATTATTTACAAAATATCTGGCCAGTATGGGGAGGATTATCGTGTCTCCGTCAGGGGGTCTTGGAGTGGTGGTTCAGCAGGCGTCACGGAGAGAACTGGAACACAATGCAGAATACAGCAGGTGGCACCAGGTTAATTGTATTTATCGTAAAGAAAATATTCTTTGATTATAATGTTAAAAGAGAAACTAGGCTAAGACCACACCAGCAATAACGACATCCCGTGTCCAATAATACTGTTGATCTCATATATATATAAATGTTCTTGCAAGCACACACGAAGGCACCAGCTCACTCGCCGCTCACAAGCCCACTGCACCTGAAGCTAATACTCCCTTCGTTGACCGTGCACAAGATGCATTAAGACAGGAGATATAAACTGACTTTACTACTGTTGCTGAGCTTGCAACAGTGACACACTGTGTGTTAACACGAGTGTGAAAGGAGAGTATCGGTCCACATCAATCTCTATTGTTTGGTGGAAAAGTGAGGTAACCTTGACGACACCAACACCGAGCCATTAACTATTGATTGAGACAAACGGCCATCTACCAGGACACAACCGGCGGGCACCGTCACCACCGTGTCATCAGTAAGCGTTGGAGGAGCTGTCACACACATCACCTTATTATGGTAAGTCCTCCAGCTCTCAACTATACTGTACACAGTATAAACGAATGCCTTACAGACATTCAGACACACAGGTTCCATAAACAAGTAAGCAAGTAGGCAGTCGAAATACTTACAATAATATTGACAATTTTTTTGTTATTAGTAATATACTCCAGAAATGAAAGGCAATAAAGTCATAATCATATTTAATGTTTTTCCATTAAGGAAGAAAATAGATTCATTAGCCTAAGAAAGTGTGTTATTATTGTAGAAGTCGTGGCTGGTGGTGGTGTTGATGGGTGTGGTGGTGGCTGGGGAGGATGGAGGTGAGGGAGGCCTTCAGCCTCTCCTCGGTATGTTTGGGTCATCCTGGCCTCAAGACTCACCCAGAACCTCTCATCCTACCCATACACCCACCAGTGACACCAACAACTACGTTAACAACAGCGAGAACCACGTCACCAGTCCCTGGTACCACGACAACTTCTACAGTTTAACAGACAAAAACGGTACCATCCATAAGTTGTTGAACAAAAGCATCGGCACAGGCATCCTGGACAAGGCGTTGGATTACTTGTTTAACAAGCTGGGTACAAGCTACGGCGGCGGGCAGGATGATGCTCACCTGGGTCGCCACCAACTTACTCCCACTAGGTATGTTGTTCTCTTTTAACCTTCCTTATATATCATTACTGGCTGACTCTATTAACTAGTATATATACCAGATGTATAATTTAATGCCAAAATACTCGTCACGTAGCAGCTAATGGCTCCCAATATGTGTGAATATCTTATGGAAACTTGTGAACAGACAGAAATAATATTCATAACAATTTTGCGAGTGTCTGTGTACAATATATTTTCGAAATTATCGAGGTATAAATGTTGAGTTGCATATTTCGACGGGGACAACCCGATTAAAAACCCTAGACCAACACTTACGTCAACAGCGGCTGAATACGCGAACCCACAAGAAAGAAGTAAGTATCATGGGTACCTTGTGGAGACACTTTCCTGGGTAGGTTATGACGATACTCTCACTTGGTGAAGATTTAGTGTATTACGTCGCAACTCGTCATTACAGTATTAAAGTTCTTGTCTTGAAGCTGAGAGAATCAGAGGACGTACTCTAGTATGAAGAAGCAGGTTAGTACACACCCTCCTGGTTGGCAGAAGGCTTCTATATCTTGATTATTTCTGAGCTCGTCGCCACTTGTCTGTGAACCGCCCAGTCATGAGGTGGTCGTTTACTTTACTCTTCAGAGATGCTTTACCCATACAATATTATGAAACAACTCGCAAGGTAGTTTGAGATGCCTCAAACTTTTATTTGAGGTAAAATACGTGAATATAGCCTCGGGTGCAGCAAGGCTTAAGTAAAACAACTTCACTAATGTCTCTGTCAATATAACTGAAGCAAATACTTGTAGCGTTGTACAACATTTTTAAAGCAATTTTTCTTTAAATAATTTTTATTTTTATTTTTCCTCCTTTCTGAGGCGTATATTCTTCAGTAAAACATTTTCTCCGTTTTTCATGTTTTTCGTAAATTTTACTGTATTATGGTGTATTTCTCTTCTTTGACGCAATTACCCACTTACATAACATCTTCCCTATGTCCTCATTCAGGCATCAGAAAAAGGAAAGCGTTAAAGACGATGGTTACTACGGACACAGCTCCGGGAGGAGTTATCAAGGTGACAACTGGTATGTGAGTACACCCGAGCAGTCTGTGTGTAAGACATCACTGGGTAGTTTCCTGGGTATGTGTCTGGATGTGCACACCGCGCTGACTCTCGCTGCCTTGGCCATCCTCCTGCAGTTCATCGTCTCCTTCACCATCTCGTCAATCTGTCCTGCCTCGACCAGCAGCCAGCCCTTGGTACTGAACATCAATACCACACACGTCTTTAACTTTAACAGCGAGGACCCTGAAGATGAAGATGAATGTCCGGGGGGACGTAATGATGACTGTGATATTTGGACTGATACTCGGACAGATCGTCGACGTTCTTACCAAGATCTGTTTCCTAATCTGGAGGACTATACAGATCTATCAGGTAGTGAAGGCTATGTCTCAGTTGACAGTGAAGGGAGAAGGTACGATGAAGAGCACGATCTCCGGCGCCATGATCTATTGACCACACTGAGAGAATGGTTAGTGCGGCCGACGTGGCAGACAGTGGCAAAGACCTTCAGGGAATCTCGCTTCCTATCGGATTCAGACCCTTGTAAAACACTTAGAGGGTTTGTGAGTGGGTAAGTGTGATGGTGTGTCGCCCTGGCCCTTGAAGGTTACTGTTGCATGACCTTTTCCTTCCGCGTTTTACCATACAAGTGTTATTATCTCCCTCAGGGTGTAGAACTGATATAAGCACCACAAGTTTGAATATACATAGATATGGTTTCTATATCGGCAGTTGATGTTAAGGCCTTATAACATATACTGGTATATTTATAGTTGACTATTGGCTCCACTACTTTATGTAAGTCATATTTATTCTTTATTTATTACTTCACTGCGTAAGTCAACGAAGATATTATATGGATTTCCAGATACTGTTTAGAGTGTGTGCTTACCTGTGTATAGATGTTTATAGTATGGCTTAGGTCCCCAACTTCTGGTGTTAAGTTATCTTTGAATCTGTTAAATGATCTTTTGATATTATTAATTATTTGTTATATTGACAATAAAATTCATTTACTTGGATCTGCATTTTTATATTTCTCAAAGTTACGATAAAAATACTTTGATGTTTGTTATAAGGATGAAGTATACAGAGGTTAGTGTACTGTATATCTAGGAAGAACTAGAAACAAAGATGTCCATGAAAAGTAACAGGATACCAAGCTGTCCCGTCACACTAGTGTACACGCACTCCACAGATCACAAACTATAAGTCTCACTGTTCAGCCACTGGGGATTTATCGCCTTTACACAGTTGTGGGTGTTATCTTCACCAGCATTCCCCACTGACCCTATACTGAGCTTGACCTTTTGTAAGTTCAATCCCTGTACCTTCTCTCTCTCCCTCATATTCTCCACGAAAGGTCGTGAGAGTGGTGAACTTGGTAAGGTCACCCACCTTCTTAGCCGCTCTATCACCTCAATCTTCTCCAAAGAGTTAGAGCCGTAGGGGAAAGATTACTTATGCAAATGTTTCCAGTTAAAAAAAATCGATAGAGAAGAGATTAACATAAAAAAATCCTTTAGAGCAATTCACAAAAAGAATAAATTCCTTCCTTAGGGCCTGCCTGGGCCTGCCTGGGCCTGCCTGGGTCTAAATATGTTTCCTACCAGCTATCAACCCTGTGTTAACATAAATAACCATTCAGATAATTGTGTAGGCTCTGTTCTATAGTGTATGTGCAAGTCGGTATGATCCTGATTTTATAGGCCCATAGACGCACCACAAACAACACACATATTAACACTGACTCCAAAATATGCCAATATGACCGCTTATCCCCTTCACTATATTACATTTCTATTAGGTTAACGTCATACGAATTTATTTAGCAGAGAGAGACCCAGCATAGAAGGGAGTACAGTCCTCTACACAAGTCAAGGGCTGCTAACATCTATTGTATGGTCACATTCTTGTGTGTTTCCGGCATATTGTCAGGCAAAGTGACCTTGTGATACACGACTCAGGGTGAAACGAAGCTGTTGGCATTTTCTTTTTCTTGGCCCTCAACAAGTGAAGTTATTGAGACAAAGTTGAGGAAAATATAGGATGGTACAGTGTGATAGTGCCGTGGTGGGTGGCGGACGGCCGGTGTCGTGGCCTCGGGTGGTGTGCGTGGTGACTGTGGTTTGTCAGTTATTGGTCTTGACTGAACGGCCACTCGCAACAAAGACTCACCCTCCTCATCACCACATTTATACGTGTTTAGCGAAGAGGGTGTATGTGTGCATGTGTGTGCGTGTTTGTATGTGTGTGTATTTGTGCGTGTACGTGTGCGTCCTGTCAACATTTATCTCCTACCATTTCCTATTTGCAAAATCTTTCTCTTTTTTCTCCCCTCCTCTTCAATGTTCCTTTACTATGCATTTTTCTTTAACGATCTTTTTCCTCTCATTTTTAGACGGCTTCTATTTTATCGTGCAAGTTATTCCATTCCATTTCATATTATGTCTTTTGTTTCATTTTAATGTTTTATTCCTTGCTTCTCAAGTCCTCGTTCTAATAATATTGAAAATATGTTTTCCATTTCAATTTCAAATTCTATCCGTCTTTATTTTTAGTTTCCCGAAAGATTAATTGATTTTACCCATTTTTTTTAATCTGTAATTTACAAATCATAAACCGCACTAGACTACACACAAACCTAATATCTCTGAATCAGTAGCGATCTCACCCATTGCTCAGAGCCTCAGACGATACGTGATGGAGGGGTGAGGGACGGAGGCTTCTGGGTCCTGGCGACGGTAGTCATAATAATACTAATAAAAATATCGTACCTGACAATAAACTCCATATTATCATCTAGATCTCTAATAGTGATAAAAAAGTTTAATATTTATATGAAATTTATCATTCTTTATAATGGCGGGTTAAATATATAACCAGAAATGCAACTAGGTGAATTTATAAAGGTTAGTCATATGCCTGGCAGTTGCAAAAATATTCGCTCCTAGCAGTCATGGTTGTCAAATGTCCGTCAGTAACTCACCAAAGGTACTAATTTGAACAGTGTTGGTTGACTGTTGCAAATAAAACGTGTGTGTGTGTGTGTGTGTGTGTGTGTGTGTGTTGGTTTTGTTTTAAGCGGCGCAGAAGTTAACGTCTCGGTTGGTTTTCAGTCGATCAGCAGAGACCCGCTTCTAACCTCTACCTTGCCACTTGGGTCTTCACTCTCTCCTCACTATCACCCCATGTTTATCCTGACCTTAAGGTTTAATATTGTACACCGACACACACACACACACACACACACATACTAATTGGCCAGCCCATCTTAGACGTATAGTATAGTATCTGACATTGAGGGTTGGCTCATCTCATCTCAGAACTGTGTCGTCTCCCTCACTGATAATTTGTGGGGCAGTCCGCAAACCATTACAAAAAAAGTCTATTTTCACTTCTAGATCTATTTAGTGTTTATTTCTCCATGTTATTATTGGAGCAAGTAGATTTCCCAATTATTTTACATCATTTACGTACTACATTAATACTAGCGTGTGTGCGTGTGGTTCAGCCAATTTAGCGTGGTTACTCCTGCAAATCTCTCTGATCTTCTTTTCAAATTCTTTCCTGCCTTCACCAGTATGTCGTTCATATTTTGGGTTTTAACTTTTTATTTTCTGTATTATCTTCATCTTTCATAAACCTCATTTTTTTATCCAGTTTTTTTTCATTATTTCTGTAGTTTTAGCAAGTCGGTCACACACGATGATAGGGAGAGAAAAAATATAATTATAAAGTTTTCAATAAATATACTATAGTTTAATATACAACTAACAAAAAATAAATATACACAATTACTAAAAAAATACAAAACACATTTGATTTATTTTCTGATGTTATTATAATTTACATATTTGCTTCTGATCTGAGAATAAATTATTATAAATCATGATACATCTCATCAGTCCATACAGAACGCGGACCTCCATATACCAACAATACCCGACTAGTTAGGCATTGTTTATAAATCAGAATAGACCTATGTTACTTGCGTGTAATACAACTATTGTATTCTAGCTCCCCTACTCTCTGTTTACAACATTGACAAACACAACATAATTTTTTACCATTTCCTGTCATCCAATAAACTACTCTCTCTGTATTGCTGACTTTGTGAATCTCTGATGGTATGCTTGATGTAAACACTCGCTCCATAAAAATATCTTCACGAGTTTAATGTAAGCAATATGACACAACGGACGTAGGAGTGTCACGACTACCGAGAGAGAGAGACGTAATGACTAACATGAAGATATTCCAGATTATTGACGGAAAATTATGAGTTATTTTCCCAGAATTTTGACGAATAGTTATGTTTTGACTAGTCTGTATATATTTTATATATTTTAATTTACAGACAACTCTACAATTCATAATTCCAAGAAATATGTGTGTGTGTGTGTGTGTGCGTGTGTGTGCGTGCGTATGTGTGTGTGTCTGTGTGTGTGTGTGTGTCTGTGTGTCAAATTTTGAATAATATGAAAAAAACAATAACATCAAATATGATTGACGGGCCTTAACACAAATTACCTTACTTGACCTTACAACCTTACTCAACCAAGCAACCATACTTAACTTAATAACTTTACCTTAACTTAAAACCTTACTTATCTTGATATTACCTAAAAATTGTTAACCTAACCTAACCTAACCTAACCTAAATGCAATGTTTTAGTTGATATACAGTATATAACCACATATTAATACGTCTACCTCTGTGGATTTCTAGTTATTGGCTAGTCCAAGTCTAAACAAAGGTGAATACTGGATATTAGCTTATGCTAGTTTTATTGGCTATACCTGGTCGAATCGGCTTCCTGTTCACCGTTGTATGTATACCTGCACTATATATATATATATATATATATATATATATATATATATATATATATATATATATATATATATATATATATATATGTATATATTGTATGTCTATCTTGTTAATATACAGGCTAAATCAATGTAAAAGTATATGATTGTTTACTGAATAAATATCTGTCTATATACAGTATCTGGGTTGAATATGGCTTTTATACATCATATATTCATATATACAATATACGACAGCTACATCAATATACTAAGTAGTCTCCATGGTTAAGTTACTAACCCTTTAGAATCGTCTACTCTAGAGGCTTGCCCAGAAAGAGGCTTGAGTTCAATTCTGCGGCCAGTCAGGGTTAATGGGGCATCACTTTTGTGTAGTGCTCGTTGGGTTGATCAGTAGCCTCGTCTTTCGCCTTGGCTAAGCTTATCTAAATCGCTTAAGGAACAGGAGTCATGGTCAGTCGTCCATCAACCAGTTCGTTATAACATCAATAATTGTCAGCGAAGTACATGAAGAATTTGATACATAGTGTAAGTGTAAAATCGATGGTTAAAATACCAAACAATATACACTTTGTGAATACTTAATTAACCGAATATATTTAATAATATTTGCTTTTGATTATTTTATTACTCAAATATGATAAACGGGAGTCAGATTTAACCTGTGACGAACCGTCTTAGCGCTGGACAAACCTTGGAGCTTGTGTAGAAGCAAGACTCACCTAAAGCCCTGGACACTACCTAAAACACTCTTCTTCACCGTAACCAACAGATCACACCCGAACACACCACCAAGATCCCATCCTTGATTCTGGCTTCCATCTTTACTCTCGTCAAACAGCTTAAAACGAGCACAAGTTGAGTCATTAGATGTTGCCAGTAGTGGAAACAGTACATGGTCAAGGTCCTCGTAGAGATTCTCAGTCATACCCCAAGTAAAATATTCCCTCTCCATGATGATCTGAAGACAACGACGAGTCAGTGTATAAATTGAATCATTATGCCGTTGTTGAAAGTCCTCATTGAACTGGAATTGGTCTTGAGGGTGTTCTTGGTCCTGGCTTTGTGAAGGGCCGATCGTGAAGATGTTTCCATTTTTGGATAGCGAGAATAATATTGTTAAAACGGTTGAGCGAACCCCCGCCGTCGCTAGAGCTCGTCTCACGGAAGAAAGTAACAGAGAAGTAGAGAATGAACTGCAACAGGAGTGCCAATGCTGCGATGGACAGCGCCTTGCTTATGGCCAGGCACAAGCTACTGCTGTGGTAGTTCCTTTACATATCAAAGCAGTTACTGTACAGTCGTCCTTTTATTCATTGGGATACCAGACAGAATCACCGTACTTGCCTTTTCTGAAGTTTCTGTTGTAAAGATCTAGATATTAATTTTATTCTTATTCACCTCTGTACGGAAGATCGCCAAAAGATCGAGTGTTCTTTGGTATATCTATGGTGAGGATTTTTGAACAATCGAAGAGCCAAAGACCACATGACGCTGTTGTGGCAACACTGGCAATTACGCCAAAATGACATCAGCTAACTACGGATTTTCCATAGTGAGTTCGAGGGAATGCCTCACCCTCGGCCAGGAGTAGTAGGTCCCGGACCAGCGATATTTACCTGCTAAATAAGGCTAAGTACAAAACCTCACACTAGTCCAAGAGCTTGAAAACAGCTCATGAGACCTTATATCTCTCCATCTCAGCCACTGACTCCCTTTGTGAACAAATATTCTCAAAATAACGCTTAAAATCAGGACTAAACTTACACCAAAGTCCAGATTCCAGTTTTCTGTGCCCCCATCAGACTTAACCACTGACAAATGATCTAAGTCCTGAACAATAATTTGAATTCAATAAAAGGCGAGACTCCCTAAAGTTCCGGAACATTGTCTGCCACGTCGGCCACAATATCCATTCTGTCAGCGGAGTCAGTAGGTCAAAGCCTCTGTGACTCTGATCTTCGTGCTGGTCTTTATCTTTACTCTGAGATGACAGACTAAGACGATCACGTGATGGCCCTGTAGGTTTCTTCTTTATTGGAAACAGATCATGGTCGAGGTCGTCATACAGATCCTCATAGTCAAATATTTCCCCTCCGTCTTCGAGCTGATCTGAACGACGGCGTCGGGAATTCCGACCGTCTAGGGCTCTGGGAGCAGATTCATACTGATACTGATATTGCTCCTGATACTGAGATTGATCTTGTTCCTGATACTGATCCTGAGATTGATCCTGATATTGATACTGATACTGGTCCTGATCTTGACTCTGGTATTGTTCCTGGTATTGGTCCTGGTCTTGATATTGATCCTGAGCCTGAACCTGAGTTTGACTTCCATCCAAGATGTTGATATTGATATAGTTTGTGTTAGTAAATTCTGACTCGGTGTCGTCGTCGTCGGTGCAGAGGTACGAGACGGAGTAGGACAAGGCCAACTGGAGGAGGATGGCCACAGCGGCGACGGCGAAAGAGTTTTTTATATTGAGACACTTTCCAAGGACGATACCCAGTGAGTTCCTACACACACGATTATTTCTCATACTTAAATACGAGTTACCATCTTGATAACTCCCGTAGCTGCGTCCGTAGTAACCATCGTCTTCCACTTCTTCACTCTTCTGATGCCTGTGTGAGGAAAAGAAGAAATGCTTCAAAACTTGCTCTATTGTATTGACGGAACATCAGTGTAAATGTATTACACGATTGAATAATAGAGCTTCAGGTGCTGACAGAAAGCTTACATCACATCCACCAGCACCCACACCATAATTGTACATTAATAATACAGTAAAGGCTTGATGTAATGTTCTTCATCAGGTATGGAACAGAGACCTGACCTTTTTTACGGGGAATAAACCACCTTTTGAGTTTCACTACAATGCTCAACATGAGCATGATGCTCCATAAATGCCCCTTTTCTTTGACGGCGTTGCAGAGGAAATAGTTAAAGTTAGACACACCTACGGGACAAAATGAAACTGACTGTTTGGTGGAATGAAACTGTAGTGAATATAGTCAAAGAAAAAATTAAAGTAATTACATTGTGGCTAAAACGAGGCTCAGTTGAATCAGAGTTACAATAATTATGAGACTTCTAAAATTATTGACGATTTTATAAAAACAAAACAAACTAAGAATGAAATCTGTTTTAGACAAGTGGGAGAACTCAGGGAAGACTTCATGAGCGACAAATAAAAATAATCCGATATATTATATGAAAAAGTTACAGAAGATCATCAAAGGAATTTAATGCAACAAGCAAAGATAAATCTGGAATATTACTGCTGGAACACATTTGAATAAACATTAAAAGTAAAGAATATTTGTCAGTGTTACTAAATGTAAACTGTACTCCAAATATAGAAATACAAGGAAATATAATATTATATGAAGACTGAGAATACTTTAGAATAAATTACAGCATCCTTAAAAAATATGAAAATGATAAGAGCCTCTGGACACGATGGTGTCTTCTGTGTGTATGGTGAGCACTGGACGTCGTGACCTCAGCCAGGGACTTACTCTCACCTCCCAGATGAATTTAGAAACCAAGATAATCATATCCAGAAAACAGATGAGCTTGTCACAAGCTCTAAAACAGATACACACAGAACCCAAAAAGACCAAACTCATAAACAGAGACAAACTGACCACCAGAGTTATGTATCCGCCAGCCAGAACTTTCAACTCTTAATACCCTTCCTTCGATAACATAATACTTTTTATTGCCAACTCCAATTCACGACAGATTAATATTTCTGAAGGTGGAAGGATTAACAAAGTAAATAGAAACAAATTTGGGAATTTTAGAGGAATCTAACTTTTGCTCCACAATAGTAATGTAAACTATAGACTATTGGATGGAAGGTTAAGAACAATTGGTGGAAGTTAAGATCATTTACAGACAAGTCGAGGGAAAGGTACGTAGACCTACACCTGAGTTTATTTAGATCTAGGGAAATAATGTACCAGAGAGGCAAGACAAATATAATGGAACTCTAGAAGACCGATAACACTAATAACTCTTATACACGTTATAAAAACCTTCTATAAAACAGTTATATAGGAACAAGATAATGGAAGCTGTTGTAGAGTAAATATAAACTTCGTGGCTCAGTTGATAAACTTTAAATATTTCTAAACTTTTGCTTCGTGGTAAAGACGACAGAAATAGCCTTTAGTTACTCTCATACTTTAGGAAGTTTTCTGCTGAAAATAAAATGTGATTTGATGAGATAAGAGGAAATGAAGAGCACAGTTGTGGGCGTTGGGTCACTCTTCCACACATACCAAGAACGACAAGACAAGCTTCACCGTTGTAGATATGATATAAAATATAGAAGGTCATACCAGGTGGGAGTAAGTTGGTGGTGACCCAGGTGAGCATCATCCTGCCCGCCGCCGTAGCTTGTACCCAGCTTGTTAAACAAGTAATCCAACGCCTTGTCCAGGATGCCTGTGCCGATGCTTTTGTTCAACAACTTATGGATGGTACCGTTTTTGTCTGTTAAACTGTAGAAGTTGTCGTGGTACCAGAGACTGGTGACGTGGTTGTCGCTGTTGTTAACGTAGTTGTAGGTGTTGTTGGGCAAGTTTTCACTGGTCATATAGGGAAGATGAAAGGATTTGGATGAGTCTTGATGCCAGGATGATCCGACCATATTGAAGGAGGAATGTTGACGTCCTTCACCTTCATCCGCCACCAACACCACCACAGCCACTACCACCACCAGCCACGATATCTGCAATGTTGACACACACTTTGTTAACTGAATGTTACTAAACATTTTCTTTATGGCTGAATACTGACAAAAGTTGACTTACATTCACTGAATCACGGATGAAATACTTGAAAACCCTAATGGCCTGTTAAATAAAATCAGCACTAAACTGTACCTGTTATGTCTGTTAATTCCCACTATAACCTTCAATATATCTCCAGTTAATACAATAGTAATTATATATAAAGAGCTTTATGCTATGATTATAGCCATAGGAGTTCAGGTGTGTGTGTAAAAGACGTTCATCGCCCCAACACCCTGAATTTTTATTATGTATTATTTAATTTCACGGTTGTGAGATAGTATGTCGCACATTTTAGGCTAAATATACTCCTATAATGTTCCAGTAATATCACTGCACACTTTATCTTTTATATAAATCTTTGTAACTTCTTATAATGACTTTTGTTTACTTAAATGATTACTAATATGTGCATATCATTTTTATTTCCCGAGAAAATGTAATAATAAATAAATTATTATTTTCTCTATTGTTCCTAAACATGACAATGATATCCTGACTCAGTCCGTTCACTTGAACTAAACAGTAAGATCCTAAAGCAACAATTTAATAATAATTGACACAAGTAAATGATTATGGCATACTGTAATATTTTTGTTGTGTGTAATCTAAAAAAAAAAATGTCAGCTTAATAAATTAGACGCCAACTAAATTCATCTAAGATGTCGTAACGGTAACAACATCCAAATAAATAATTATGACGTAATATAACCGAATTAATTAATTTCACTATGTTGGTGTAAGGGAATATATTCTTAAGTGGAGGAGGACTTGCCGTGATGGCTTACAACGTCAGCACGGTGGTGACGCTGCCTATTGGTTGTATCCTGGTAGGTGGTAAATCTTCTGAGTCAACATTTAATAGTTAAGTGTTGGTGTCGTCACGGTCACCTACAGTAGTTTCACACCAAACACTCTACACTGGTATGGACCGACACCCTCCCTCACACACGTATCAACACACAACTTTCACGAACCTTTAGCATTTTCAGTAAGGTCTGTCTCACACTGTCGATGGGAAGCTACAGAGTACTCCCACACACTGAACGTCTATGGTAAGCTCCGGTGCCACTGTTGCCATTCTGCCAACTTTATTCGTTCCTGATGTTTAGCGACTGTGACGACGGTACTCCCTGAGTCACGTTAGTTCTTTCCGTTACATATCGCTCACAAGTATGAGCCGGTCTGTACTGAACACCATCCGGGAGTTATTTACGGCGTTTAACTTCTATTGTTTCAAATATGTTTGAGAAGTATGCTAATGCTCCCGGCTACCACACACTAGTCTCTGCGATGGAATATTAAAAAATAAAACAATAGGATGTAGGACTTCAGTTTTCCTGAAGGACTGATACATTGAAAATTGTGTTTGTGATATAGAGAATTAGTTTGTTACCGATGGAATGGCGTATTAATAGTCGAGTCAACTGGCGTGTACAGAGATCTCAAGGAAGCAATCCTTCACGGATGATCCCTGAACACCGTGTTGGAAGGGAGCACTCTCTCTCTCTCTCTCTCTCTCTCTCTCTCTCTCTCTCTCTCTCTCTCTTTCTCTCTCTAGTGAGAGTGGTGGCTGTAGTCTGAGATAACATTAATATAGTCTACATCTCTCCTAACTGTTAAACCACGAGTAAACTTCTTTGTCAATAACATTTACAGAAATATGATTGACTTGCTCACTCACTAAGGGAGTGACCAGGTATAATGAATATTACCTTCTTAAACCAAATAACAACATATTCAGCAACACATCCACATGATAGATTTATTCGGTGTTTCTTCTCTTTACTTCTAGTTGTCACTCTCACAAGGCGGACAGACGGATGGATGGGTAGTGTTCCAACACTCACCTCTGAGGCTTCGCGTCGCGTTGGAGTAAAAAAGAGAACCTCTGACATCATTAACAAACTTGATCTTTGCAGTCTTGTTATCCTTAACTTTAGGCTGTTCCCTAAGCGAATATAATCCAGACCCGAAGTCCTGACAGATTCACCAAATAACTCCAAATTGTGTCAAATTTTCTGATCAAATATTTAACTGTGAACATGGAGCTACAAATACCACTCCTGCTCCACACTAAAAGGTTCTTAATCAGTGGTTCAGTGTTGGCGCGATATTTGATCAAATTGTCTTCTAGGCAGCGAAAAATAAGTTAACACTCTTGTTGCGTAGTAACTCTTAGGATAACTGTGTAAGTAAATCATTACAAGTATACTATCCAAGAATCCCTGATCCTTATAACGTCTCAGTCAACATACTGGACCACTTTACTACAGATCAAAACTAAAGACTTTGGTAACTGCAACATTTTTTGAAGACGAGTTTATGAATGAGGTGCAGCGATACTGTCTTGAGTTTAACATCACCTCCAATACTTTATTCCTACAGTGGTCACAGGTCACCTGGGAACTATGTGAACCTCGCTTTATATTTGTGTAGATTTGTGCAAGACTAAAGGAGTAGAGAATAGAACTGAGAATCTAGATTGTTTTATTAAATACATTTTCCTATGAACATCGCCTTTTCTATCAGTATATTTCAAAACTATAAAACTTTTGAAAAAAAAAATGTAAATGATAATAATATTTAAAGACAACACTTTGATCAGTTTATTAACATGAGCCTGACTATCACCAAGGCTTTACACATGAGTGTTCTAAAGACCTGATCTTTGTAATGGAGTTTTTTGCTGTTTGTTTTCAACCACAATAAATCGAGGTTCAACTGTTTTAGTCATAGTCAATGATGGTCACCGAAACCAAGCTTTAGTAGTACAGTTCAGTGCTCGTCTTTATGCACAGTGGCCCAGAAGTCTGAACACGTCTTTTAACTATATTTTTATTGTTATAGATATACAAAGTAATCATGGAAGCAATAACTCGCTACCAACGTATAAACCTTGAGTAATAGGACAGTAGCAGCACCTTGTACCGTACAGTAGTTGTCCCCGGGGATGGGTGGCCGCGGTCATTGTCGCGTTCCTCTTAACTCACCAGCTACTGTGTTGATGCATGAATGCTCTTACATAATTCAAACAATATTGGAATAGTTTTTTCTTATAATTACGTTAGTTTGCTGCACCATTTGATATCGGTCACACTACAGACTTATTGGTCACAATCTCTGGTCACATGATATTTTTGGTCACACTAAGAAGCGACATTCGCCACACTGATGCACATTACCTCAGGAACTCGGTTGAGAACCACTGTCTTGCACTTTGACCTCCCAGACTATCGCTGGGAGCTCAGCACTGCCCCGTGTACCTTTAATCTCCTCTCAATGTGACGTGACATAACAAAGCCGTAGTCCGCTTGAGCCTTGGCAATGATTTGCCATCTTATTTGGGATATGCCTTAAAGATTCAGGAAATAACACGATCAGGCATAAAGTACAGCCGTTGTGCAACTGGAATGTTATTATGTTCAACTGGGCCTAAACACGCCGCCAGAATTATTTTTCTTAATTAAAGAATTATTTTAATTCTATTGATGGTACAGTCAATACTTTATTTTCTATGGAGGTGTTGACTTCTTGTTTGGATAACTAAGCTTGTAGATTCCTGATTGGCTGATTATATTGATGTTATTGTCTATGCGTGATTTTATTGGCTAAAATAGTGGAAAGATATTGCACGTACTGAAGGTCTTAGCCCCAGTTTTGTATTGGCATGGCTCAAGGTGGAAGGACTATTGTTACCCCATATAATGTTCTTCATATAATGGAGACCTCACTTGGATTATGCACTTCAGTTTTGGTCACCGTATGACAGGATGGATACAGAATCCCGAGAAAGCATACAGAGGAGGATGACAAGACTAATCCCGGGTGTGAGGAACCTTGAGTATAGAGACAGATTAAAACATCTGAATTTGCACTCCCTCGAGAGAGGTAGAGTGCATGATGGGCGATATTATTGAGGTGTATAAATGGAAGGCAGGGTTAAACAAAGAGTATTTAACAAAAGTATTTATAATATCTAACCAGGAGCGAACTCGTAACAATGACTTTAAATTAGATAAATTTAGATTTAGGCGAGAAATTTGTAAACACAAGTTAAACAGCAATATAATGATTTGGTGACGTTTTGGTAATATAGTTTTTCATCATTAGATCAAAAACACATGAAGTAATAAAGTCTCAATATGATAAATAACATTAATACAATATTGCGTGAATAAACCAAGCTCCTTATGCTAACAGTATATATTAAAATATTATCTCTAAGAAATGATTATTTAAACATTTAGATCAAAATGATAAGAAGCTCAGGACCCAATACATAAGATAACTATGCAAAGAAAAGCAAATACGTTATATACCAGCAAGTACCACACAGTGCGTGAAGACGACACACCTTCATCAGCCTCTGTATTCTGACAATGACGGTAATAACACACAATAAGACTTAACCACTGACAAATGATCTAAGTCCTGAACAATAATTTGAATTCAATAAAAGGCGAGACTCCCTAAAGTTCCGGAACATTGTCTGCCACGTCGGCCACATTAACCATTCTGTCAGCGGAGTCAGTAGGTCAAAGCCTCTGTGACTCTGACCTTCGTGCTGGTCTTTATCTTTACTCTGAGATGACAGACTAAGACGATCACGTGATGGCCCTGTAGGTTTCTTCTTTATTGGAAACAGATCATGGTCGAGGTCGTCATACAGATCCTCATAGTCAAATATTTCCCCTCCGTCTTCGAGCTGATCTGAACGACGGCGTCGTGAATTCCGACCGTCTAGGGCTCTAGGAGCAGATTGAGATTGATACTGAGATTGATATTGCTCCTGATCCTGAGATTGTTCTTGATACTGCTCTTGACTCTGTTCTTGACTCTGCTCTTGGTACTGATATTGACTCTGGTCTTGTTCCTGATATTGATCCTGTTCCTGATCCTGATTCTGGTTCTGAGTTTGACTTCCTTCCGATATAGTAATATTGATATAGTTTTTGTTTCTAACAGCTGGTATGTCGTTGTCGCCGTCGTCGGAGCAAAGGGAAGAGACTGTGTAGGACATGGCCAACTGAAGGAGGATGGCCAAGGCGGCGACGGCGAAGGTGGTTTGAATATTGAGACAATTTCCAAGGACGATACCCAGGGAGTTCTTACACACACGAGTATTTCTCATACTTAAATGCGAGTTACCATCTTGATAACTCCTGTAGCTGCGTCCGTAATAACCATCGTCTTCCACTTCTTCACTCTTCTGATGCCTGTGTGAGGAAAAGAAATGCTTCAAAACTTGCTCTATTGTATTGACGAAACATCAGTGTAAATGTATTACACGATTGAATAATAGAGCTTCAGGTGCTGACAGAAAGCTTACATAACATCCACCAGGACCCATACCATAATTGTACATTAATAATACAGTAAAGGCTTGAGGTAATGTTCTTCATCAGGTATGGAACAGAGACCTGACCTTTTTTACGGGGAATAAACCTACTTTTGAGTTTCACTACTGTATGTATGTATATTATGTGTGCTGATCGCCGAGCCGCCAAACGTGTTCAAGACGTCGTCGCCCGCTACAACGACCACGCCCGTTATCTCCCCAGGTTGAGTGTCGGCACTCAAGTCGTGTTCAGGGACCCGACCTCCCTACGTTAGAACAAAGTAGGTGTAGTCATGGGTCTCCGTAGGTCACGGGACTACCAGGTGCGGTTACCCAGTGGTCCTGTGTGGTGGAGGAACCGCCGTTTTCTCCGCCCTGTAACAACGCCTTCTGCTGACCCAGCCTCCAGTGTTGAGTCCCAGACCCTTCCCAGTGATCAAGTCCCTCGACGCTCAGAACGGATCCAAAAGAAAAGGTCCGCTCAAGACTTTGCTATGAGCGTATAGGGGGAAGGAAGGTGTATGTGTGTATATTATGTATGCTGTATGTATATTATGTATGTGCTCCATTTATATACACTATTTATTCAGCCTAGCTAGCAGCGTGTGGCAATGTATTTACCATGTCCCACACGCTTAATTAATGTGCCTGGCGACATATGGGAGCTGTTGATGTGTCACTTACCACATGTCGCCTAGAAGATAGTTGACCCCCCAGACAGAGCAAGGGGCACCACTTCCCTTGTGTATCTCTGTTTATCCAGTAAATAGAACCTACGAAAACTATACAGGTGTTTGTGTTCGCTCCTGTAAATAGAACTTGATACCCAGAACACGTACAACTACAATGCTCAACATGGGCATGATGCTCCATAAATGCCCCTTTTCTTTGACGGCCTTGCAGAGGAAATAGTTAAAGTTAGACACACCTACGGGACAAAATGAAACTGACTGTTTGGTGGAATGAAACTGTAGTGAATATAGTCAAAGAAAAAAATTATAGTAATTACATTGTGGCTAAAACGAGGCTCACTTGAATCAGAGTTACAATAATTATGAGACTTCTAAAACTATTGGCGATTTTATAAAAACAAAACAAACTAAGAATGAAGTCTGTTTTAGACTAGTGGGAGAACTCAGGGAAGACTTCATGAGCGACAAATAAAAAAATCCTATACATTATATGAAAAAGTTACAGACGATGATCAAAGGAATTTAATGAAGCAAGAAAAGATAAATCTGGAATATTACTGATGGAACACATTTGAATAAACATTAAAAGTAAAGGATATTTGTCAGTGTTACTAAATGTAAACTGTACTCCTAATATAGAAATACAAGGAAATATACTATTATATGAAGACTGAGAATACTTTAGAATAAATTACAGCATCCTCAAAAAATATGAAAATGATTAGAGCCTCTGGACACGATGGTGTCTTATGTGTGTATGGTGAGCACTGGACGTCGTGACCTCAGCCAGGGACCTACTCTCACCTCCCAGATGAATTTAGAAACCAAGATAATCATATCCAGAAAACAGATGAGCTTGTCACAAGCTCTAAAACAGATACACACAGAACCCAAATAGACCAAACTCATAAACAGAGACAAACTGACCACCAGAGTTATGTATCCGCCAGTCAGAACTTTCAACTCTTAATACCCTTCCTTAGATAACATAATACTTTTTATTGCCAACTCCAATTCACGAGAGATTAATATTTCTGGAGGTGGAAGGATTAACAAAGTGAATAGAAACAAATTTGGGAATTTTAGAGGAATCTAACTTTTGCTCCACAATAGTAATGTAAACTATAGACTATTGGATGGAAGGTTAAGATCAATTGGTGGAAGTTAAGATCATTTACAGACAAGTCGAGGGAAAGGTACGTAGACCTACACCTGAGTTTATTTAGATCTAGGGAAATAATGTACCAGAGAGGCAAGACAAATATAATGGAACTCTAGAAGACCGATAACACTAATAACTCTTATACACGTTATAAAAACCTTCTATAAAACAGTTATATAGGAACAAGATAATGGAAGCTGGTGTAGAGTAAATATAAACTTCGTGGCTCAGTTGATAAACTTTAAGTATTTTTAAACTTTTGCTTCGTGGTAAAGACGACAGAAATAACCTTTAGTTACTCTCATACTTTAGGAAGTTTTCTGCTGAAAATAAAATGTGATTTGATGAGATAAGAGGAAATGAAGAGCACAGTTGTGGGCGTTGGGTCACTCTTCCACACATTCCAAGAACGACAAGACAAGCTTCACCGTTGTAGATATGATATAAAATATAGAAGGTCATACCAGGTGGGAGTAAGTTGGTGGTGACCCAGGTGAGCATCATCCTGCCCGCCGCCGTAGCTTGTACCCAGCTTGTTAAACAAGTAATCCAACGCCTTGTCCAGGATGCCTGTGCCGATGCTTTTGTTCAACAACTTATGGATGGTACCGTTTTTGTCTGTTAAACTGTAGAAGTTGTCGTGGTACCAGAGACTGGTGACGTGGTTGTCGCTGTTGTTAACGTAGTTGTTGGTGTTGTTGGGCAAGTTTTCACTGGTCATATTGGGAAGATGAAAGGATTTGGATGAGTCTTGATGCCAGGATGATCCAACCATATTGAAGGAGGAATGTTGACGTCCCTCACCTGCATCCGCCACCAACACCACCACAGCCACTACCACCACCAGCCACGATATCTGCAATGTTGACACACACTTTGTTAACTGAATGTTACGAAACATTTTCTTTATGGCTGAATACTGACAAAAGTTGACTTACATTCACTGAATCACGGATGAAATACTGGAAAACCCTAATGGTCTGTTAAATAAAATCAGCACTAAACTGTACCTGTTATGTCTGTTAATTCCCACTATAACCTTCAATATATCTCCAGTTAATACAATAGTAATTATATATAAAGAGCTTTATGCTATGATTATAGCCATAGGAGTTCAGGTGTGTGTGTAAAAGACGTTCATCGCCCCAACACCCTGAATTTCTATTATGTATTGTTTAATTTCACGGTTGTGAGATAGTATGTCGCACATTTTAGGCTAAATATACTCCTATCATGTTCCAGTAATATCACTGCACACTTTATCTTGTATATAAATCTTTGTAACTTCTTATAATGACTTTTGTTTACTTAAATGATTACTAATATATGCATATCATTTTTATTTCCCGAGAAAATGTAATAATAAATAAATTATTATTTTCTCTATTGTTCCTAAACATGACAATGATATCCTGACTCAGTCCGTTCACTTTAACTAAACAGTAAGATCCTAAAGCAACAATTTAATAATAATAGACACAAGTAAATGATAATGGCATAAGTTTTTGTTGTTGTGTGTAATTAAAAAATAAAATTAAAAGTCAGCTTAATAAATTAGACGCCAACTAAATTCATCTAAGATGTCGTAACGGTAACAACATCCAAATAAATAATTATGACGTAATATAACCGAATTAATTAATTTCACGATGTTGGTGTAAGGGAATATATTCTTAAGTGGAGGAGGACTTGCCGTGATGGCTTACAACGTCAGCACGGTGGTGACGCTGCCTATTGGTTGTATCCTGGTAGGTGGTAAATCTTCTGAGTCAACAGTTAAACGGTTAAGTGTTGGTGTCGTCACGGTCACCTACAGTAGTTTCACACCAAACACTCTACACTGGTATGGACCGACACCCTCCCTCACACACGTATCAACACACAACTTTCACGAACCTTTAGCATTTTCAGTAAGGTCTGTCTCACACTGTCGATGGGAAGCTACAGAGTACTCCCACACACTGAACGTCTATGGTAAGCTCGGCTGCCACTGTTGCCATTCTGCCGCCAACTTTATTCGTTCCTGATGTTTAGCGACTGTGACGACGGTACTCCCTGAGTCACGTTAGTTCTTTCCGTTACATATCGCTCACAAGTATGAGCCGGTCTGTACTGAACACCATCCGGGAGTTATTTACGGCGTTTAACTTCTACTGTTTCAAATATGTTTAAGAAGTATGCTAATGCTCCCGGCTACCACACACTAGTCTCTGCGATGGAATATTAAAAAATAAAACAATAGGATGTAGGACTTCAGTTTTCCTGAAGGACTGATACATTAAAAATTGTGTTTGTGATATAGAGAATTAGCTTGTTGCCGATGGAATGGCGTATCAATAGTCGAGGCAACTGGCGTGTGCAGAGATCTCAAGGAAGCAATCCTTCACGGATGATCCCTGAACACTGTGTTGGAAGGGAGCACTCTCTCTCTCTCTCTCTCTCTCTCTCTCTCTCTCTCTCTCTCTCTCTCTAGTGAGAGTGGTGGCTGTAGTCTGAGATAACATTAATATAGTCTACATCTCTCCTAACTGTTTAACCACGAGTAAACTTCTTTGTCAATAACATTTACAGAAATATGATTGACTTGCTCACTCACTAGGGAAGTGACCAGGTATAATGAGTATTACCTTCTTAAACCAAATAACAACATATTTAGCAACACATCCACATGATAGATTTATTCGGTGTTTCTTCTCTTTACTTCTAGTTGTCACTCTCACAAGGCGGACAGACGGATGGATGGGTAGTGTTCCACCACTCACCTCTGAGGCGTCGCGTCGCGTTGGAGTAAAAAAGAGAACCTCTGACATCATTAACAAACTTGATCTTTGCAGTCTTGTTATCCTTAACTTTAGGCTGTTCCCTAAGCGAATATAATCCAGACCCGAAGTCCTGACAGATTCACCAAAAAAGTCCAAATTGTGTCAAATTTTCTGATCAAATATTTAACTGTGAACATGGAGCTACAAATACCACTCCTGATCCACACTAAAAGGTTCTTAATCAGTGGTTCACTGTTGGCGCGATATTTGATCAAATTGTCTTCTAGGCAGCGAAAAATAAGTTAACACTCTTGTTGCGTGGCAACTCTTAGGATAACTGTGTAAGTAAATCATTACAAGTATACTATCCAAGAATCCCTGATCCTTATAACGTCTCAGTCAACATACTGGACCACTTTACTACAGATCAAAACTAAAGACTTTGGTAACTGCAACATTTTTTGAAGACGAGTTTATGAATGAGGTGCAGCGATACTGTCTTGAGTTTAACATCACCTCCAATACTTTATTCCTACAGTGGTCACAGGTCACCTGGGAACTATGTGAACCTCGCTTTATATTTGTGTAGATTTGTGCAAGACTAAAGGAGTACAGAATAGAACTGAGAATCTAGATTGTTTTATTAAATAAATTTTCCTATGAACATCGCCTTTTCTATCAGTATATTTCAAAACTATAAAACTTTTGAAAAAAAAAATGTAAATGATAATAATATTTAAAGACAACACTTTGATCAGTTTATTAACATGAGCCTGACTATCACCAAGGCTTTACACATGAGTGTTCTAAAGACCTGATCTTTGTAATGGAGTTTTTTGCTGTTTGTTTTCAACCACAATAAATCGAGGTTCAACTGTTTTAGTCATAGTCAATGATGGTCACCGAAACCAAGCTTTAGTAGTACAGTTCAGTGCTCGTCTTTATGCACAGTGGCCCAGAAGTCTGAACACGTCTTTTAACTATATTTTTATTGTTATAGATATACAAAGTAATCATGGAAGCAATAACTCGCTACCAACGTATAAACCTTGAGTAATAGGACAGTAGCAGCACCTTGTACCGTACAGTAGTTGTCCCCGGGGATGGGTGGCCGCGGTCATTGTCGCGTTCCTCTTAACTCACCAGCTACTGTGTTGATGCATGAATGTTCTTACATAATTCAAACAATATTGGAATAGTTTTTTCTTATAATTACGTTAGTTTGCTGCACCATTTGATATCGGTCACACTACAGACTTATTGGTCACAATCTCTGGTCACATGATATTTTTGGTCACACTAAGAAGCGACATTCGCCACACTGATGCACATTACCTCAGGCACTCGGTTGAGAACCACTGTCTTGCACATTGACCTTCTCCCAGTCTATCGCTGGCAGCTCAGCACTGCCCCGTGTACCTTAAGGGGGAAGCCTTAATCTCCTCTCAATGTGACGTGACATAACAAAGCCGTAGTCCGCTTGAGCCTTAGCAATGATTTGCCATCTTATTTGGGATATGCCTTAAAGATTCAGGAAATAACACGATCAGGCATAAAGTACAGCCGTTGTGCAACTGGAATGTTATTATGTTCAACTGGGCCTAAACACGCCGCCAGAAATATTTTTCTTAATTAAAGAATTATTTTAATTCTATTGATGGTACAGTCAATACTTTATTTTCTAGGGAGGTGTTGACTTCTTGTTTGGATAACTAAGCTTGTAGATTCCTGATTGGCTGATTATATTGATGTTATTGTCTATGCGTGATTTTATTGGCTAAAATAGTGGAAAGATATTGCACGTACTGAAGGTCTTAGCCCCAGTTTTGTATTGGCATGGCTCAAGGTGGAAGGACTATTGTTACCCCATATAATGTTCTTCATATAATGGAGACCTCACTTGGATTATGCGCTTCAGTTTTGATCACCGTATGACAGGATGGATACAGAATCCCGAGAAAGCATACAGAGGAGGATGACAAGACTAATCCCGGGTGTGAGGAACCTTGAGTATAGAGACAGATTAAAACATCTGAATTTGCACTCCCTCGAGAGAGGTAGAGTGCATGATGGGCGATATTACTGAGGTGTATAAATGGAAGGCAGGGTTAAACAAAGAGTATTTAACAAAAGTATTTATAATATCTAACCAGGAGCGAACTCGTAACAATGACTTCAAATTAGATAAATTTAGATTTAGGCGAGAAATTTGTAAACACAAGTTAAACAGCAATATAATGATTTGGTGACGTTTTGGTAATATAGTTTTTCATCATTAGATCTAAAACACATGAAGTAATAAAGTCTCAATACATAAGATAACTATGCAAAGAAAAGCAAATACGTTATATACCAGCAAGTACCACACAGTGCGTGAAGACGACACACCTTCATCAGCCTCTGTATTCTGACAATGACGGTAATAACACACAATAAGACTTAACCACTGACAAATGATCTAAGTCCTGAACAATAATTTGAATTCAATAAAAGGCGAGACTCCCTAAAGTTCCGGAACATTGTCTGCCACGTCGGCCACATTAACCATTCTGTCAGCGGAGTCAGTAGGTCAAAGCCTCTGTGACTCTGACCTTCGTGCTGGTCTTTACCTTTACTCTGAGATGACAGACTAAGACGATCACGTGATGGCCCTGTAGGTTTCTTCTTTATTGGAAACAGATCATGGTCGAGGTCGTCATACAGATCCTCATAGTCAAATATTTCCCCTCCGTCTTCGAGCTGATCTGAACGACGGCGTCGTGAATTCCGACCGTCTAGGGCTCTACGAGCAGTTTGAGATTGATCCTGATACTGAGATTGATCTTGTTCCTGATACTGATCCTGAGACTGATCCTGATATTGATCCTGATACTGGTCCTGATCTTGACTCTGGTATTGTTCCTGGTCTTGGTCCTGGTCTTGATATTGATCCTGAGCCTGATCCTGAATTTGACTTCCTTCCAAGATGTTGATATTGACATAGTTTGTGTTAGTAAATTCTGACTCGGTGTCGTCGTCGTCGTCGTCGGTGCAGAGGGACGAGACGGAGTAGGACAAGGCCAACTGGAGGAGGATGGCCACAGCGGCGACGGCGAAGGTGTTTTGGATATTGAGACACTTTCCAAAAACGATACCCAGTGAGTTTCTACATATGTGTTCCTTGTTTCCACTTAAATACGAGTTACCATCTTGATAACTCCCGTAGCTGCGTCCGTAGTAACCATCGTCTTCCACTTCTTCACTCTTCTGATGCCTGTGTGAGGAAAAGAAGAAATGCTTCAAAACTTGCTCTATTGTATTGACGGAACATCAGTGTAAATGTATTACACGATTGAATAATAGAACTTCAGGTGCTGACAGAAAGCTTACATAACATCCACCAGGACCCATACCATAATTGTACATTAATAATACAGTAAAGGCTTGAGGTAATGTTCTTCATCAGGTATGGAACAGAGACCTGACCTTTTTTACGGGGAATAAACCACCTTTTGAGTTTCACTACAATGCTCAACATGGGCATGATGCTCCATAAATGCCCCTTTTCTTTGACGGCCTTGCAGAGGAAATAGTTAAAGTTAGACACACCTACGGGACAAAATGAAACTGACTGTTTGGTGGAATGAAACTGTAGTGAATATAGTCAAAGAAAAATATTGAAGTAATTCCATTGTGGCTAAAACGAGACTCAGTTGAATCAGAGTTACAATAATTATGAGACTTCTAAAACTATTGGCGATTTTATAAAAACAAAACAAACTAAGAATGAAATCTGTTTTAGATTAGTGGGAGAACTCAGGGAAGACTTCATGAGTGACAAATAAAAAAAATCCTATACATTATATGAAAAAGTTACAGAAGATGATTAAAAGAATTTAATGAAACAAGAAAAGATAAATCTGGAATATTACTGCTGGAACACATTTGAATAAACATTAAAAGTAAAGAATATTTGTCAGTGTTACTAAATGTAAACTGTACTCCTAATATAGAAATACAAGGAAATATAATATTATATGAAGACAGTGAGAATACTTTAGAATAAATTACAGCATCCTTAAAAAATATGAAAATGATAAGAGCCTCTGGACACGATGGTGTCTTATGTGTGTATGGTGAGCACTGGACGTCGTGACCTCAGCCAGGGACTTACTCTCACCTCCCAGATGAATTTAGAAACCAAGATAATCATATCCAGAAAACAGATGAGCTTGTCACAAGCTCTAAAACAGATACACACAGAACCCAAATAAGACCAAACTCATAAACAGAGACAAACTGACCACCAGAGTTATGTATCCGCCAGTCAGAACTTTCAACTCTTAATACCCTTCCTTAGATAACATAATACTTTTTATTGCCAACTACAATTCACGACAGATTAATATTTCTGAGGGTGGAAGGATTAACAAAGTAAATAGAAACAAATTTGGGAATTTTAGAGGAATCTAAATTTTGCTCCACAATAGTAATGTAAACTATAGACTATTGGATGGAAGGTTAAGAACAATTGGTGGAAGTTAAGATCATTTACAGACAAGTCGAGGGAAAGGTACGTAGACCAACACCTGAGTTATTTAGATCTAGGGAAATAATGTACCAGAGAGGCAAGACAAATATAATGGAACTCTAGAAGACCGATAACACTAATAACTCTTATACACGTTATAAAAACCTTCTATAAAACAGTTATATAGGAACAAGATAATGGAAGCTGGTGTAGAGTAAATATAAACTTCGTGGCTCACTTGATAAACTTTAAGTATTTCTAAACTTTTGCTTCGTGGTAAAGACCACAGAAATAACCTTTAGTTACTCTCATACTTTAGGAAGTTTTCTGCTGAAAATAAAATGTGATTTGATGAGATAAGAGGAAATGAAGAGCACAGTTGTGGGCGTTGGGTCACTCTTCCACACATACCAAGAACGACAAGACAAGCTTCACCGTTGTAGATATGATATAAAATATAGAAGGTCATACCAGGTGGGAGTAAGTTGGTGGTGACCCAGGTGAGCATCATCCTGCCCGCCGCCGTAGCTTGTACCCAGCTTGTTAAACAAGTAATCCAACGCCTTGTCCAGGATGCCTGTGCCGATGCTTTTGTTCAACAACTTATGGATGGTACCGTTTTTGTCTGTTAAACTGTAGAAGTTGTCGTGGTACCAGAGACTGGTGACGTGGTTGTCGCTGTTGTTAACGTAGTTGTAGGTGTTGTTGGGCAAGTTTTCACTGGTCATATTGGGAAGATGAAAGGATTTGGATGAGTCTTGATGCCAGGATGATCCAACCATATTGAAGGAGGAATGTTGACGTCCCTCACCTTCATCCGCCACCAACACCACCACAGCCACTACCACCACCAGCCACGATATCTGCAATGTTGACACACACTTTGTTAACTGAATGTTACGAAACATTTTCTTTATGGCTGAATACTGACTAAAGTTGACTTATATTCACTGAATCACGGATGAAATACTTGAAAACCCAAATGGTCTGTTAAATAAAATCAGCACTAAACTGAACCTGTTATGTCTGTTAATTCCCACTATAACCTTCAATATATCTCCAGTTAATACAATAGTAATTATATATAAAGAGCTTTATGCTATGATTATAGCCATAGGAGTTCAGGTGTGTGTGTAAAAGACGTTCATCGCCCCAACACCCTGAATTTCTATTATGTATTGTTTAATTTCACGGTTGTGAGATAGTATGTCGCACATTTTTAGGCTAAATATACTCCTATCATGTTCCAGTAATATCACTGCACACTTTATCTTTTATATAAATCTTTGTAACTTCTTATAATGACATTTGTTTACTTAAATGATTACTAATATGTGCATATCATCTTAATTTCCCAAGAAAATGTAATAATAAATAAATTATTATTTTCTCCATTGTTCCTAAACATGACAATGATATCCTGACTCAGTCCGTTCACTTGAACTAAACAGTAAGATCCTAAAGCAACAATTTCATAATAATAGACACAAGTAAATGATTATGGCATAAGTTTTTGCTGTGTGTAATTAAAAAAATAAATAAATGTCAGCCTAATAAATTAGACGCCAACTAAATCCATCGAAATTGTAGTAACGGTAACAACATCTAAATAAATAATCATGACGTAATATCACCGAATTAATTAATTTCACGATGTTGGTGTAAGGGAATATATTCTTAAGTGGAGGAGGACTTGCCGTGATGGCTTACAACGTCAGCACGGTGGTGACGCTGCCTATTGGTTGTATCCTGGTAGGTGGTAAATCTTCTGAGTCAACAGTTAAATGGTTAAGTGTTGGTGTCGTCACGGTCACCTACAGTAGTTTCACACCAAACACTCTACACTGGTATGGACCGACACCCTCCCTCACACACGTATCAACATTCAATATTCACAAACCTTTCGTAGCATTTTCAGTAAGGTCTGTCTCACACTGTCGATGGGAAGCTACAGAATACACCAAAACATGGAACGTCAATGGTAAGCTCTGCTGCCACTGTTGCCAAGTTATTTATTCTTTACCGTTATTCAGTGACTTGTGCTTGAAGGAAGCCTCAGTCACATTAGTTCTTTCCGTTACATATCGCTCACAAGTATGAGCCGGTCTGTACTGAACACCATCCAGGAGTTATTTACGGTGTTTAACTTCTACTGTTTCAAATATGTTTGAGAAGTATGCTAATGCTCCCGGCTACCACACACTAGTCTCTGCGATGGAATATTAAAAAATAAAACAATAGGATGTAGGACTTCAGTTTTCCTGAAGGACTGATACATTGAAAATTGTGTTTGTGATATAGAGAATTAGTTTGTTACCGATGGAATGGCGTACGTATAGTCGAGTCAACGGGCGTGTACAGAGATCTCAAGGAAGCAATCCTTCACGGATGATCCCTGAACACTGTATTGGAAGGGAGCACTCTCTCTCTCTCTCTCTCTCTCTCTCTCTCTAGTGAGAGTGGTGGCTGTAGTCTGAGATAACATTAATATAGTCTACATCTCTCCTAACTGTTAAACCACGAGTAAACTTCTTTGTCAATAACATTTACAGAAATATGATTGACTTGCTCACTCACTAAGGAAGTGACCAGGTATAATGAATATTACCTTCTTAAACCAAATAACAACATATTTAGCAACACATCCACATGATAGATTTATTCGGTGTTTCTTCTCTTTACTTCTAGTTGTCACTCTCACAAGGCGAACAGACGGATGGATGGGTAGTGTTCCACCACTCACCTCTGAGGCGTCGCGTCGCGTTGGAGGAAAAAAGAGAACCTCTGACATCATTAACAAACTTGATCTTTGCAGTCTTGTTATCCTTGACTTTAGGCTGTTCCCTAAGCGAATATAATCCAGACCCAGAGTCCTGACAGATTCACCAAATAACTCCAAATTGTGTCAAATTTTCTGATCAAATATTTAACTGTGAACATGGAGCTACAAATACCACTCCTGCTCCACACTAAAAGGTTCTTAATCAGTGGTTCAGTGTTGGCGCGATATTTGATCAAATTGTCTTCTAGGCAGCGAATAATAAGTTAACACTCTCGCTGCGTAGTAACTCTTAGGATAACTGTGTAAGTAAATCATTACAAGTATACTATCCAAGAATCCCTGATCCTTATAACGTCTCAGTCAACATACTGGACCACTTTACTACAGATCAAAATAAAAGACTTTGGTAACTGCAACATTTTTTGAAGACGAGTTTATGAATGAGGTGCAGCGATACTGTCTTGAGTTTAACATCACCTCCAATACTTTATTCCTACAGTGGTCACAGGTCACCTGGGAACTATGTGAACCTCGCTTTGTATTTGTGTAGATTTGTGCAAGACTAAAGGAGTAGAGAATAGAACTGAGAATCTAGATTGTTTTATTAAATACATTTTCCTATGAACATCGCCTTTTCTATCAATATATTTCAAAACTATAAAACTTTTGAAAAAAAAAATGTAAATGATAATAATATTTAAAGACAACACTTTGATCAGTTTATTAACATGAGCCTGACTATCACCAAGGCTTTACACATGAGTGTTCTAAAGACCTGATCTTTGTAATGGAGTTTTTTGCTGTTTGTTTTCAACCACAATAAATCGAGGTTCAACTGTTTTAGTCATAGTCAATGATGGTCACCGAAACCAAGCTTTAGTAGTACAGTTCAGTGCTCGTCTTTATGCACAGTGGCCCAGAAGTCTGAACACGTCTTTTAACTATATTTTTATTGTTATAGATATACAAAGTAATCATGGAAGCAATAACTCGCTACCAACGTATAAACCTTGAGTAATAGGACAGTAGCAGCACCTTGTACCGTACAGTAGTTGTCCCCGGGGATGGGTGGCCGCGGTCATTGTCGCGTTCCTCTTAACTCACCATCAACTGTGTTGATGCATGAATGTTCTTACATAATTCAAACAATATTGGAAAAGTTTTTTTCTTATAATTACGTTAGTTTCCTGCACCATTTGATATCGGTCACACTACGGACTTATTGGTCACAATCTCTGGTCACATGATATTTTTGGTCACACTAAGAAGCGACATTCGCCACACTGATGCACATTACCTCAGGAACTCGGTTGAGAACCACTGTCTTGCACATTGACCTTTTCCCAGATTATCGCTGGCAGCTCAGCACTGCCCCGTGTACCTTTAATCTCCTCTCAATGTGACGTGACATAACAAAGCCGTAGTCCGCTTGAGCCTTGGCAATGATTTGCCATCTTATTTGGGATATGCCTTAAAGATTCAGGAAATAACACGATCAGGCATAAAGTACAGCCGTTGTGCAACTGGAATGTTATTATGTTCAACTGGGCCTAAACACGCCGCCAGAATTATTTTGGTTAATTAAAGAATTATTTTA
This sequence comes from Homarus gammarus, assembly GCA_958450375.1. Taxonomy (NCBI): domain Eukaryota; kingdom Metazoa; phylum Arthropoda; class Malacostraca; order Decapoda; family Nephropidae; genus Homarus; species Homarus gammarus. The sequence goes on along the minus strand of CAUDMG010002125.1, from coordinate 813,988 downwards.
ATTCTATTGATGGTACAGTCAATAGTTTATTTTCTAGGGGGGTGTTGACTTCTTGTTTGGATAACTAAGCTTGTAGATTCCTGATTGGCTGATTATATTGATGTTATTGTCTATGCGTGATTTTATTGGCTAAAATAGTGGAAAGATATTGCACGTACTGAAGGTCTTAGCCCCAGTTTTGTATTGGCATGGCTCAAGGTGGAATGACTATTGTTACCCCATATAATGTTCTTCATATAATGGAGACCTCACTTGGATTATGCGCTTCAGTTTTGATCACCGTATGACAGGATGGATACAGAATTCCTAGAAAGCATACAGAGGAGGATGACAAGACTAATCCCGGGTGTGAGGAACCTTGAGTATAGAGACACATTAAAACATCTGAATTTCCACTCCCTCGAGAGAGGTAGAGGGCATGATGGCCGATATTACTGAGGTGTATAAATGGAAGGCAGGGTTAAACAAAGAGTATTTAACAAAAGTATTTATAATATCTAACCAGGAGCGAACTCGTAACAATGAATTTTAATTAGATAAATTTAGATTTAGGCGAGAAATTTGTAAACACAAGTTAAACAGCAATATAATGATTTGGTGACGTTTTGGTAATATAGTTTTTCATCATTAGATCTAAAACACATGAAGTAATAAAGTCTCAATACATAAGATATCTATGCAAAGAAAAGCAAATACGTTATATACCAGCAAGTACCACACAGTGCGTGAAGACGACACACCTTCATCAGCCTCTGTATTCTGACAATGACGGTAATAACACACAATAAGACTTAACCACTGACAAATGATCTAAGTCCTGAACAATAATTTGAATTCAATAAAAGGCGAGACTCCCTAAAGTTCCGGAACATTGTCTGCCACGTCGGCCACATTAACCATTCTGTCAGCGGAGTCAGTAGGTCAAAGCCTCTGTGACTCTGACCTTCGTGCTGGTCTTTATCTTTACTCTGAGATGACAGACTAAGACGATCACGTGATGGCCCTGTAGGTTTCTTCTTTATTGGAAACAGATCATGGTCGAGGTCGTCATACAGATCCTCATAGTCAAATATTTCCCCTCCGTCTTCGAGCTGATCTGAACGACGGCGTCGTGAATTCCGACCGTCTAGGGCTCTAGAAGCAGATTGATATTGATACTGATACTGAGATTGATCCTGATCCTGAGATTGTTCTTGATACTGCTCTTGACTCTGTTCTTGACTCTGCTCTTGGTACTGATATTGACTCTGGTCTTGGTCCTGATATTGATCCTGTTCTTGATCCTGATTCTGGTTCTGAGTTTGACTTCCTTCCGATATAGTAATATTGATATAGTTTTTGTTTCTAACAGCTGGTATGTCGTTGTCGTCGTCGTCGGAGCAAAGGGAAGAGACTGTGTAGGACATGGCCAACTGAAGGAGGATGGCCAAGGCGGCGACGGCGAAGGTTGTTTGAATATTGAGACAATTTCCAAGGACGATACCCAGGGAGTTCTTACACACACGAGTATTTCCCATACTTAAATACGAGTTACCATCTTGATAACTCCCGTAGCTGCGCCCGTAGTAACCATCGTCTTCCACTTCTTCACTCTTCTGATGCCTGTGTGAGGAAAAGAAGAAATGCTTCAAAACTTGCTCTATTGTATTGACGGAACATCAGTGAAAATGTATTACACGATTGAATAGTAGAGCTTCAGGTGCTGACAGAAAGCTTACATAATATCCACCAGGACCCACACCATAATTGTACATTAATAATACAGTAAAGGCTTGAGGTAATGTTCTTCATCAGGTATGGAACAGAGACCTGACCTTTTTTACGGGGAATAAACCACCTTTTGAGTTTCACTACAATGCTCAACATGAGCATGATGCTCCATAAATGCCCCTTTCCTTTGACGGCCTTGCAGAGGAAATAGTTAAAGTTAGACACACCTACGGGACAAAATGAAACTGACTGTTTGGTGGAAAAAAACTGTAGTGAATATAGTCAAAGAAAAAATTAAAGTAATTACATTGTGGCTAAAACGAGGCTCAGTTGAATCAGAGTTACAATAATTATGAGACTTCTAAAATTATTGACGATTTTATAAAAACAAAACAAACTAAGAATGAAATCTTTTTTAGACTAGTGGGAGAACTCAGGCAAGACTTCATGAGTGACAAATAAAAAAATCCAATATATTATATGAAAAAGTTACAGAAGATGATCAAAGGAATTTAATGAAACAAGAAAAGATAAATCTGGAATATTACTGATGGAACACATTTGAATAAACATTAAAAGTAAAGGATATTTGTCAGTGTTACTAAATGTAAACTGTACTCCTAATATAGAAATACAAGGAAATATAATATTATATGAAGACAGTGAGAATACTTTAGAATAAATTACAGCATCCTTAAAAAATATGAAAATGATAAGAGCCTCTGGACACGATGGTGTCTTATGTGTGTATGGTGAGCACTGGACGTCGTGACCTCAGCCAGGGACTTACTCTCACCTCCCAGATGAATTTAGACACCAAGATAATCATATCCAGAAAACAGATGAGCTTGTCACAAGCTCTAAAACAGATACACACAGAACCCAAATAGACCAAACTCATAAACAGAGACAAACTGACCACCAGAGTTATGTATCCGCCAGCCAGAACTTTCAACTCTTAATACCCTTCCTTAGATAACATAATACTTTTTATTGCCAACTTCAATTCACGACAGATTAATATTTCTGGAGGTGGAAGGATTAACAAAGTGAATAGAAACAAATTTGGGAATTTTAGAGGAATCTAACTTTTGCTCCACAATAGTAATGTAAACTATAGACTATTGGATGGAAGGTTAAGAACAATTGGTGGAAGTTAAGATCATTTACAGACAAGTCGAGGGAAAGGTACGTAGACCTACACCTGAGTTTATTTAGATCTAGGGAAATAATGTACCAGAGAGGCAAGACAAATATAATGGAACTCTAGAAGACCGATAACACTAATAACTCTTATACACGTTATAAAAACCTTCTATAAAACAGTTATATAGGAACAAGATAATGGAAGCTGGTGTAGAGTAAATATAAACTTCGTGGCTCAGTTGATAAACTTTAAGTATTTCTAAACTTTTGCTTCGTGGTAAAGACGACAGAAATAACCTTTAGTTACTCTCATACTTTAGGAAGTTTTCTGCTGAAAATAAAATGTGATTTGATGAGATAAGAGGAAATGAAGAGCACAGTTGTGGGCGTTGGGTCACTCTTCCACACATACCAAGAACGACAAGACAAGCTTCACCGTTGTAGATATGATATAAAATATAGAAGGTCATACCAGGTGGGAGTAAGTTGGTGGTGACCCAGGTGAGCATCATCCTGCCCGCCGCCGTAGCTTGTACCCAGCTTGTTAAACAAGTAATCCAACGCCTTGTCCAGGATGCCTGTGCCGATGCTTTTGTTCAACAACTTATGGATGGTACCGTTTTTGTCTGTTAAACTGTAGAAGTTGTCGTGGTACCAGAGACTGGTGACGTGGTTGTCGCTGTTGTTAACGTAGTTGTAGGTGTTGTTGGGCAAGTTTTCACTGGTCATATTGGGAAGATGAAAGGATTTGGATGAGTCTTGATGCCGGGATGATCCAACCATATTGAAGGAGGAATGTTGACGTCCCTCACCTTCATCCGCCACCAACACCACCACAGCCACTACCACCACCAGCCACGATATCTGCAATGTTGACACACACTTTGTTAACTGAATGTTTCGAAACATTTTCTTTATGGCTGAATACTGACAAAAGTTGACTTACATTCACTGAATCACGGATGAAATACTTGAAAACCCTAATGGTCTGTTAAATAAAATCAGCACTAAACTGTACCTGTTATGTCTGTTAATTCCCACTATAACCTTCAATATATCTCCAGTTAATACAATAGTAATTATATATAAAGAGCTTTATGCTATGATTATAGCCATAGGAGTTCAGGTGTGTGTGTAAAAGACGTTCATCGCCCCAACACCCTGAATTTCTATTGTGTATTGTTTAATTTCACGGTTGTGAGATTGTATGTCGCACATTTTAGGCTAAATATACTCCTATCATGTTCCAGTAATATCACTGCACACTTTATCTTTTATATAAATCTTTGTAACTTCTTATAATGACTTTTGTTTACTTAAATGATTACTAATATATGCATATCATCTTAATTTCCCAAGAAAATTTAATAATAAATAAATTATTATTTTCTCTATTGTTCCTAAACATGACAATGATATCCTGACTCAGTCCGTTCACTTGAACTAAACAGTAAGATCCTAAAGCAACAATTTAATAATAATAGACACAAGTAAATGATTATGGCATAAGTTTTTGTTGTTGTGTGTAATTAAAAAATAAATAAATGTCAGCTTAATAAATTAGACGCCAACTAAATTCATCTAAATTGTCGTAACGGTAACAACATCCAAATAAATAATTATGACGTAATATCACCGAATTAATTAATTTCACGATGTTGGTGTAAGGGAATATATTCTTAAGTGGAGGAGGACTTGCCGTGATGGCTTACAACGTCAGCACGGTGGTGACGCTGCCTATTGGTTGTATCCTGGTAGGTGGTAAATCTTCTGAGTCAACAGTTAAATGGTTAAGTGTTGGTGTCGTCACGGTCACCTACAGTAGTTTCACACCAAACACTCTACACTGGTATGGACCGACACCCTCCCTCACACACGTATCAACATTCAATATTCACAAACCTTTCGTAGCATTTTCAGTAAGGTCTGTCTCACACTGTCGATGGGAACATACAGAATACACCAAAACATGGAACGTCAATGGTAAGCTCTGCTGACACTGTTGCCAAGATATTTATTCTTTACCGTTATTCAGTGACTTGTGCTTGAAGGAAGCCGCAGTCACGTTAGTTCTTTCCGTTACATATCGCTCACAAGTATGAGCGGTCTGTACTGAACACCATCCGGGAGTTATTTACGGCGTTTAACTTCAACTGTTTCAAATATGTTTGAGAAGTATGCTAATGCTCCCGGCTACCACACACTAGTCTCTGCGATGGAATATTAAAAAATAAAACAATAGGATGTAGGACTTCAGTTTTCCTGAAGGACTGATACATTGAAAATTGTGTTTGTGATATAGAGAATTAGTTTGTTACCGATGGAATGGCTTATTAATAGTCGAGTCAACGGGCGTGTGCAGAGATCTCAAGGAAGCAATCCTTCACGGATGATCCCTGAACACACTCTCTCTCTCTCTCTCTCTCTCTCTCTCTCTCTCTCTCTCTCTCTCTAGTGAGAGTGGTGGCTGTAGTCTGAGATAACATTAATATAGTCTACATCTCTCCTAACTGTTAAACCACGAGTAAACTTCTTTGTCAATAACATTTACAGAAATATGATTGACTTGCTCACTCACTAAGGAAGTGACCAGGTATAATGAATATTACCTTCTAAAACCAAATAACAACATATTTAGCAACACATCCATATGATAGATTTATTCGGTGTTTCTTCTCTTTACTTCTTGTTGTCACTCTCACAAGGCGGACAGACGGATGGATGGGTAGTGTTCCACCACTCACCTCTGAGGCGTCGCGTCGCGTTGGAGGAAAAAAGAGAACCTCTGACATCATTAACAAACTTGATCTTTGCAGTCTTGTTATCCTTAACTTTAGGCTGTTCCCTAAGCGAATATAATCCAGACCCAAAGTCCTGACAGATTCACGAAATAACTCCAAATTTTGTCAAATTTTCTGATCAAATATTTAACTGTGAACATGGAGCTACAAATACCACTCCTGATCCACACTAAAAGGTTCTTAATCAGTGGTTCACTGTTGGCGCGATATTTGATCAAATTGTCTTCTAGGCAGCGAAAAATAAGTTAACACTCTTGTTGCGTAGTAACTCTTAGGATAACTGTGTAAGTAAATCATTACAAGTATACTATCCAAGAATCCCTGATCCTTATAACGTCTCAGTCAACATACTGGACCACTTTACTACAGATCAAAACTAAAGACTTTGGTAACTGCAACATTTTTTGAAGACGAGTTTATGAATGAGGTGCAGCGATACTGTCTTGAGTTTAACATCACCTCCAATACTTTATTCCTACAGTGGTCACAGGTCACCTGGGAACTATGTGAACCTCGCTTTGTATTTGTGTAGATTTGTGCAAGACTAAAGGAGTAGAGAATAGAACTGAGAATCTAGATTGTTTTATTAAATACATTTTCCTATG